>RDPX01000045.1:868318-905095 GCA_003991215.1 Morbakka virulenta | reverse complement strand
TAAATAATTATTATTATCGTCATTGTTTCAGGATTTCAGGACCATCCTGATTTATTGTATTTAACAGATGTTGCTAACCTAATTTTTGCTGGTGAATTCAGAAATTAAATCAGTTTGTACCCAACAAGTGTAGTTTTTCCTGCACACATGACACCCATCAAAAAAAAATTCAAAAATTTGACTTTGTTATAAGCAATTCCTTATCCACATGCATAAGCTTTGTTCTCGTTTTTTCAGTTGATTAATTTTGGTTATCAGTTGAATGGAGATTTTGGTGCTGTAACAATTCATTATTTCCTCTTCAATGTGAAATGTTTACTATTCAATCAGATTTTTAGAGTGTTTAAGATTTAAATGATAGATTCAGTAACTTGTCCAGCAATCCCAAATTACAGCTATTCCAGCGGATTCTGTGCAAAGAAAAGTTATTAATTTGATTTGAAAGGGCATGGATAGATGCGAAAATGGTTGGTGTTAGTAGGAAATGGAAAAATTATCCAGATCGTTTTTCTTATATTTGTTGACAATTTACTTTATATTTATAAAGAAGACTAATTTCCCAATTCAAGAAGAAAGCATATTTGGCATACTTTGCTATCCGACTAGCAAATCAAGACATGGCTTGATCTCCACACAAAGTGTGCAACTCCTTTATTGCAAATCTACGCTAGTGGACAGAGGGGAAAAGAGTATTAACTTTAGAGTGCCGATGATTTGGAGAGAGCCAACAAATCATGCCAGTGATTGCTATTTTTGTTTAATCAAGACATTGGTATTCAATGTTAACAATAGACTTAAGATTAAATATGCTAATGTGCCATCAGGGCTACATTCAAATGAGCTTCCAATACCTGTCTTTTATAAACTACTAGCAGACAGCCTTCTTGAACAGTCAATTCATTTACATTTACAAGTACACCATGAAACCCCTCTATTTGGAAACGGTGTGGGTATTGAAATGCCCCTTTCATACCCAAGTCATGCTGGTGACATTGATACTGATTTTGCCGACATGTTTATGCCCAGTACAGGCTGATTAACGCCCTCAGCACCAGAATGTTTTGATCGATCGGACCTCAATGACTTAGTCCGTGACCTGGGTCTTTTAAAAGAGTCAGCAGAGTTTCTAGTTTCAAGATTACACAAGAAGCTTCTGAAAAGCCTGGCACAGATGCCTGTTTCTACCGTCGTAGAGTGTAAGAATTCAGAGATTTTTTTCAAGAGAATGCCATATTTGTTACACTTTGCGATATACAGGGGCTCTAGAATTGGGTACCTCTTTATTTGAACCTGCAGATTAACAGCTTTTCATCGACAGCTTTAAACGAAGCTTTAATTCTGTATTTCTTCGTAACGGAAATCGATACTGTTCCATTACAATAGGGCACTCAATACATGCTAAAGAGAATTATGAATCAGTCAAAAAAAATTTTAAACGTAATCATTAGGATTCCCACAAGTGAGCCTTAAGTGTGGGTCTAAAAATGGTGTGGTTACACAAAATTCCATGTTTTCTTTGCCTGAGGGGTAGGCAATCAAAGAACAACTGGGAACCAAAGGGATGGCTCAAATGAGATCATCCTCTACTTGGCCAGAAAAACATCATCAAAGGTAAAGAAAGTGAATGCTTCAAATATTTCCAACAATGCTTTCTGGGTATTAGTAAGGGGAAGCTAAAGGCCGGTGCTTTTGATGGATTTATATATATATATATATAGTAATATTAGTAAAGTATACCAATGTTCACTAAGAGTGCTCAATGTTTCCAGAGCGTTTATAAATCCAGTATAGTATACAAAATAACTAGACAAATTTAGCAGTTACTACTAGTTTCATGTTTTCTTAACAATCTTTAAACAGTTTGAAGATTGTTAAGAAAACATGAAACTAGTAGTAACTGCTAAATTTGTCTAGTTATTTTGTATACTATACTGGATTTATATATATATATATATATTCGTCCACCTCCATTTCTACCGCCGATCAAATTTGCTTGATTTTAACTGCATACCAAATTTATGAAATGGATAAAGGATGATATATGTTTGTGTTGTGGTGTGTGTGTGAGAGGTATACAACATGGGAGGGTGTTCGAGTGGCTTGTTTTTCATAACATCAAGGACAACTGTTTTGGACTGAGTATAAGAAACAGTCATAGTTTCAAAGGCTCTTTGCAAACATTTTTCACCTCTTATATTGGTTATGTAATAATGCTTACATATGAAACCTTTTTTACTATTGATGTCTGTTTTTACGTGTAGGTCATTAATCAGAGGAACATAGGCAAACGACAGGATAAAGAGACTAACCAAATTTCTGCTAATAGTTATGGTTCAACCAAACGATCACTTGGAACAAGGTAATACTATTTTTTGAAATACATACTTTCTGTATAGTGAGAAGTAGTACATTATTGTACGCATTTAAGTTTAGGGAAAAAAACATTTTTTTTCTAAAATTTTGTTTGGTTCTGTCAAAATTTGAATGCTTGCTAAAATTCGCAAAATGCATGTTTTGCCCGTTTTAGGGATTTTTAGGGGTTTCAAATCCACTGAACATCTATGGTAAAAATAACTGTTCAGTTTTGTTTCATTAACCCTAAAAAAGTAATTGGTTTTAAGGATTTATTAAGTTTCATACTCTAATTAAAGAAATCTGTCTGCAGTGGCCACTCTCTATGTTTTATTATGTATATGTATTTCATAATTTTTATACAGGTAAATCGTAATCAGTAAATTTGAAATACTGTTCTCCCTACGAGACCTGTTCAAAAAATGAAAAATAAATGAGCAAGTAGTGAAAATTAAATATAATTCAATGGTACTTACTACGAAATACAATTGTTAGATAGTGTAGTGTTCCCTTTTTTCCATTTTCATAATTTTTTATTTATTTATTAAGAGGGTTTTAAAAATTTTTTACATGTGGTAATAGGTGATGTTAATGGAAGGCCAACCTTTTTATTTTTTTTTGCCTGTTGCAACGGAAGTCTTGCTAGATGATTCCACACGTACACTCTTATGAGTAGACAACGCTTCGTAATTTTTTTTTCTAATTCTGGATATTTTGACTATGGAAGCTTTTAGGTTGCTATTACATGTTAAGGGTTAGAGTTTTTGTAACGTTATTCAATTTACAATATATCCTCAGCAGTTGTTGTTACTTTCGTTTTTAAGGAGAGGGCCTGGCAGTAAATTTATACCCCCTGTCCTTAAGAAGACTGATGATTCCGACGATGGTGGTGGATATTTAAGGTGACCCTATGTTTTGCTATCTTGATGTACATTTTCATTCTATTTCTCCTTGAATATTGTGGTGTTGTTGTTGTTGTTGTTGTTGTGTAAACTGCTGGAGGCAGATTGGAAGACCATGCCGGTGAGGTCGATCCGGCCTCATGAAACGGGAAAACAACCCTCCCTCACCGCTGAACAAGTGAATTTCTAAAGTTCACAGCAACACCCCCCAGTATGTATCTGTTACCAAGTGGATAGGTTGCACCGGGAATATCTCTTCTAACTACAGGAGCGTCGAAGACGCACATTTCCTAGTTGGTTTTTCATTGGTGAGATAGAGCCAACAGTGGTTATCCTACCATACGAAGCTTCCCAGGATTACTCCTGGGTGCCACCCATACATACCAGCAACGGTGGCACAGAAAAGCATCAGCAACCCACAAGCAAGGCAGATCGTTTTGGAAAGAAATCAGAAACAATAAACCTTCACTTACCACCCGTGGGGATGGGGGAGGGGCACAACTTCCAAAAAGATTTTCCAAATGGACGACGAACCAGGTTCGAAATCACATGAACGACAAGATCAATTTCTTCTATGGTACACGAGAACAGCTTGGAAGCGAAGCCTATTCGTTACTGACCAGTCAGGAGAACCTAGCTAATCAGTATCCAGGCATGGAGGTTGTTTTTTTGGACACCCTGAATATTGTATAAATTCTGACAGGAAAAATACCAACGTATATTTAAACTTAGTCTTGTTCATTAGAAACTAGGGGAATTTTGAATAGACTTTGCTTACTTACCGGGTAGTTTCTTAATGTAACAGAAAAGTCTTTTGGGATAGGCAGCAAACGAGTACATGAGTTTTAAGACTGGCTGGAAACTCGAGGGAAAACCAGAATATCATCAGAAGACTCAGAGGACAACTCAGTTGTGTGTTACTTTTACAAACGTACTGAAATATTAAGAAGCTCTTCATGCGGAGAAAAAGTCATGCCAATACGTGGGCTAGCTCGCTAGTCAGGATCTTACACATCTTTGTCAATTGAAAAAATTATATATATATATATATACATATATATGTATATATATACACATATATAAATAGTATAGAAATTAAACGGAAAGATAGGGATGGAGAAAGATAAAGTTATCACTGTGTGTGGGATAGGATAAAAGACAAATATTTTAAGAGCGAGAGAAAACTATTTAGAAAACTATTTTGTGAGTTTGGATTTGTTTGTCACCAGCAGCAGGTTTCTGAACTGGGAAACTGATATTTCAGTGGATAGTTTATAGAAAGTGGAATAGCGGAAAACAAAGGAGAAGACATGCTTGTGATTAACACCAGACACTAGGTTTTAACTGGGCGCCAAAGAAAGCAGAAGACAGAATAGGATGGAAGCATATAACTTAGGATTTCACATGTCGCAACCGACATTAATATATTTATGTAGTAACTTTCATTAAGCCTTGATCGTAGGAAAAGCTGATGAACTTTTTTTGGCGTCAACGCTATATACACTGTTGAAAACAAAGTGATACAGGTCCTTTATGGACGTAGTTTTATTCACACACGTCAAAGAAATTTTAGATTAATAATGTAAATATTCATAATTCTTATTCTTAAATTATTATAATTTAGTTTCGTATATATGAATTTGAAGGCAAATTAAAAGAATTATTTTTTTGACTATCGATGCCGATTAGTTCCACCAGCTCATATTCTAAATATTCTTCATTCTTATTCTTAAATTATTATAATTTAGTTTCGTACATATAAATTTGGAGGCAAATTAAAGGAATTATTTTATTACTCGTCCATGTCGATTAGGTCCACCAGCTCATATTCTAAATATTCTTTATTCTTATTCTTAAATTATTATAATTTAGTTTCGTATATATAAATTTGGAGGCAGATTAAAAAAAATATTTTATTACTCGTCCATGTCAATTAGGTCCACCAGCTCATATTCTAAATATTCTTCATTCTTATTCTTAAATTATTATAATTTAGTTTCGTATATATAAATTTGGAGGCAGATTAAAAAAAATATTTTATTACTCGTCCATGTCAATTAGGTCCACCAGCTCATATTCTAAATATTCTTCATTCTTATTCTTAAATTATTATAATTTAGTTTCGTATATATAAATTTGGAGGCAGATTAAAAAAAATATTTTATTACTCGTCCATGTCAATTAGGTCCACCAGCTCATATTCTAAATATTCTTCATTCTTATTCTTAAATTATTATAATTTAGTTTCGTATATATAAATTTGGAGGCAGATTAAAAAAAATATTTTATTACTCGTCCATGTCAATTAGGTCCACCAGCTCATATTCTAAATATTCTTCATTCTTATTCTTAAATTATTATAATTTAGTTTCGTATATATAAATTTGGAGGCAGATTAAAAAAAATATTTTATTACTCGTCCATGTCAATTAGGTCCACCAGCTCATATTCTAAATATTCTTCATTCTTATTCTTAAATTATTATAATTTAGTTTCGTATATATAAATTTGGAGGCAGATTAAAAAAAATATTTTATTACTCGTCCATGTCAATTAGGTCCACCAGCTCATATTCTAAATATTCTTCATTCTTATTCTTAAATTATTATAATTTAGTTTCGTATATATAAATTTGGAGGCAAATTAAAAAAATTATTTTATTACTCGTCCATGTCGACTAGTTCCACCAACTTTTATTCTAAATATTCTTCATTCTTATTCTTAAATTATTATAATTTAGTTTCGTATATATAAATTTGGAGGCAAATTAAAAAAAATTAGTTTATTGCTCATCCATGTCAATTAGGTCCACGAGATCAACAGCTGGTAAAGGAGATGGAAATGACAGCAATGCTGTGGTTGACGAAAGGCTTAAAAATATTGAACCAAAAATGATCGAACTTATTGAAAACGAGGTACAGATAACTATATCCACTATTATGTTGCTCGTGTAAACATTTTTAGAATAGCATTTCTTCGTTATTTGAGACGTAGTTAACGAGGAAATGTTTTTCTTCCGGCCATTTGTTTTGTTTGTTTGAATGTGGCTGCTTCTAATATAACTATTTTATACCTTACGACTTTTGTTGCTTGGTTCTCTATGTAGAAATGTACTTACTTATTTTAGTGTGTCTTTGCACGTGTGAACATACGTTTATTGTTATTTATTTATGTACGTTTGTGTGTATGTATCTGTGTATGTATCTATGTGTGAATGTATGTATGTATGTATTTACGAGCGTATATATTTTCCCAGAGAATTTATTATTTTAATGACTTGCTTATACAGGGATCAATTTCCCTAAAGTGAAGGGCAATATACCAGTTTACTGTTTATTTTTTCATGTTTGAGAAAACAGACAAAAAACTGATACACCTCTGTAAACAAGTTTTTTACAGGGGTGTATTAGTAGCTTCCACCCAAATGACTTTGATGGTTTATTTTTCAAGAAAAGTTATTGAGTTATGTGAGTTATTTTTCAAGCATCAGCATCTGTCTCAAGTAGACTTATCGTTATGTTTTTACCTCCAGTTGGAATGGTCTATGAGGAACCACATATAGTAGTTGATGGGAAGAGGTTACCTATAGTTTTGTATATCTTGGTAGTACAGTTGGGTAGAAATGCACTCTTAATGCTGAAATAAATCACAGCATAGCCAAAGCTAGTTCTGCCTTTGGTAAGCTGGAGAAACCCCTATAGCCAGGTCGAAGAATTACATCAAAGACAAAGATTAGTGTTTGTAAAGCATCTGTGGTCACGACTTTGTTATATTGTTAAGAAACGTGGACTACTTATAAACAACATCGCAAGCTTTTGGAAAGCTTTCATCAAATTGTACTAGGAAAATCCGTAACATCAGTTGGAATTCTTTCACTGCTGATAATGCAATTCTTGAATGATCCAACAGCATCAGCATTGAGATGTGGATCATCCAGAATCAGATGGGCTGGACTGGACACCTTGTTGGGATGGAAGATGAAAGAATCCCAAAACAGTTGTTTTATGGTGAGTTAGCCAAGGAAAAAACACCATAACACAAGCCGAGAAAAAGGTTTAAGGAAATCCTAAAAAAGCAATTTAAAACTACTGGAGATCGATGTGAATATTTGGGAAGTGATAACTACAGACTGTCTCCAATGGAGGAGAAAAGTCAGGGAAGGATGTAGAGAATTTGAAAAGAGACGTGTAGGTCATGCTGTATTAAAGTGTTCTGTAAGAAAAAAAGGATGAAAGTTCATTGTCTGAGGATATTTTGGAAGAAATTAATTGCACTGTGTGTGGTAGATTGTTTTGTCAGAAGCTGGACTGGTGAACCATCTTAAGTCACACAGTTTATGCAAGATCATCAATTTTCTGAGGAGACCTGCAATCTCGTCCACCGCACCATTTTTTTTGCGCTACCTGTGGTCTAGTCTGCAAATCACTAAGTGGTCTAACCAGACATTCGACGATCCAGAATGAAGCTCATCTGCATGCAGTTTATCTGTCTTATTTGTGAACATAAGAGACAGAAGCTGGGTGGAAGAGTCACATACATGGACACGACCACAGAGTAAAGAATTGAAGAGACGGCAAACGTCTTTCAAGGAGCATCGTTATTACGCATCGTTTCAGGTCAAGTTTGTAAGCCCTCCAAAAATGGAGTGAAGGTTGCTTGCTCTCACTCCCTGAAGGTGATACCAGCAACTATCTGGAAATCACTGACCTTTTGTAGCATCAAAAAATTTCAGCTCAATGGTTTACGACAAACTTAGACTTCTTATTGATCCAGCCATGCGAAGAAACCAAAATGGATAGATAAATGGAGAAATCCTTACCATGACGCATATCACTGACTCCGCAAAGGCAGAGAATTTTCCCGTAGTACTGTTTTTCATAGATTTTTCTAAAGCATTCAACTCTATCCATCAACATTAAATGATGTTATGACGTTCTACACAAATACTAAATCTATAATGAGTCTATAGTCTACGGTAATATAGGTGAATTAAAATGGCGGATGTAACTGATCGCCCATCTCCTTCAAACTTTTAATTGAGAATAGTGTTAGTAGTTTATTAATTGCCTTAGAAATACAACTTTACTGATCAATAATGCCAGGAGCATTTATGATCCCAACTTTCAATGTCCGTGGATTGTCTAAACAGAAAAAAACAAGATCTTCTGGAAGACATAAAGAAATACAAGATAAATATTTGCTGTGTACAAGAAGCTTAAATATGGAAAGGATGTGATATAAATATTAGTAACTGTAGATTTACTTGTCTAACTTCGAAAAGCCAACACTATGAAAATGGATTTATGTTCTGACTGAAATGGAAGAAAAACGTAACGAAAGGAGGTAAGGATAGAAAAAGTGTAATTATTGGTGTATATGCGCCGCATACGGAATGGGTTAAAAATGGTATACAAGAATTAGACAGATTTTACGAGAATCTAAACGAAACAATTAATAATATGAAAAACCAAGCGTCGTCCCCTATTCTTGGTAGGAGGCTTCCATGGAAAAGGTGGGAAAGCTAATGGCAATGAGAATTGTTTGTGAAATATTCAGTTGGTAAGAGGAATGGAAGTGGACAACACTTACCGACTTTTGTTTTTCACAAGTTATATTGATTACACTGGCGTGCGTAGTTGTAAAGGTTATGCATGTGATACCTGATTCTGGGGTAGTTTGCTATGCAAAATCCAAAAATCATACTCATTCTGCCCTATGAGGTCAAGTTTTGAGATAAGAGGCTGTAAAAGAATTGTTATTAACGCCCTTTAGTGCTATTCATTACTTTTAATTTTGGATTTAGTGCTTCACCAAAAAGTATGCATTTTATCTAACAAACTTCAAAAAATAAAGATTATACATTACACAAAAGCTTATCATGGATGAAGGCCTTTTTCCCCCTGTGCTGAGTGGCCACTACGTCTCGTTTCAAACGCCAACAGTTGTCCGTAGGAAAGTTCACATCCCACTGGGCTTGGTAGCATTCTTCCTTGACACGAATGTCCTGGGGGAAACGCACTCCCTGTTCCTCACTGAATTGTCCACAGTTCCGAGGAAAATAGTTAAAGTTGGGCCGTAGAAAGTGCATTTTGACTGACATACGTGACCCTAATTTGTGAAATTTTTTCAGGAATTCGTCGATGCCCTTCTCGTATTCTGCACTCCGGTTGTTTCAAGAAAGGTTGTAGTTACTGATGTAAGCGACAGCCAAGCAGACAGCTCAGCTACACTCAGTGTATCATCAAACATTGCGTCCTTCATGAGTTCCCGTAAATGAGGCCCTATCAAAACTGCATGCCGCAAGCTCTTCAAAGCTTATCCGAGGAAATGTCTGCTGAAGGAAAGTAAGGTTGCTTTTACAGAGTTCTTTTTAAGTTTCAGTTTGATATGTAAGGATGGAAGTAATATCTTGTTTGATTCAACAAGTTTAGGGCGAGAATGAGCATTGTGCGAACAAGGTTTCACACCTTTTGTTAGCGTCCAGTCTTGTCTGATATAATGTTCATCGTCAGCCCGAGTAACCCACAAACACAGAAAGCATGGATACTTTTTCTTGAAGTGAGTACTATTCAAGGGTCAAAACGTGCACTAATCGTATCTCGAAAACGTGACCTGACCAAAGAAAATGGATGGTATTTTTGGATTCAGCGCACTAGAAAGTACACAAATCAATTGAAAAACCTTCGACCTTTGAAAAAAAGTTTTTAAACGGAGTGTTATTTATAGTTGCTTTGAGTACAAGACTAAAGACTATACACAGAACGACGTGGAGCCAACAGAGAAAGAATAAGGAAGCTGATAAAATGGTAAAAATTGATAACCAGATAGATTATGATACAGTTCCTAATATATACAAGCACTTCATAATGGTCAATCTTTCAGAGGTACTCGATGTGACAGTAATCATAGGATTGTGATTTGTGAAAATAAGAACTAGATATTACCCCTTAAAAACTTCATAAAATTTGAAAAAAAGGGAACTATGCTTGTTACAACACTCAGATGCTTATGAAAAACGCCTGTATACAAGAAAACTACTGAAGCACATTGGTAACCTAAATTATAAATCTTGGTCGACTTTGACAAGTCATTTTACAAATTGCAGAAGATATTCTAGGTGAAGTAAAACACGAGAACGAATCTCATTATTATTTTACTAAGAAATACACTGTCTAAACCAAAACATAAATTAAGGTTAGAGATGGCATGTACTTCAGACGTCACATAAAATGTTGAACTGAAACAAAAGAGAAACAGTATAACATAACAATTTAGAAAAAGGCTAAGAGAAGATTATGAAAAAAGAATTGACGGCTTTGTGATGGAAATTGAGAAAACAAAAAAATGACGCCCGCATGTTCACAGCAACAAAATCCCTGAACTATGACAAAAAAACAAATAAATTCTTTTTTATGATGAGGATTAGAAAAACATAGTTTCAGAACAAGGAAAACATAAGTACATGACATGATTATTTTTTATCTAAATTTCGAAATAAACTCTCTCCACAGTGTAATGACAAAGGAGTAAGTGAAGAAAGGTTAAAAGCGGATGAAAAATTATAAAGCTCATGGTATAGACAACAACATTCAGAACTGCTTAAGGATGGAGATAGCTATGGTACAACAGCCAGTACAATTAATGTTGTAATTGAACAAAAACATGATATAGGTCTAGGTATTTCTTTCCTAAGAACCGTACCAAAACGTAATAAACAAATTGGACTGGTTACAAAGCTCGGCAGAATGCAAAATGAAATTGAACAATATTTGTCTCAATCTCAAAGCGCTTGCAGACATGTATACGAGATCCGCGTTTGATTCGGTGGTAAGATCCGAATTGATAAAAGAACTTGATACGTTTGTTAAACAAGATGAAATGATGTATTGTAAATTATTGTTAAGCATACGGTCTGTTATCATAAAAGAGAGTTTATGACTGATCCATTTGTTACAAGCATTAGTTCTCCTCAATGGTATGGAATCAGGAGAACATTTTTCAACATGTATCTTGAAGATTACCTCAGAAAATGGAGAAGTTTTCATAATGAATTAAACGTAAGAACTAAACATGATTAGAGCGTGGAATCCTCAATTCCAAACAAACTAATATATGCGGACATTACGGGTTTTATTGGGGACAATGAAAATACAAGAAATGTGATAGTTGATCTGAAATAAGGTAATCTGAACGAAGCCAAGACTGGTGTTACGGAAATGAAAAATCCAAAACAAACGGAAATAACGAATTATCAAGGAAAACAATAAAACTAGGTAGTATGTTAGGAAATCAGAGCGACATAGTAAGAGGGAAAACATTAGCAACATCAGGCCTTGATAGTACCTGAGAGAAAAAAAGAAGAAAAGAAAGTTGGCATCAAGAAAAGACTTGTACAATACACTAGACAAACCGGTTTTAATGTACAACGCAGCAACATGGGGGATAATGAAAAAAGACGAAGCCTTGGTGGACCCATTTTACTGGGAACACTTACGCCGTATATGGAATTTCATGTGGAAAGGCTAAATCACAAACAATCATCTGTGTAACATCAGCAAAGCGAAAACCATTGAGTGACCAGATGCGAAAGAGTAATGGATGAACGGAGTTTTAATTGAATTACATACGAATATATGTTCCCAGAGAGTGAATGTAAGGTAGTATTTAAGGGACACTGGGCTGAAACGCCCTAGTAAATAGAAAATGAAGTAGTAAGATCTTCCAATGGGGTGCATAAACATCTTTGCCATCACAACTGACACTCGTCAAGGTGGGATCCTTGTTTGTGATTTGCCCTAATTAGATATTGAGAAAGGCTGTATACCGTATTAAGGGACTTGGATGTACACCGTCCAAAACAAGGACCTAGAGATACCCAGCCATGAAAACTGTTAGTGGTAACATTAAAGTTGTGCAGGAATTCACGTATTTTGGGCGCAACATTGCATCAATAGAACGAAACATGAGGAGTAGAGGCTCCTCTTAACAATTTAGATGAAATCATTTTTACCAGCTTAAAAGAAACTACTTTCAAAAAGCTGTTGAATCAGTTCCAGTTTGTGAAACAGGCTCATGGGCATTGACGAAATCTCTTGAAAAGACCCTTGATGGTACCCATACAAGCAACTTGACTCTTTGGCAAGGTATGCTTGAAACGAAAACAACTAGTACACCATGTGAAGCATTTGTTGAAAAATTATCAGACAATACCAGCTGTAAGGCAAAAGACCAATGTACATTGATGAGTGATTGAGCAAGGTGGAAGGGCATGTGCTTACATATTAAGGGTGACTGAGAGAGAAAAAATTAAAAGACGTTCAAATTTTTTGTGAGCATTTCCACCAAAAACGTATCTGGCTTCACCCTTCAGACTGATTTAAAAGATAACCACACGCTTTTAAAAATGCAGTTGAGAGTGTATTTGATAAACTGAATCTTCTTAGGCTTTGAAAACTAGTCAATCTGGATGTTAATCAGAATTTTAACCAGACGTTCCATTATTAGTTTTTTGAAATCTTGTAGCATTTCTAAATTATACTATGAAAATTAGTTTAACAATATACATTTTAATAGAGATAGATATCCACCGAAAGCGGACCCTATTAAAACTAATCTAAAGTGTAAATTTAAAAGAATAAAAAATTCGAATGGTTGCATTAACGTTGATATATCTACTATTACTAAGCAAGACAAGCAGAAATATGTAGATTTTCCTTTGTTGCCGTCACCTTCACAAATTTTAGTAAAACTCGTTACGGAATAGCTCCTTTACCCCTTTTATTTTGTTCTTGGTGTTCGCTTTCCTATATTAAAACTCACACGTTTCTGGTGATTCAAAGGACTTCCTTGTGTAAATCTGAGTGAAAAATATCGAACCCCCCCCCCCTAAAAAAAGTACTTTACCCCAACCATATGATCCATTTATGACGCAGTAAAAACTTAGTTAAAACACGAGCATTTAAAGGTAGTCAAGAAAAAGCTGAGTAATTCAGCCCTTGAGTTTGTTGTTTTAAAAGAAAGAAAACAGCAGCGATTGACTGGACGTAAGACGGTGGTAACAAAGCTTCGGTATTAAGAACAATACTTGAGCTTTGGATAGTGATTTGGGTACTATCGTCTTGATGATGCCAAACATTCGATACATCACACCCGATTCTTTTATTTTTATTATGTTTTGAAAATATCAAAGAACAAAAAATTATGTTTTAAATGCAAATACTACATTTTTGGCTCAATTTTTTACCATTGATATTTTGCTAAAGATTATGGATCATGGTCCTCCCGTTCACTGGGATGATATTGCAGGATTAGAATTTGCTAAAGCGACAATACAGGAGATTGTTGTCTGGCCAATGCTTCGACCGTAAGTTGATATCATGTTTCGAAATTTGTTTTGATACCATCATCATACAATTTAATAACCTCACTTAAATTTTTTGCACTTGCTACATGTATCATCGTGTAAGATATGCTTTGCATACTTTTTTTCAATAAGATACGAGCTATTTTTTTAATCAATTGAGTAGGGTTTAGTTATAGTCACGAGGAAAGTAGCCATACGGTTGCCTTGTATTTCTTCTTTTAGAAAGAATTCAATGTAACTCCAGTTAAGTATCAAAGTAAGAGTCCCCCCGACAATAATTGTTTGTGAATATATATATATATATATATATATCAATCATATGTTTCACTTTTCTATATTTCCTGAGTATATCTATATAATATTTTGAAAGATAAAGAAGTTATTGTGAAAATTATGTTAAGGAGAGGATTTGCATTTACAGAGAAATGAAAAATGTGTGTACACCAAATTGGCTTCAAATCTGTGCCTGTTGCTTTCATGACCACTTAGCGCTACTTTCTTATTTATATTATTTTCCAAGCCTTTGCTTTTATTAAGGAATTAGGGAGAAAATAGTGTACCAAGGCGAAAGATAGGTGCTGCAAAATGACCTTGCTAAGAACGGGAGCCGATAGCTCAGATGGTTTAAGGTTAACTTTTGTCAAAGTACCTTTCAAAATTCTGAAAAACTTGAATAACTATCTAAGCCGCTTTACCAAGTCCATTTATTGTCAGCATCCAGTGTTTCACCATTGGCAGTAACACAATTATCAAACCTGCAGAAAAATACCCATTATATATTCATTATATACATATTATATATGGTAACTACATACATTAAATGCTCAATAATTCAGGTGGTAGAGCATGTGGCGATGAAATGACAGGCACTGATTCGAACGCACTACGGTGCAAACATATTTTCCATTTTCTACAACAGTCATTATTAAAACTTGTATTAACTACTGTATTTAGAAGTAAATAAGCTTATATACTCTGTATTAAAACAGGGTGATAAGTAAGAATCAAAGTCCCAGGTGCAAGTTGTATATTGGAAAGGACCCCGTACAGCAAGTTGACATGTTCCATTACTTAGGTAGCTATATAACAGAGAATGGAAAGTGTGATCTGGAAATCAAGAGAAGGATAGAGATTGCAAAAGGTAATGTTGAAAGATTAAAGAAGATCCTGAAACACCGCAAAATGTCAATGGCTGCAAATAAGAGGGTACTGAAAGGTTATGTAACATCTACTCTGTTATATGGTTGTGAGTGCTGGACAATATAACCATCAATGCAAAATAGACTAGAAGCTGTTGAAATGTAGTTTGCAGGAAAATGATGAGAATACCATAGATAGACCATCAAACAAATGAGGAAGTTTTGGGGAAAGCTGGAGCAGAAAGGTGTCTGATAAAAACAATCCGTGAAAGCCAGATGAGGTTTATAGGGCATATCATGAGAAAGGAAGGGCTAGAAAATCTTACACTTGCAGGTTGTATTGAAGGCAAAGGAAGCCGAAGAAAACAAAGATTAACATACTTGTAAAGTCTCAAGTGCCATGTTAAAACGTGTATATCAGCAAGTGAGAAGGAAAAGGTAAAAACTGGAGATCTGCTGCATATGATGAGAGATAGGAATCTGTGGAGAACCATGATCGCCAACGTCAGGAATGGATATGGCACCTAAAGAGAGAGAGTGAGAGAGAGAGAGAGAGAGAGAGAGAGAGAGAGAGAGAGAGAGAGAGAGAGAGAGAGAGAGAGAGAGAGAGAAAAATAAAAGATGTTCAAAGCAAAATGAAGAAAAATGTCACTAGAATTTCTTTATTCAAAGTAATAAGTGTTTTTAAACAAATTTTGTACAGTTTCATTTTAGATAGACAACTAGATTTTTCAATCAGTTTTGGTCAATAAATTGATAAAATTTTCTTTACTGATTGACCAAAATCCTTGGAATTAAAGGCTGAGGATAATCCCTCTGAATAACTGTATCCTTCCAGTAGATACCACTTGCTGGCATGAGATCTTATAACCCAATGAAATTTTGCGGGGGGAAAAAGACGTTCAAATCTATAAACTTAAATGTCGTTATTCGCTCAGCGGTCGTCGAAAATCAACGAAAATCACCAAAATTAATGTATCTGACACGTCCCCATTCCATCTTACTGCTTTTATCGCATTTTTATAACACTTCAGTTCGTCAGGTTATTTTATCTTTCATCTTCTTANAAGGAGAGAGAGAGAGAGAGAGAGAGAGAGAGAGAGAGAGAGAGAGAGAATTAAAAGACGTTCAAAGCAAAATGAAGAAAAATGTCACTAGAATTTCTTTATTCAAAGTAATAAGTGTTTTTAAACAAATTTTGTACAGTTTCATTTTAGATAGACAACTAGATTTTTCAATCAGTTTTGGTCAATAAATTGATAAAATTTTCTTTACTGATTGACCAAAATCCTTGGAATTAAAGGCTGAGGATAATCCCTCTGAATAACTGTATCCTTCCAGTAGATACCACTTGCTGGCATGAGATCTTATAACCCAATGAAATTTTGCGGGGGGAAAAAGACGTTCAAATCTATAAACTTAAATGTCGTTATTCGCTCAGCGGTCGTCGAAAATCAACGAAAATCACCAAAATTAATGTATCTGACACGTCCCCATTCCATCTTACTGCTTTTATCGCATTTTTATAACACTTCAGTTCGTCAGGTTATTTTATCTTTCATCTTCTTAAATGCGCAAAGCATGTTCCAAGGCCAATACCCTTAAAGTTGATCATTTAATTTTTATTTCCATGGAGTATCCACGTAGGATTATTGACCTCCCACGTTTTGGCTGTAAATCCAATGTGTTTGTGGCTGTATATGGCCGTACCTCTGTGCGTCGGTACTTTTGTGTCTGTGTAGTCAACTTTAACTTTAGATGCAATATACTAGACTGCTTCATGATCTAATCCCAAGTATTCTAACGTGTTCATAAGAAGAGGGTACTTATTAACTGTTTCTCCATATGTTGCTAGGCTGCAACGTCCATGCACTGATATACTTGGTTTCAGACTGCAAATTTCCTACGAAGCCTAAAATAATGTATTAGAGTCAAGCTCAAACAGTTCAAAAGTATAAATGATTTTTTTTTATTTCCAGTGACATATTTCATGGTTTAAGAGGACCACCAAGAGGTTTGTTATTGTTTGGGCCTCCAGGTACAGGGAAGACTTTAATTGGTAATGTTTTACTGCAATATTTTGATTTTTGTCATCATTAAAATTGGCATATTACTACATGTTTTGGAAAACAATATTGGAAGGGGAATCGAATGAAAAATTGATAATCACATGCACCATTTGGAACTGTTGTGAATTTTAATGTTGGTTAGGATAAACCTTATAAATTGATAAAAGTTTTGAAGTTTATTTATTTATCTATTGGTGCAAATGCTGCTTGGTTTGTTATTTCGGATCTTTTTAAGGGTTCTTATATTCAATTTATTGGTAAATCTGGTTTGAAAAAAAGTTGTTTCTTTGTAATGCCCTTGAGAGTACCATACCCCTGTGGCAATTTTGTAAAATTAGATGTCAAGCAAGACCGGACACATAAGTGGCTTTAGAACGCATGTCTCGAGGCAGAAATAAAAGAATAATCATAGCAGCAAAAGACCAGAGCCTGGCTACAAGATCTTACCAAAACAAAATTAATCAAAGACAGAACAGGTCCCATCTGTAGGATGTGTAACCAATTTGAAGAGACCATTGACCACATAGTTTCAGGCTGCCCCGGGTTAGCAAGAACAGAGCACATTCAGATGCATGACAAGGAAACAGGCTACATCCACTGGAAAATCTTTTCAAACTCCTAGCGGCACACAAGTGTTATGAACATCTGCCACAAACTGTAACAGAAAATAAAACCACCACAGTGTTTTGGGATTGCCAGTGAACACAGACAGGAAGATCAAATTCAACAGGCCAGACATCATTGTCAAGAATAAAGAAAACCTGCGTTATGATTGACATGACCGTACCATCCGAATAAAATATCTCCACCAAAGAAATCGAAAACATGTGAAAATACAAGGACCTCGAGACAGAAATGACATGAATGTGGGGAATGAAGGTGACAACAGTTTCAGTCGTAGTTGCTGCATTTGGCCTCTTCAAAATGGGAAAGGAAGCAAAATTACAAGAGATTCCAGGAAAGCCAACAATCAAGGAACTCCAAAAGATAGTACTTTTCGGATGTGCACATATTCGAAGAGGGCTCCCCATAAACTAGACATATCCTGATTACAGCGCAAGAGTTATAGTTTGATTCCGTTCTATCTATAATTTGAATTATACCAAAGTGGAAACTGAAGTCAAAAGATAATAATAATAATAATAATAATAATAATAATACCCCGAGACTTTAAAGTACCGAATTGGCATCCGGCGGGGTAAAGTCTGCCTCATGGGTAGGGGGGCTCTTTAGCCTTGGCTGGCAACCTCCCTAGTGATGGTGTCACAATAAAAATACCAGGGAAGGAAAACCCTACATAAACCAATCCTTACTCTTGGCAGTAAGGCTAAAATACATCTTATATATCAAAATTAAAACCAGAAGTAAATCATACCGCCTCGTTCGTCGCGCGGGTCAACAAGGGACGCGTCCCTCAGGGAGAGACCAGCCTGAGGTCGAAAAGAATGCAACTAGGTCTACCTCTTCCCAAAACGAAAGTACGCAAGGTCACCAGAACGAGGTAACCCTCAACCCTGGCCCTTCGGAACCACCAACTAGTAATATAAATACCACACCTCAAAAGAAAAAAAGAAAAAAATGGACAAGGGAAGAGTACGTTGAAGTAATATACTGTTTTTATTATGCACTTAAAAAGCCTGAAACTAATAATTCTGACGACACGTTTAAAATCTGGTGTGAAAGAAATAGTAATAGTGATAAAGTGGAAGGTATGGATGCGAATAGACTAGCTAATCAAAGAAGATATATAATTCGCGAAAAGAAATTAACAGAAGTTGAAATCTCAAACATTAAGGAAAGAGTAAAAGATGATACAAGAGAGAATTTAGTAGAAGATCTGGGAAATGAGTTACAACAAATGGATGGTGATGTTTTTACAATTGATGAGAATATTGATATGCATGGCAACTTAAATGTGTTAGAGGAGGAACAGCAAAAATCTGTAGGACCTGTACCAGCTGTTGAAGTAGATGAAGAAGAACTGGCAAATATGAAGATAGACATTTTGGAAGAGTTTTCAGTAGTTCAGCATACTAAAATCGAGGAAAGAGAATCATTATTTAAAATCAGACACCCTCACAAATTCAAAAATATCTTTAATTTAGGAAACAAAGCCTTAGAAATAATCTGCAATGAAATTAATCCAAACTTGACTGAACTCAATGAGTTAATGTATGCAACAGGAAAGGTTCTTCAGACAAAATGTGGAATCAAAATTAAGAAAGGAAAAAGTACCAAAAAAGCCAGTAAACCGAAATGGCAATTAAAGATAGAAATGGAAATCAAAACCTTTAGGAGGGAGATATCACTGGTGGAGGAACTGCAAAAAAATGAAAACTTTAAGTCGGGTAAAGCTAGGAAAGTCTTACGAAAATATGACATTAAAGACAGAGAACAATTGCCAAGTTTGAAGGAAGAATTGAAACAAAAGTTGCAAGTTAAGGCGCAGAGGTTACGTAGATTTGACAAACGTCAAAAGTTCTACAGGCAGAACAAAATCTTTGAAACTGATGCTAAAAAGTTTTATCGTGAAATCGGGAAAAAAGCAATAACTGCAGAGGATGTGCCGTCGGAAAATGAAGTTCGTGAATTTTGGAATAAGATCTGGGGTAATGAGAAGGGTTTTAATGAAAATGCGGAATGGTTGCAAAATTTGGAAGAAAGCACAAGGGATATACCAGAGCAGATATGGGTTGAAATTACAACAGGCGAAGTTAAAAAGGCTCTTCAAAAATCTCACAAATGGAAGTCCCCCGGAATAGACAAAGTGCCAAATTTTTGGCTAGACTCTCTCTCTTCTGTTCATGATAGGATTGCAGTTATTTTCAATAAGATTATAACAGAACCCGAAACTATACCAAAGTGGTTTTGCCTTGGAACTACCTATTTGTTACCAAAAAGTAACGAAACAAGGAACCCGAAGAACTACCGCCCGATTACCTGTCTCTCTACGTCTTATAAACTACTTACATCGATATTAACTGATAGAACTTATATTCATATGGATGAACAAAATATTTTTCCAATTGAACAGAAAGGATGTAAAAGAGGTTCATATGGTTGTAAAGACCAACTCCTCATAAATAAAATGATTCTTGAAAATGCTCATACCAAGCACAAAAATTTAAGCACGGCCTGGATTGACTATAAAAAAGCATTTGACAGTGTTCCGCATTCCTGGATTTTAAAGACACTAGAAATGTACAAAGTTTCTCCTGCCTTTATTAACTTCCTGCGAGTCAGTATGACCTTGTGGGAGACCAATCTTACTCTCACACATGCTAATGGCACCCTTTTTTCTAACTGTATGCAGATAAAATGTGGAATCTTTCAGGGCGACTCTCTTTCACCTCTTTTATTCTGCATGGCCCTTATCCCACTCTCGAAGCTCCTCAATGACACTGAACTTGGATATAAGATCATGGGCAGGAAGATAAATCATCTGTTTTACATGGATGACTTAAAACTGTACGCTAAGGATGATGGTGATCTGGAAGGACTTTTAAAGACTGTCAAAGGGTTCAGTGACGATATAGGGATGGAGTTTGGTCTTGATAAGTGTGCCAAAGCAAGTTTTAAGCGGGGGAAGTTAGAAAGAACTGAAAATATTGAACTGGATGAAGTGACGGTGATTCAAGATCTAGAACAAGAAGGCAGTTATAAATATCTAGGTGTAAGTGAAGGTGACGGCATACAGCACTCGAAAATGAAGGAAAAGATAAGGAAAGAATGCATAAGGAGAGTGAGGTCCATCATGAAAACTGAATTGAACTCAAAAAATAGAATATCAGCAATAAATTCTCTAGCAGTGCCGGTAGTAACTTACAGCTTTGGTATTATAAATTGGAATCTAAGTGATTTGAAGAGGCTAGATACAAAGATAAGGAAGCAACTGACTTGTAATTTGATGCATCACCCTAAATCAGACGTTGATCGTTTGTACCTCCCTAGGAATACAGGAGGTAGGGGGATGATCCAGTTTGAGCTCTCTTATAAAACATCCATTATTGGCCTCTCACAATATCTTGATTTAACCAATGATTGGATGCTTCAACACGTTTATAGGCATGAAAATTCCAAAAGATTGCATTCAATCCTTAAAGAGTCAGAGAAGTTTTTCCGAGAACTAGGTGTTGATCTTGAGGTTGATAACACACTAAACCCAACAGTTGCAGCTAAAAAAACCAAGCAAAAAGCAAAGAAAACTGGATTGGACAGACTCGAATCTAGGTGGCAAGAAAAACCTCTCCACGGACAGTTCGCAGCCCGAAGCAACAATGCTGATGTAGACAAAGAAGCAACCCATCAGTGGCTGAGGAGCGCCGGACTGAAAGGGGAAACAGAGGGCTTTATTCTTGCTGCCCAAGATCAGAGTCTGTTCACCAGGAACTACCAAGCTAATGTTTTACATAACGGTGCCAATCAAGAATGTAGGTTCTGTGAGGACAAAACCGAAACTATTGACCACCTTGTCTCTGGCTGCTCGGTTCTAACACCAAACGAATATAAAAACCGTCATGATCGAGTTGGCCAATACCTACATTGGAAAATTTGTCAGCACTTTTCCATTGAAACGCAAGCTAGCTGGTATGAACATCATCCAGCACCTGTAACTGAAAGTAAGGATGTTGCGATCTTGTGGGATTTCCCATACAAATGGATCGTACCATACAAGCAAACCGCCCAGACATTGTCATCAAGAACAGGAAAGAGAACTCTTGCCTCTTGATAGACATGGGTGTCCCTTCGGACAGGAATGTCTCTGCTAAGACTTTTGAAAAGCTTGCTAAATATAAGGATTTAGAGATAGAGGTGGAAAAGATGTGGCATCTGAAAACAAAGACAATACCTGTTATTGTGGGTGCACTAGGCCTCATCAAGAAAGGAACAGAAAACTTTTTGAAACAAATCCCAGGGGAACCTTCTTTGCAGGAAGTACAGAAATTTGCTTAGACGAGCTCTCTCTATTTAGTTTTATTACCAAAACTTCCTTCACCTTAGGTCACTGGTAGTGACCCGGTGCTGGATTTCAATAAAACAATTCAAAGAAAATGTGTAAATGATAATAATAGTAATAATAATAATAATGGGAGTCTAGGCGGGCTTGGACCCTGGTGTGTAGATTTTCTAGCCGGAAAAAATTCTTTATTCGTGATGTTAAATGACCGATCTATGAGCTGCGTACGTCGTGCAGAAAGATTTTTTTAAACTTTAAAACCATGTTTATTCACTTCTCCATTCTAAAGTGGTGACTTAGTCTAAGACATGACACATTAATTTTATTCGAAGTTTTAATTTTAGCTCTAATGTTTAGCACAGTTCAATTTCTATAATTAAATTTCTATCACCAGTTATGACCTGAAACAAAATCTTTTGGCTCCCAACCTAAAATAGAGCTTAAATTGAAGACACGGCTCTAACCACCTAGGCAACTGACATAGTACCTATTAAAGTGTACTTTTCTACAATATTTACAATGCGTTTCCAATTTTTGGTCAAGACCTGGGTCCAACTGTGGTCACGAACAAAGCTGACCACGGCGCGACATTATTCATCGTTTTGTTCAAATTCCTTGCAATGTGTGTGAGGTCTGCGAACATGGAATTGGACATGGTTTTTCTCTATGTTTTAAAGTATTTATTTTGGCCAGTAATCGACACGGATGGCTCTCCTTCCCGAGATGGAATTGGTCAACTACAGTTTACAAATTAAAAAAGTACGATATCAACCATTTCTCTAAGCCACTTCGGTGTGGTTCCTTCAAGCCGATTGTGTAGTATTTTCTTCATTTCATTGAGAATTACACCAAGCAGTTAAAAAAAACTTTCATGCTTTTGCCACCGTAGCTGGATCATACATCTCCTTGGCAACTAGCTCTGTTTAATTCTCTGAGGAGTGACATTTCTTCCCCTATTTTTTCGTCAGTAAATTAAGGTAGCTGCTGTCCGCCATAGGATTTTTCCAAGATCAGTGGCTGTGACCAAAGATGTTTCAAAACATTTGTGAGGATGACAACAAGAGGATTAAACGCCAGCGCGCTTTGTTCATGGCCATGGTCTTGAACAATGTGATTTTGAAAACTCACCTTTAGTTTGTGCTTAAAATCAAACCTAAATATTCAAAGCTCCCAAATACATGCCCATAAGCAGGGTCAAAACTGATATCTTTTATTCTTTGCTTGAGTTTGGAATTTATCAGATATATATTTGTTTGCTACTCAACACTTGTAACTATTAGAAAACTGAACAATTTCACGTCACCCAAAAATGAATGATGTTTCGGAGGACAACTGATAAGATATTATACTATTGCGATGAATTCCAAGCGATGGTATAAAAACCATATTTTTTGGGTATCTTGCCGCTGCTCTTCCATTGGGATGGAACGGCAGTGACAACCGTAGGAACACCATTTATATTTCTTTAAACTTGATTTTGTGGTCGGGAGGTTTGACTTACAACCTCCAGGCTGAAGTAAGTAAGTAAGTAAGTAAACTTGATTTTAAGTATTTAAAAGCAGACTTAAGAGAATACGTGTGCTTGCCAAACTATTTGTTTTTTCTTTATTGCTGTTTTGTCAAAAGGAAAATGCATTGCAAGCCAGTCAAACGCGACCTTCTTCAGTATAAGTGCATCTTCACTTACTTCAAAATGGGTAAGAATCAATATATCTTACAAATAGGAAATTTTAGTACTGTACATTTTATGTCTCGTGGAAATCTAACAAAGATGTAAATTAAATAGTTTTTAGTTGCGGATGTAATTGGAGTCAGTGTTTTGATCTGGTAATATTAATTTGAAGATTATTTTGGTAATAGATAGATAGATTGATTGATTGATAGATGGACCGATAGATAGATATATATATATAGATATATGGATAGAAAGACAGATGGATAGATCGATCGATCGGTAGATAGATGGATAGATAGATAGATAGATAGATAGATAGATAGATAGATAGATAGATAGATAGATAGATAGATAGANATTTGTTTGCTACTCAACACTTGTAACTATTAGAAAACTGAACAATTTCACGTCACCCAAAAATGAATGATGTTTCGGAGGACAACTGATAAGATATTATACTATTGCGATGAATTCCAAGCGATGGTATAAAAACCATATTTTTTGGGTATCTTGCCGCTGCTCTTCCATTGGGATGGAACGGCAGTGACAACCGTAGGAACACCATTTATATTTCTTTAAACTTGATTTTGTGGTCGGGAGGTTTGACTTACAACCTCCAGGCTGAAGTAAGTAAGTAAGTAAGTAAACTTGATTTTAAGTATTTAAAAGCAGACTTAAGAGAATACGTGTGCTTGCCAAACTATTTGTTTTTTCTTTATTGCTGTTTTGTCAAAAGGAAAATGCATTGCAAGCCAGTCAAACGCGACCTTCTTCAGTATAAGTGCATCTTCACTTACTTCAAAATGGGTAAGAATCAATATATCTTACAAATAGGAAATTTTAGTACTGTACATTTTATGTCTCGTGGAAATCTAACAAAGATGTAAATTAAATAGTTTTTAGTTGCGGATGTAATTGGAGTCAGTGTTTTGATCTGGTAATATTAATTTGAAGATTATTTTGGTAATAGATAGATAGATTGATTGATTGATAGATGGACCGATAGATAGATATATATATATAGATATATGGATAGAAAGACAGATGGATAGATCGATCGATCGGTAGATAGATGGATAGATAGATAGATAGATAGATAGATAGATAGATAGATAGATAGATAGATAGATAGATAGATAGATAGATAGATAGATAGATGGATGGATGGATGGATGGATGGATGGGTGGATGGATGGATGGATGGATGGATGAGTGGATAGACAGGTATGTATATCATTGGTCCATTTTGGAGGTAACAGATGTTAACTGATGAAGATCCATAAAATTCATTTGAACATGCGAATAACGATGCTAAAATATTTTCATCGCATAAGTATCACTTTCTTCTGTCATATACAGCTGTTCACGCACCTTTGCTGTGTACCAAGATGGCCAGTTAAGCATTTACAGATCAGGTCTGTTAGAGGAAAGGCAAGATCGACGTGCTAGAATCATGCTATTAGCCACAGAAAGATATTTGCGAAAATGTGTTGCAGAGGTCCAAAAATTTTGCACAAGGAAATAATAGCTTTTTTTGTATAAAAACTTGTAATCAATTAAATTAACTGACTATTATAAAGTAGTATTAGCAGTCCCAAAGGTGAAATTTTTATAGGAAACATGGCGACAATAATGATATCGACGACGATAACGTAACAGAGTATATTTAATGACAGGTTGATTATTAATCTGTTGGCCAAATGATTTTTTTCCAGCTTTTCATTCTATTTTATGTGACGCATTTTTGCTGTGTTTTTTGAAGTTCACGATTTTCCCATGATATTTTCCTTCCGTAACTGTTCAGACTTTTGGTAAAAACCAATACAGTGCTTTTAAAATATTTGCCTTCTTTAGCAATTTTTGGACATTTTCCCTGAGTTAATGTTGCACTTGATCACAGTAACACCTTGTTCGCCCATTCTGCACCAGTCATTACTACTGACTGGTCATTATCCCAGAACACCAAAACTACGATGTTCCACAATTTTGGGCCATATATTTCACTCTCAGAGTGGGAAAAAAAGCAATTCAACAACGGGTGAAGTCAGTCATTGGCTTAACAGTGACCACGAGTTGTTTTTGTAATATTGTAAGTGGTCTTTTTTCCTGACCAATTGGCCGGGCCAAGTTCAATTTCAGAATTGACCGGTACTCATTCGCTAGCGTCAATTAATCAAATGTGCATTGTTAAGTTAAATTGACAAAAGTAATCGCTTAGATTTGTTTGATTATTGAATTAAAACAGCACAGGAGTACCAGCGAAATATTTTTATGGACAAAACAGAGGTGATGATAACCATATTTAAATAAACTTTAATTGGCCATTTAAATTCTGACTGTGGTTGCTCCAAAGTTTGGTTGCAATTCTATTTTCCATTTGATGTGTATTTGTTCTTAAGATTAAATTCATAACACAGTTGAACGTGAACATTATAGTTTCTAAATGCATTGTGCGCTATTTGTTGTTTGCATCCCTGCCATTGTTGTATATACAGAAGGTGAGCATCATCCTATTCGGTGAGCTTCCAGTAGGCCTTCAATTTATCCAGACTTAGTTGAGTTGTCTATCGTGGTACCTACCTTTATCTTAGGGCTATCAAGCCATATGTCTTTTACTGCGACTACAGGCTGCTACAATTACTTTTGTTGTAAAAATTAACAAACTTTTTTTTTAGGTTGGTGAAGGAGAAAAAATGGTGAGAGCACTCTTTGCTGTTGCACGATGCCATTCACCAGCAGTTATATTTATCGATGAAATAGATTCACTTTTAACACATCGTGTAGATGGAGAGCATGAGTCTTCGAGAAGAATAAAAACAGAATTCCTTGTTCAACTGGTAAATTTTATGTTTTATTAAATAAAACCTCGTAAAAATCACCTGCTGGTAGCAAGCACATGTCACGAAAAGTCACTTTTGAGAATCCAAAATAGGAGTCCTAAAATATCCAATGGCCTTTTGCTATCATAAACCAATGAATTTTATTTAAGGCAGTATCTCTTAACTCGAAAAGCATACACGTGACAGTCATTAAGTTTCCAAGCCATACAGACAATGGACCATCTGTTCACTTGCAGCACAGCGCCAAACTGCACGCCTATCGAGCTAGGACAACCCACCGTAGCAGCTCTAGATTGCGCCTCTCATTGGAGGGACGATGTCTAATCCCAGGACAAGAAGAAGAAGAAGAAGCCTCCAAACTGCTACTAAATGCTGTGGTCGTTTCCATGCTTCTGTTTCAAATCAAACTTGAACTATTCAAAAGTATGAAGTGTTGCTTGCTTTTTTTTGATAGATCATCCTTAAAGTTTTAATGTTGATTAGATAACACCTTGTTTCCTGCATTATCCATCAAATTTTTTAAGAAACTCAACTTGTAAGCAAACTCCACATTTATTAATTTTTGTAGATAACCTTTTCCTCAGGACCAACTGTATATGGATCTCATACTACGAGAAAACTTTGTAGGAAAACAATTTTGATCTTTCCTGTATACTTTATGGTTTGTGGTCCCCGAAAACAAAAATAGAAATACACTCACCTTATCCCGTAATGCCTGATCACTTTTTAAGGTAATTTAAGGTTGCAGGTGATTCATTCATATTTTTCTGGATTGTGTCTTCTTGTGACAAGCATTAGAGCTGGATTAATGTCAGTTGGAATTGCGTACTTTATTTTTGAACGATATTTGATACTTAATACCCACGTGGCGTGCACCTCAACAGTCATTAGATTGTGAGATAGTATATGTTCCTTGGAATAGTGTATTGGGTGTAGTGTAGTATTTTATACTTTAAGTATCAATGAGCCAAAACATTAAATTTGACTCTTACCCAACAACTAATGGCAGCTAATAGCCTGGTATCTTGAAACGTCAAACTAGTGTGTTTGTTCACTCTGGTAAGTTTGCACCAGAAATTGGAAAATATTTTAAGCAACCATAATAGTAATGGAAAAGAAAGGAAAGGGTTGTCGAAAAAGTCAAAACAGCTTAGCATACAGGTTAGGAGGGTGGAAAAATTGCTGTTTGTAATTTCAGCTCTGTACCGAAAATCTGAAAAAGCTGGAACGCAAGGCTTGACCCATAGGTTTAACGTTAAGGTAGTGGTCACATTTCCTTAATAGATATTAATATGCCTTTTGAGACACATCTTATCAAGCTGTAGTATCATTTTACAATATATTTTTGTGTAATTTCGTGTATTCGTATCAAAAAATGCTCAATGCCTACAGCAGATCAAAATACATGAGGTAAAACACGAAAAATACGGATGATCGAAATATCGTGAAACTATTAGTTGCAATCATAGTTCTTATTTTTCATGTTTTACCTTGTTTTATACATATATATATATATATATATATAATGTGGAGCTCACTGCACTTGCGTAGTTTGAGCACTCTGACAGGATCCCACAGTAACTCTGTAGGCTGTGTTTGCTCCGGCAACATGGTCAGAGAGTTATGTCTCAGAAGCTCTGTGCTGCACTGATGAGCCCACAAAGGGCGAAACGGTACTGTCTGCAGATTGAATATATATATATATATATATATATATATATATATATATATAATTAGTAGTAGTAGTAGTAGTAGTAGTACAATTAACATAGACTGGTGTGAATATTAACATTTCTACAACAGTTTTGTTGAAATCTAGTTCTTTATTGTAGTTACGAAATGGTAGTGTGATGGAATGCACTGAAAAAACTTTTTAGAAGAAACAACAACCCCGTAATAAACCAACACACTGGAAACATGAAGCCAATGAAACGTGAACAAAACGCAAATGACGTTATTTCATAAATTAGCGTCGTTGAGTGTATTAAATTCCTGTTTTTGTAATGCAGTGCTTATCCAAGTGTAATAATTTATTTGAAATTGTCTAAGTGGTAAAAATATTAAAATCGCATGGCTGGAGTTTTATGGATGATCGTTGCCACCTTCTAATATATTCCAAGCAATTATTGTGCCTTTTTTTTAAACGTGTTGTGTTTTCCTTCTTTTGTTGTTAGGACGGTGCCACTACGAAAGCTGAAGAAAGGTTTTTGGTCATTGGGGCCACAAATAGGTAAATAATCACATCCTTCTCTAAATATTGTTTTTTCGCTTTAATAATATTTTGATTATCACTGTAAGTATAACCATAGTTATTGTTTTTAATTCGATAATAATTTATATTTTTCAATAATTTGTCATAGTAATCATTAGTTGAAAATCGTAATTTGGTGGCTCGCATGACGATCTAAATAGTGAGCGTTCACAACACACAATTGGAGGTCAAACTTATTGCTTATACTCTACTGAGCATAAATAATTAGTTATCTATGAATATTGTGGTAAACTGCTGTGATTTTGAAGTATTTTACTAGGTGTAGTGTAGGAAGTTGGTAATTTAGGGGGTGCTGGAGGCATGGGCTTTGGATTAAGATTGGCTGAAAAGCCTCTTTGATTTCATTGCTAAAGTATTTTTTTGATTCTCGAGGCTGTTCCTTTCGGAAAATTTAGATAATAATGCTTGAACCCACTCCTTTAAAGGTACGCCCATGCCTTTTTCTGAATATGTCACCTTCTACAATATTAATTTTTTTCCTTCTATGTCCTCAAAAACGAATTAAATAAATTGTAGTGTAGTACATTGATCCCCCCCCCGCCCCTTCCTTTGTAAGTAATAGAAATATTATTTATTTGAAATGAGATCATTTGTGTCTTGGCACCATGCATATTCCACACTATAAACACTTTCTTCCAGAGTTACCGATCATCTGGGTTCAAGACTAAAGTGCAAGGAGTTTATAATGAATATTTAAAAATACTCTTATAATAAATCTTTTTATGATTGTAGGGAGTTTTTTCCTTGGACTGCAAGGTTGTGGAACCACTTGGGTTCTTAGTACATTCCTACACCATGTGAGTTGAATGTTTTCAAGTCTAAGGTTATCTCATCTCTTGGTTTAAACTTTTTCATTTTCATTTTTTTGCCTTTTTTGCCCTGTCATATCTTCGCAGCTCCATACACCTAGTAGCATTATACCTTGTATGGTTCTTAACCATTTAAAAAAACGTTACTTAAACAGTATATGATCCTGAAAGCAAAAATACTTTCCATATTAGCTCCATGCAGGATGCTGTTGAACATAAATTAATCCAATACGAACTTGGCTGTATTAAAAATATGATCAGACCTTCTGTGGTGCCTCGACTCTACCCACTATCTCATTGCTCTATTATTGCACGCCTCACTTTATTTTACAGGTACTTGGGAGGAACTGTTCCAGAAAGCTTTCTTTGCTTGTTTTTTCCGTGCAAGTTTTCAACGGTCTACACGTCTTGCTAAAACTGCTCATGCGAACCCTTTTTCTGAATCAGTTTGCGTCGTCTTGCTATTCCACTAAAATAAGAGGTAGATACGAAGTTATAAATCGGATGTATGTAGGCATTTGTGGGTGCCTGATCCATTACCCTCGTTTTCTCGGTTCCCTTTTTGCTTTGTGCTACTTGAATAGTAACTTGTAAGGATTGTTTTTAACTAAACAAATTCAGTCTTGTATCTGATGGCCCTTTTTAAGCCCTCAGGTGGTAGTAGATGTGTTATTGTATTAAGGTTTTCTTTTAAGTGGCTTTATATCCATTCCTGTAAGCTTCTTGATCTTTTTAAGCAAATGATAGCTACAAATGAAAGATCTGGGTTGACTTACGTTTGTCATCTGAGTCCTTTTATAAGGGTGTTTAAACTTTTATACTGTTTTTTCGTTTTGCGTCAGTGCGGATTTTTTACTTATCTTCTTCACACAACATTTTCTCGCTCTTAGTGGTACTGCTGAAACAACAGACAGTAAAAATTATGACCAGATTATTTTCTGAAAGAGCTTTTTTAAAATTATTTTTTACAATTAGACCGCAGGAGTTAGATGAGGCAGCAAGAAGAAGACTTGTTAAGCGTTTATATATACCACTGCCAGAGCCTAGTGCCAGAAAGCAGATAGTAATGAATCTCATGAAAGAACAAAGAGCTATGTTATTGGAAGAAAATTATCAATCAATAATGGATATGACTGATGGTAATCTCATTGCAATCTTTTTTGAAAATATAAATAGTTTATTGGTGTGAGACAAATGTTTTACATTTAAAGTGGCTTTTACGGCATTAATTGCATTGGGTTGCCGCACATCTTCAAATGCCTGCCAAATATAAATTGTACTTGTATTAGTTGTTCCTGTAATGAAGTGTGAAAATGGAATAAAACCATCCTCTCTTTTACCATTTCTTGGATTTCTTAACAGTCTCATCGATTAAAGCATAATTGCGTAAATTAAAGTTTTAACTGCATTTTAAACAATTCTTGGACTTTATTGTTTTGTAAAAAACCCACAAATTTGAAGGGATTAGTTTGCTTTCAGAAATAGCTTTTATCTCATCGGTGGTTGCCTTTTGTTTTTGCATCTCAAATCTTAAAACTATCAGCTCTGCGTGTACCATTTGCTAGTTTAATGTTCAGGTCGAAAGAAAACAAGTTCTCCATGTCTGTGTAATTTTTCCATGTGGTAAAGTAACCCCAATCTTCCTCAAGCCTAATTATGTCTTTAATTTTATAGCACTTCGCCTAACAAGATTCCGTTGTTGTTTTTTCCCCAAAAAATTTCATCAATTTTTAAAAAAGTATTTTGTTAAATGAGGCAGAAATTGAGCAAACGCAGTAGCTCAAAATTAAAAAATTGGGACATCCAATATTTTATTTTCGTACTTTACCGCCCACGAATACGAAGTGCTTTTAAGATTGACTGCCAGCTCAAAATTGAGCTCTGCTACTAGTATACCGTTTAATCGGGGACCGGGTTATTAAGTGATTGCTTTTAAATGTATTTGTTTGTTTCACTGGAATCTATTTTCTTTACAAATGACAAGAGGAGAAATGCCTAATGGATCTCGGGTTTGGAAGGTTTAATGGGTTTTGGTCAAGGTGTGTACCATTATTTTCAGTTTGGAGAATAGAGTGTTTGCAACCAACCCCCGTTCATTATTTATCTCGTGCCACGTTGTTTTGCTACACGAGCAAAGGCAGTGAATCTCATTTGGATCAACAAAGATAAAAGAAAAAGGGTAAACGTGTAAATTCTTGACCTCGTGGGCTCGGTGAAAGTCAAAGACATCGGAGCTTTTGTCCTGTCGGCTTTTTTGAGCTCAGAAAAAATTTACGACTTATGACAGGATAAAAGCTCCCATGTCAATAATAACGTGATTGTTTTAGGGAATAAAAGGCTGATGGGCAGAAAACGACAATTTTCAATAGGCCTTGGGTTAGTTTATGCCTTTCTGGACACTATTTTTTTTTCTTATGGATGTTGAAAAAAACTTTTCTGGGGGTTTTCAATGTCATTTCCCCCCAGTAATTGAGGCTCAGACGGTGCCCTTCAGTGGGACTTGTTTTGGCAGTGAGGAATTTCTTGGCCGGACGCCCTTCCTGACGCCAACCAATGGCTTTTTCTTTTGTAAAGTTCCAAATGCTCCTCGCCCGCTCGGGAATTCGAACCCGGAACCTCTTGATTACTGTGAAACTGCACCAAACATTAAAGCATGGGTCCACAGAATGTTGGAAAAACTAACCGATTAAAGATAAAAGGAACTGCAGTTTCATCTAATTTCTGCGTTGATTAGACGACTGTGATTGGACCAATATACAATGCTGGTGTATTGATAAAAATCAGCATGCATATTTTAGTAAAGTGGAGCAAGGCGCCTTATTTCTTTGGAAATCTACCTCTAATATTATTATTTTTATTATTTATATTATTTCCATCTCATTAACAAATGATGAAAAGTTCTAGTTTTTTACTAAAAAAGCATTTTCTTTTGTGTTTTGTTTTGTAAAAATTAAACATGGTAGAATAAGGTTGTGTCTCATCGTGTTGGTGGGGGATTTCGTATTAATGGTTTTGCTTTGAACGGTTGAGTGTAAATATGTGTTCCGTTAAAATTTTTACCAAATGTTGTTTGTTGCCTTTGTTACAGAGTAAAACAGCATGTAATTTACCGTTTGTTTTTTTTATGTTCAGTTCAGTGAACCCGCTTCTTTTGTGAAAAAAACCAACATCTTTTGATACGGATTGAGATTGTTGAATTTTTTTAGAAAAGGAGGTTTCAATGAAGTGTAAACTGGAAAAGTTAAATAATTTAGGTTTTTAAACATAGTAAAGACTGGATACATTTCAAGAAAGGAGTGACTATTTGCATGGCCGTTTATGACTATATTTGGGAGTGAAATATGTACATGTGCTTGTGGTGTCAAATGTTTTATCATAATTCAACGATAAGTTGTACTGTGGTATTTGAAAGTCATTTTTTTAACCTCATCTTCGGTATCAAAATCTTTGCATGTAAAAATAAAGAACATGGCTGTTGTTAAAGCTCCGAAACTCTGTAAGACTATTTAAATATTTTTGTACCAGATTGAAATCTAGTAGCTGATTCCCTCCGAAGTTCCCCCCTGGATACCAGGGACTCGCACTATGGCTTTATAAAATTTAACTTCAAAGGAGCCGTGGCTTAATGTGCAGTTGCACAGTAACCAAGAGGTTCCGGATTCGATTCCTCGAGCTGGCGAGGAGAATTCGGAACTTTACGAAAAGAAAAAAGCCATTGGTTGGCGTCAGGAAGGGCATCTGGCCAAGAAATTCCTCACAGCCAAATCAAAAGTCCCTCGGAAGGGCACCGTCTGAGCCTCAATTGCTGGGGGGAAATGACGTTAAAAAGAAAAAAAAAGAAAAAAAAGGGGAAAAAAGGGAACAAGCTACTTTTATTATCAAATTTTAAAACTTCAGATTTTTTGAAAATATTTTTTCAAATTTTTTTCATTTTATATATAAGACCACCTAAACCCTTTATGTTTAAATACTTTTACATTTTGAATTATGTTGTTCCTTTCTCTGACAGAATTTTGAACAAACTGACAGGTACTTTTTCCCATACAGGCTATTCTGGTGCCGATATGAGTAATTTATGCAGAGAAGCTGCTCTTGGCCCAATACGAAGCATCGCTGCACATGATATTCGATATATAACACCGGATGAGGTACTTCTTTCATTAGTGTTCTTATTTNTTTAAGAAAAGAAAAAAGCCATTGGTTGGCGTCAGAAAGGGCATCTGGCCAAGAAATTCCTCACAGCCAAATCAAAAGTCCCTCGGAAGGGCACCGTCTGAGCCTCAATTGCTGGGGGGAAATGACGTTAAAAAAAAAAAAAAAAAGGGAAAAAAAGGGAACAAGCTACTTTTATTATCAAATTTTAAAACTTCAGATTTTTTGAAAATATTTTTTCAAATTTTTTTCATTTTATATATAAGACCACCTAAACCCTTTATGTTTAAATACTTTTACATTTTGAATTATGTTGTTCCTTTCTCTGACAGAATTTTGAACAAACTGACAGGTACTTTTTCCCATACAGGCTATTCTGGTGCCGATATGAGTAATTTATGCAGAGAAGCTGCTCTTGGCCCAATACGAAGCATCGCTGCACATGATATTCGATATATAACACCGGATGAGGTACTTCTTTCATTAGTGTTCTTATTTTATTTCCTGTACTACACATTAGTTATATTACGTAAATTTTTCTCCATGGTAATCTAAGTTAACAAATGCCCATTGTACTTAATGTATGTATCTGTAATCTTCATGAGAGTTTCAATTTTACAGCATGAAAATACCAACTTTCTCTCCTTTCCCGTTTTTCTCACGTTTTCCATTTTCAAACTATCCCCTCGTTCCCCCTCTTTGCATCCTCTCTTTTAATTCCCACGTTACTCTCTTTTTGCTCTTTTCCCTCCTTTTCCTCTTTTCCTTCGTTTCCATCACTCTTTATCCTTTCTTCCTTCCTTTTCTCTCTCCCTGTTTCATTCCTTCTACCCTTTACTTCCCTCCTCTTTACCCCTCTCGTTTCTTTCTTTTACCCTTTTCCCTCTTTCCCTCCTTTCCCTCCTTTCTCACTACATCTTTTTTTACTCCGATTTCTCCATCCTTTTGTTGCCCCCATTGTTTTCATTCTCCTCGTTCCACACATCCATTTCATTATTTCTCCGTGACCTCCTTATATTCTTCCGGCAAGTTTTAACTTGATATTTAGGTTTTTTTACTTATGAAAGAGTGTGCGAAAGATGAACAATCTACATTGTTGAAAATTTGCCTAATACTTGGTCTGTTGATATTTGTTGTTGTTGTTGTTTTTCTGTTTGTTGCTATTTCTTCAGCCCTAACTAGGCTGGAAGCAACTTTTCATCCGGCCTAGTTAGTTCGTTTTTGCACCATTTGCCCCATATTCATGCATATACTCATCGAATATATTCATACGTCAATCTTAGTCTGTTGGCAAAAGGGATTTGTTGAAGTTTATCGTGTATCCAAGCTTGAACTCTGCAATACGGCCTGCCCGTCACAGTCTGCCAGTCCCAGCTCCACCAGATGATATTGACGCTATAGAAAATGATCCTGAAAGTCAAAATTGTGCTGACGAAAATTACCGGGTGACGGCGACTTTCAGCCCAAGAAGTTTTCTCAGGCTGAAGTGAATGATCTTGTCGGAGATCTTTCCCTCTCAAGACTAAATGAGAAGAATCTACTGGAGTCAAGTGTTTGTATAGCATACTTTAGGCAAAAGAATAAGGTTCTACAACCCTGTTTGCCCTCTCTGCTTTTGCAGTGATATTGATGGACTTTTCAACCATTTATCTTAAAATCATGATCCCGCAGAGTGGCGCTTCTTTATCAATTCCTCAAAACAAAGTCTGAAAGGTGTACTTCTCTATGATGGAAATTCGAAACCATCCATTGCTATTACACATTCAGTTCATCTTCATGAATCCAATGAGAATATGGTTCTCCTACTTCGTGCCATTAACTACGACAGATATTCATGGAAAATATGTGGAGGTTTAAAAGTCATTGGAATGTTGATGGGAATGCAGTCTGGGTTTTTTCTCTGGGATAGTCGAGCAGCTGATTAACACTATGTAGAATCAAACTGGCCATCCAGAACATCATACACACCAGGGCAATGCAGTGTCAAGAATCGACCACTTGTGAATCCTGATGTCCTATTACCTTCTCTGCACATGAAGCTTGGACTAATTAAGCAGTTCGTTATAACTCTTGGCAAAAGAAACTCCTGAGGCTTTGAGTATATCGTTAAGAAGTTTCCAAGATTACACAGGCAAAGTTGAAGGAGGGTATCTTTGTTGGACCTCAAATCAGAGAAGTTTTGAAATGCGTCAGCTTCAAAACAACTTTGGATGAGGTTGAACTACCCGCCTGGGATGTTTTATGCTGGATCCGCAAGACTTTCGTGGGAAGTGAGAGGGCAATGAACTACAAAGAAGGCATAAAAACTCTTTTGAAATGCTACTCAGCGATGGGATGTCGCGTGTCACTGGAGGTTTATTTCCTGGATTCCCTTCTTGATTTTTTCCCGGCGAACCTTGGATCAGTATCAGATGAACATGGCAAGCGATTTTACCAGCATATGAGTGCTATGGAGAAACGGTACCAGGGTTTCTGGAATGACAGTACGCTAGCAGATTACTTCTGTACACTATACCGTGATCAACCAGATCAGAAGTATCGTCGGAAGTCCAAGTCGCAGCGTTTCTAATTCATTGTGTGTACTGTAAGTACTAAACGTCTTGATGACTGCGGTCTTGCTGTACATACTTTTTTTTTCTTTTTTGAAATATGTTCTTTTGTATACCAAAAATAAATCAATTTATATTTTATCTAAGCTTATAACATTAAAAATATGTTCTATGTTTCTATGTTTAATTAAAATGTAGTATAAAACTTGAATATTATAATATATATGTTTATGCATATATATATATAAACATAAACAAATTCCTCCTCCGCAACTTCATACCTAATGAGTAACCTCATGGAACCTCCTTTCCTGATCAAACAGCCGAACAACTATTTACCCAATTTGAAAGTAAATCACTCTTTAGTAATTTTAAACCGTATCCACATGGGACTTTCTTTCTTTCTTCCTTTCCGAGAATATTAACACCTTGTAATACGTTACCACCTGTAATTTTTTATTATTTTTGATTAGACGCCTACTTTATTTGTTTATAAAAAGCATGTACAGTATTTGTAGCATTATTGCCTGATGATCGAAATATCGTGAAACTATTAGTTGCAATCACAGTTCTTATTTTTCGTGTTTTATCTTATCTTATATTGCTCTGCTATATGCATTGAGCACTTTTTGATACGAAAACACAATATTACACAAATATATATATATATATATATATATTTATATATGTGTGTGTGT
>RDPX01000045.1:833103-867400 GCA_003991215.1 Morbakka virulenta | reverse complement strand
GCCTACTTTATTTGTTTATAAAAAGCATGTACAGCATTTGTAGCATTATTGCCTGATGATCGAAATATCGTGAAACTATTGGTTGCAATCACAGTTCTTATTTTTCGTGTTTTATCTTATCTTATATTGCTCTGCTATATGTATTGAGCACTTTTTGATACGAAAACACAATATTACACAAATATATATATATATATATATATATTTATATATGTGTGTGTGTTTGTGTGTGTACCTGTACTGAAAAATTGGTACGCGGCACATATAAATTGAGCAAATTTTTGTAATCAGTATGAAAAATTAGTCCAACTATATACATTTTTGTATCTGATGAAGAAAAATAGTCAAATTTTGTTGACCAGTGTTATTAAAGATTATGTGTTTTTCTAGGTACGGCCAATTGAATTCAAAGACTTCCAAGAAGCACTAAAACACGTTCGCCCAAGTGTTTGCGATAAGGATTTAGACGCTTACATCGATTGGAATAAAAAGTTTGGAAGTGGTGGCTAGCATGGAATGCTACCTGCGCATGAGAACAATTTTGATAAAGGATGCAAGAGAACCAGGTCTTTTGTCACCTATTATGGATGTGGTTTGTCACTGGCTTTAAAATTTCATATTCAACTGACATTCAATATCAGTCGTTATAAGGCACTTCCTTACTTGAAAGCAACGCCAGAGCCTATTACTTTTATTACTCGTACAACCTCCACGACACTTATTTAACCTTTGGTGTTTTAATGTGGCCTTTGGTAACAAATCGACTGAACACGGGCTATGAAAAAGTTATAAACAACACGATGCTGTGAGATAAAGTGGCAATTTAAGAGGAAATCACCACATATTGAGGCTTGTTGTATATTTTTTTAACCACAGGACTGGAGGTTACTTAAATATATGGAGAACTACCGGAGGAAAAATGAAATTGTGGTTTGCGCGGGATTGGCTAATAATTATTTTGGGGCGGTACTAGTTCAAAAATTTGCGATGTACAAAATTAAATGCATCATTTGTAAATACGTGCTTTACTGTTGATTTATAAGTGGAAGCCCATTTTTGTAAGAAGTAGGTCAGATTGCTATTTTAAATGAATTATGTTTTTCATCTTTTGCGATGTCACGAATCTATTTCTGGTCCTCTCTTTGTGACCCAGGGAAGAATTAAAAATATTTTCTTTTCTCAATCATTTTAAAACCTGGTTTTAGAGTATCATTAGTCGGCATAATAACACGCCTTCCCACAGATACTTAGAGTAGTTCAGTTTGGTGTTTTGCATACCAGCCAAGACTATTTTCTTCGGTCAACATACAACCTTCGCAACTTATCAGCCTTTTCCCTCCTTGACTTCGCCGCACTTACAATTGATCATTCTCACCTGTAATATTTCTCTGCTAACATTTTACAAGCATTTACAATGTGTGCTTTTGACCCAGTACATTACATACACTGTCATAGTGCAATTTTTCAAAGAAACCCTTTCGCTCGACGGGGCCCGTTTTTCAATGTTTATTTTCTTTCTCATTATGGCATATATAAGAAAGATCAGTGTGGTGGATCGTAATGTTTTCTGCGAAATATTTGAGCCTCACCAAGTCCACCACAGACTTGGAATTGATACCCAATGATGATAAATACAAGAATTGAGCACAATAAAGGGCACGACAAAAGGTTTGTAATTCCATTTTACTGTAAAAAATGTTAAGCTTATGATTTCCCTAGAGAAAATTTCCAGTGGTAAGCAAAAATTCTATTACAATACTACATCAAAGCTACCCTAGACCAGAACCACATTTAAGGTCATGTGAAGTGGGTTAAATCTTTGAAAAGCTTTAAATTTCCTCTCATCACTGGATACTTGGATGCCCATCTTCTTATATCGTATGCCAATTCAAACCTTGGATTATATTTTTAAGGTATAATTTCCATGGGACTTCAGAGATAATTATTAGTGATTTGTAGCGAGTGTGTGTTATATAAGCAAAATTCAATGCCAGTGTCCCAAACAAATTTTACACAACTATAAGTAAGAGTCAAAACACAGATATTGTTTAGTTATTGTATCATGAAAATTATGCATCCAGACTTAGAAGGACTCCCACATAGATGTTTAAGAATTCAGAATAGCACATACTAAATGAATAGTAAAAACGTATATCATTTTAACTAAGACTAAATTATCTAATACTTCTTCTAAGACTTAATTTGAACAGTTGATAAGACGAACCTTGTGTAGTAGTGTTGTTTTCATCATCCAACAGTTTAACACTTCCGTCAGAAACAGGTATCTCCTCACAGTTCTCTTTTTCCTTCGCATTGCACCTTACTCTACCTATTTGCAATCTTTGCGATTGGAAATAGGTACAGTAAGGTCATTCATTATGTTCTAGTAACTAAGGAAAAAAACCTATTAATTGCGATCGTTTTATAAAATTCTTAAAAAAAACATTTTTATTCATATGATGATTTAGCACAGTAAGCACGTGCTCACTCCAATTTTGTGCACTCCAACATGAGACTCTACCGTGTCATATCAAATGAAGCCCTTTCTTGTCAGAATGAGCGTGTTTCCAATCGCGAAATCTCCTCAATAAATTCCCTTCTTATCCTTTGTGGAATAAAGCAACTGTTTTTAGAAAAAATTCCAAGGATTGATGTATTTGAGAGAGCTGGTCTGATGGGAAAGGGGTGAACCCTCTTTTTTATCTCGTGATCTCCATGATCACTAGGAAGTGAATTCCATGTCATACTACCAGGCCCTGACAACTGCCATCTCAGGTTTTGTTAATTTTGACATATGTGTAGAATGGTGTGAAAAGAACCACTTCTGAACTTAACATATTTATCTTCAGTAGTTTCTGAGTTAGAAGCAGGTGATTTTTGCAAATTTTTGTAAGATACTCAAAATCCGCCATTATGGATTTAAATAAAATGGCAGAAGAATAAAAAATATCAATACATCCAATTGATACGATAATCTACTCTTCTTTAATATCAATCATGGCAAATCTAGATATAAAATTTATTCTACTTACTAACAAAATTTATTTTTGACTGACAAAATTTTAGTCACAGGTATGCAACATGGAGCAAACAAGCAAAAATTTTCCGACTGATAAGACTGATAATAATGTCAAATTTCATTTCGAAATTTTTTTGTGTTTAGCAAATAACACCGCCATGAATTTTTCTACTTTTTAAATTTTCAGCTGATGTCTTGTCTTGTTCTTAAAATACTGTACAATCATTTAAGTTATAAAGATAGGTGCCTTTTTTTGTTGAGACCATTGATTTTTTTATTTTCCCTCGTCATTTGTTGTTTTCAAGAAACAAAATTCGTGATTCAATTAAAATTCATAAATAGTCTTAAACATACCGATATGTTTGTATCGATTATTTTTTACTTTTTTCAGTTAAAAAAGTTCGACCACACCTAAAACCTTCCTGCTCTTCAAAGCAATGACAAAAAGTCATGAAAAACCTACAGAAAATATACAGTCAAGCATTTCAATTCAAATTTACACGACTGTTCCCTCCAATAATAACGGCGTGTTCTTAATAGTGTCGCTAGCCAAGTGTTATTCTTTCTGTGTAATTTGATATTGAGGTCCTGTTGCTGTTTATGGTGGATCAGTAATGGATCTTTCTCATACGTCTACGCTGGTAAACAGTGGCAAACAAGGGAGCCATTAGGCTCAAAAATCAATTAATGACGTCCACCAATTAATCATTGATGAATTCGATAGGGAGAGAAGAGGAACAGGAGGCATCATTGCGCGCGCGCAAGACAAAGACAAAGAAACAAACAATAGGGAGGGAAATGGAGGATTGATTTGAGTGATTTAATTTTTTGATTAGTTTTTTAATTATTTTGTGGGTCTTTTATCCTCATCTTCTGGGGAGACCTTTTTCTCTCTTTTTTTAATTTTTTTTTTTTTATTATTTCAAAAAAAAGAAATGGCCACATAGGAAAAAGTAGTGCTGCGAAGATAGGCTCTTGAAAAAGCCTATGTTTACGGTGGATCAGTAATACACATAATACCTCTCCATGGAGCAAGGGATGTCATCTTGCAGTGACCAGCTCCCGAACTTCTATGTCAAATATAAATACATAAATTTGGTTTTGAAATCTTCGTGTGCTTTGTCTATCTGGTCTAAAAGACCAGTCCAAAAGTATCCACAAACGAAACACAAAGATCTACCTTTTATAAGGCCATCTTTTCAAACATACCAGACATATTGCCTAACAAATACGACCAATAAGTGAGAGCAATTGATGTTGTATCTTGCCACGTCAAGACATTTGTTTCTATGGTTTTGGAATGTTCTTTACTGCTGATAAAAAAAAGATGAACAACAACTTATATGGCATATGCTTAGCATTTATGCTAAAACTATGAATATATTTTAAGTGTTGAATTACGATAAGAATCGGTTTCTGCGAGCATGCTCTCAGAGAAATGTTCAATTGCTATTCACAAAGATGAATGTCATTTCCTGTTTTATTCACGAACACTTGGGTTTAGAACCAGCAGGTGAAAAATGAAAAATATAAAAAATTGCGGCTACTGCGGTCTCGTTATTTCGATATTAGAACGAAATAGCTTTGACGAACTTGATGTTACGATTGCAAAGTGTAATCCAAACAAAATTTAAGTCAAGGTTGTGGTATATTAATGTACCGTGCAATGACGGAAAAATCATATACTCCCATCCTGAGTCTGATTTTGTCATGCAGTTTAGCTAGTAGACGTTTCTGGTTAAATTCTACAGGTCTATGTATCTAATCTTTGATATCAATGAATGCTTGATGGATTTGGAGGTAAATGATGATTGTTGATTTGGGTCTCTGATTATTCTCAACAAAATAGGAAATATTCCTTCTCTCAGGTGCATTACCAATAGCTTTCAAGTACATGTGTTGTCGCAGGAAATAAAAGAATCTCCTTTAGTTTTAAATGTTTATTTGTATACTATTCTTTGCAGGGCGAGTGCAAGTTATTAAAAAGAAATCACAACACTGCCTGAGAATTTTTTTTCTGAGTAAAATCTGAATCGTTTGCAAAAGTAAAACGTTACTTTCACTATCTGGAAAGGACACTCTTATTTAACTAATATATGCAAATGACATTGGATTATTTTGTCTCCATGATCTACTGTATGCTCCGTTCTTAACATTTACATCAATAACACCACAGGATATCGTTGGTCTAAGAATTTCCGCTGAGAAATGTAAATCAAATATGTTCAAATTAATTGAAGAACTCAACTCAAAATTTCTTTTTAAATCAGTGGAAAATCGGAATGTAGGAAATTTCAAGCACTTAGTCTATCTAGTTTTAACAAGTGATTTACAGCGTCTTTTATATTTTCTCAGCATCTCAGTCTGGGAGGTCATATTCAAGAAAGTCAGAACAGAGAGTAGACAATATTATTATCGAGTGGTTACACACCATCTAGTGATGGATGGGTGAAAAACACACATTCAGCGCCCAACAACAAGCCAGGAAAGTTGAATGCAGGCACATGTACTGTAGCCACAAGAGTGAGATAAAATAACCAAATAAAAATGGAAACATCACTTCAACCTTGCAAGTGGCGCCTCACAACAAGTGAGGAAAGGCACATTGCTCAAGCGGTTGTTGTTGTATGACAACAACTCATGACTACAGCACTCCCCACTCCTAGCCTGATAGCTGACAATACATGGAGAGATGTCTTAGTACTAGCACTAAGTCTGGTATTGCAGCATTGAATGCAGACTGAATATTTGTTATTGCCCTGTTTGGTGACAAAAACAACAACGCACAGGCAAAAAGAGCCATGTTGTTATGTATGCCAAAGGGCATTATTATTATTATTATTATTATTATTATTATATACGAATTTTTTACAGGATATATCTACAGTCATATCATACATACACTATGTACATATATATACTGTTATCACAGATGTCCTGTTAAAAAAATAGTTGTTTATTAGTTAAAAATCGATAAATATCAAAAAGAAAACTAAAAGAGCTCCGATTGGCAATATTTGACCCCAGAGATCATAGATATTTTATGACGTCTTCTAGGATATCTCTGAAACTTCCTGGTCGGGTAATATTATGTTCTGCCTAAATCTTGTTTAAAAATTCTAAAATCATTCTCTTTTCTTAGATTGACGAGGAGCTCATTGAAAACAATTGCACCCTGGTAGTATAAAGATTTTCTCGCTATTTCTAGTTTTACTTTCGGTATTTCAAGAATATTTCCGTTATTTCTGGTGTTAATGCCAGTATGCCACCATTTATAGTATTCGTTGAATTTACCAAACACTTCATCAGAATAAAGACACTTGTGGACAAATGTACATAACTTCTTGTTGGTTGATTCGATTTCAGGTATCTTCTCGCCATTTCCAATTATCATCTGCGCCCGTGTTTCAAGTTGTGAGATTCGATTTTTGATGTATGGAGGAGTCGAACCGTGCAACGACAAAGAACAGTATGTAAGTATGTAATAATAGGGACGATAAGAGACTGGTAGATAGTTTTCGTAGTTTTGGAATCCATAAAGTTTCTCATTTTTGGTAAGAGATGGATTCTCGATGAAGCTTTCTTGATCGTTTTCGATAGATGTTGGGTCATACTAAGTGAAGTAGTTAAAGTAAGTCCCAAGTACTTATATGATTCAGTGGCAGCAATAGGTGCGAAGTTATGTTGTAGATGTAAGGTGTCATCGTCCAACTTTTTCATTCGTTGACTTGTCCCAAAAATCATTGCTTCCGTCTTCCCCTTTTTACAATTGATGATAAGTTCGTTCTCTCTTAACCAATCTGTCAGCGCACAAAAGTCTTTTTGAAGGTGTTTCTTAACGAGACTTTATCAGCAAAATATATCACTGTATCGTCGGCGTACATTAACATACTGCAAGATGACCGGGTTTGGACAGCATCGTTGAGGCATAGTAAAAACAGCAGTGGATCTACTATCGATCCTTGTGGTACGCGTAGGGCTTTGATGTTGCATTTTGATAGGAAACCTGCTGATTTCTCGCAGAGGTAACTGGTCAGCCATTTACGTTCGATTCCTGAGATACCATATGGTGCAAGTTTATTAATGATTGATCCGTGGTTAATCGTATCGAACGCTTTACTAAGATCAATAAATACTGCACCAGTAATATGTCCCTTACCCATTGCTCGTCGGATCTCATCAGTAAAGAATGCGGTTGCGTGCTCAGTTGAACGATGACTGCGGAAACCGAATTGTCTGTCTGATAATAAATTGTTCTCCTCGAGATGGTCCACGAGTTGCTTGTGGACACACCTTCCGAAGATTTTGGATAGCGCAGGGAGGATGCTGATTGGTCGATAATTATCGAAACTGTCAGATGCTCCTAACATGAAGATTGGTGCTACACGTGCTAGTTTTAGGTCATTTGGAAACATTCCTGTTCGTAGGGAGAAGTTAATTATATATGATAAAGGTTTAGCAATCACCTGAGCAGAGTCTCTTAGATAGCATGTCGGCAGATTGTCAAGTCCAGTTGCACATTTAGTTTTAGTTTTTTGAGACACTTTAAAGGATCATGTTCTGAAACGTATTTGAACCGGAAGGGTGGGGCATTGTTAAAACGTTGCCTCTCGTATCTCCAAATAGAGTCTATCAATGGGAAAGCTTTTTTCTTCAGTTTTATAGTAATTGATGAGAGAAATTACAGAATTCCTCACTGATTGAATTTTTGTCGGTGACGAGCTTCTCTTCAATTTTGAAGGTTTTTGTCGTTGTTGTACTGGTTGAAGGTTTAACAGAAAATATTTCTTGGATAGCTTTCCATAGAGAGTCAGGCTTATTTCGGTTTTCTTGCAACTTTGTTCGAAAGTAAGAGCGTTTTAATCGATTCAACTCATTTTTGACGAAATTTCTCTTTCTGCGGTAAGCGTTCTAGTCACATTTACGCTTTGACTTTTGTGCTTTTCGAAAAATTTTGTCACGGGTATTCATGTGGTGTTTCAATTCATAAGTTAACCAATTTGATGGTTTTCCCTTCACAGTTTTTTTAAAAAAAGGACCGTAACGATCAATGGTGTTTTGAAGAATGACTTTTAAACATGTATAAGCCGAATCAGCTGTTTTTTCACTGTATACTTGATCCCAATTGGTATTCAATAGTATTTCTCTGTTAATTGCGTTTACGTTATATTTAGAGTAATCTCGGCATCTGATTGTTTCAGGTTCGTACTTGGTTGAATTAATTTTACGAGTGTAGGCTGTTAAGTTATGATCACTCAAGCCAGTGATAATAGTTGCGCTGTAGCTTATATGTAATGGATTGTTTGTTAAAATAACGTCTATTATCGTGGAAGAAATAATTTTGGCCTACTCGTGTTACGTTTTGGTTAGGTTTCCATTTACATTATGAAATATGTAGTTAACGAATACTATTTAGTCTGGGAATTAAAATGTTAAAAATACTGGCATCGTAATCGACATCATCAAATTATATTGAAAAACTTGTGTAAATTTACAGAACACAGAAAATCATTTTTTTCTATAAAGGTCCGAAAACAACGCCTGGAATATGTTGCATATTTTACTCGTCTAGACAATGATTGTCTCCAAAACAGTTCCTTGTCTGCAGGTTTCAATAGTTTAATATGACTTTTTCATAGAATTCGTTTGAGAAATTGGTAAATGACTTTAATCTAGCCATCTTTTGTTCATTTCTATTCCCGTGTGTCGTACGATCCAGAGTTGAGTCAGACGAATTTATTTACTCTTCAAATTTCCCAAGAAAAAATACATTTAGTCATCAGAAAGCGGAAGTTAAATTTCACCTCTTGTATTTCACACTTTGGGTAAAAAACATCCTGACAAAGACGTTTATTTTAGAGGTTGAAAAATCAGTCTCACTTATCATTTTTCCATGGAGCACAAGGAAAAATAATTGGTTAAGTTTTCCTTTATAAGCTGAGACTGATAACGTAAATGATGCAGCTAGTAAAGTTTTAGGACTGTTCACATTGCCCTGTATCCCTGCAAACTTCTATGTTGGTAAATTTTGTCTACTGGGAAATGCCACTAAACATGTAGTACATACAATAATACAATTAAACTCAAGATGTATAAATTATATATTAATAAACACGTCAAATTGAATTTTTCACATAATGGCGGCAGAGAAACCTAAAAGGATGTAACGATTTAGGCACAGGAAAATTTCTCCAAATCAAACTTATTGCCAAAAATTGAGACAGATCTTTCAGGCTCTTTTCGTAAAATCAAGAAGAGAACTAGAGTTGCCAAGTTTTTCTTAATTTCCTTACATAAAAGTAAACAAAACTAGGCCCTCTTTAAGCGCATGGACTATGGATATCAAATGCAGGGTAAGACCTCTAATAAGTCTTGAAAAGAAGGTCTCATACACAGGTGAACTGCCCCCAAAGGTGGCGCAACATGGTATAAGTTGTGGAAAATCTATGAAGACGTGGGTAAAGTATGGCTGTCACAGCTGTGGTAGTATCTAGTAAAGAGGGCTTGATTGCATATAACAAAAATTGCCTTGCTACATTGCATCCCCTTTTGAATTCTGAAGTTCTTGTGTCCATATTATCAAGCTGAGCAAGTGGTCTCAGTGAACCATGATAAATGCATTTCATACAGTGGGGAAGAAGACACCCAACAGCTGCCATGACTTTCCAATTTCGTACTGCAACCTTTTTGTTCATTTTCCCAATGCAGCTGTTAAGAGCTTTATTGAAAATATTTATGTAGACTGTTTTTTGGAATACATTTTTATTCCAGAAGCCCACTTGATTCCACAGTAATGATTTTGTCACTTACAGGGTGATCACTATTTAAATAAAAAAATGTTTGACCTTGGCCACAAATTATCTGCTTTTCCAAATCCTCATTGACTACTGACTGTATACAATGATTCGTCTATGCCATGGAACATCCTTTAGGATACTGCTTTCTACATTCAGCATATGCAATGTAATTAGTCTTTCCTATGTCATACATATCCTAAGATAGTTCATTGTTCCTCAGATAGAAAGGTCTTTCAGCTATTTTGCTGAATGACTTTTCTACTTTACAGCTAATGACCATGGTATGTGGCTGTATCTTAAGAGCTACATTTACCTTTGGAAAGGTATCTTCTTCATCTAACAAACCTGGGTGTTTAAACAGAATGAGACATGACCTAAGCTTAGCAATGGCAGCAAGCCAGGCAATTTCTTCTGCAAAATCTTGTCTGTAATCTTGATGGTATGTTTGCAAGTTCCATTTCTTACCTCAGCCTCTCGGCGATTACACAGGCTAACCTTTTAACAAAACATGCTATACACGGATTTTTATGCATTTCCGCGTGTGATGTTGTTGTTTCCTTATCCTGGAAGCAGTTGTTTTGCAATTTGTGCTGCCGCATAAGTTTCTAGTAACCAGTTACAGGTCCTCACTTTAAATGTCTCGAGGGCATTTTTATTGCGATTGTATCCACTTATAAATATTTCAGTGGCATCACCTCTTTCTGGTTAATGCATATCTGACACGGATTTTGCTGTTAGATTTCTTCCGTCTTCCCCAAGAGGTTTTAATAGATTATTCCATCTGTGTGTTAAGGGGAAAGAGCTCTAAAACCTTTGTACAAAGCTAAAATAACTAGCAGCTTTACAAAGGCAACAGGAAGTAGCCTGTCCAACAAGATTTAGTGAGTGAAAACTGCAAGGAATGAAAACTGATGCTGGATTCATATTGTGAGGTCTGGTTTCCATTCCTGAATATCGACCTGACACGTTACTGGATTACCGTAAATTATATTCTATAGTCTTTAAAATGAATGTCTCTCTTTTTCAGAAAGTCTTGTGGAGATAAAGTAGTTATATCAGCCTTGTTATAGACAGTCTTCAGAAAGACTAAAAGCTCTTTTATGAACTTCTCAGAAAAAGAATATTGCTGGATGAGTATAAGCTGGTCAAAATGAGACAGGATGTAGAATGAACTAAAATTGAAAAGTGCTAATCAGTTGTAACCTCTGCTACAATGTAGTTCTAAACACGTTTAGTTATCAATAGAACAATTTCGTCCTAGGTTGCTGACAATATGTATGACTACTTACCACTACCAGGATTACCGCATTTTTTAGATGACAAATAAATGGATTCAACCGTGAAATAGGTTCTGTTATTCCTAGAAAGTTTCCATTGTGACTGGATCCAAGGACCTCTTTGCGACGCCTAAATGCCAGGCTCTGTTCAGCTGGGAAGTTCGTCACAACAAAAACATGACGCAATACTTTATCATGTATTTCCTCTTTTCAGGCCTTGGTGTTCAAGCCTCGAATCAAAACAAGAGGGTCCCTAATGTTGCAGATTAAACCTCAGCACAGGTTGTCTATGGCTTTGGCTTTGCTCACAAGCTTTCATTTTTTCCTCAGCTTCCTTTCAGTCATTAAGTTAATCTTCTTGGAGAAATGTGTTGTTGGATGGCTGTAAATTTACCAAAAAAGCAGTAAACTGTGCCCTTAGATGGTCTGTATAGATATTACTCAAATGCTGCTCATCGTTATCAAGTCTAATCTGAAGCATACAGACAGTAAAATAAAGATAATGTTCATTTGCTTTGCTCTGGCCTGACAAAAAACAGAGCCGAGGTTCTGGGTATCAGTTAGAGTCATTTTTTAGGCACATGGTAGCAGGTTTTGATCATACGGACACCTATGTTTCTTTTTTAAAAAACTTATGGCTTGGTCAGGATAAAATAAAAAGAAGTACCTGTCTATCCTTGCAGTATATATAACGGACAATAATCCATGTTGGTTGAAAGGGGAATTCTGTTTCCCGAAGACGTAATCTCGACGGTACGTAGTTTATGCAGGGATACCTGACTCTGTTTCTTCATTATCTTTCTTCATATTTTTCATCTTTGAATAGAACAACAATTTTGCTAAACGTTGTGTCTCTTAACTCAACCCCACAGCAGTTGCTGTGGGGTGGAGTAGGTAAGAAGAACTACTGAGCGCTCTGCTGTAGGTCTTGAGAATGATGTTTTCTCTCCTCAAGTCAGGTGGCTGAATTTCTGAGAGAATGGGGAACAAATGAAGAGGCGTAGAGCTGATGCAGCCACTGATAATGCACTTGCTGTCACTAAGGGAAGAGTTTAAATGTTTTGTATGCGAGCTACCACACCAAATAGAGGCACAGTACTCAGCAGTAGAGTATCAGAGGGACAAAGCAGATGTTCAGAAGACATCAAATGAAGCATATCATCGATTGCTTGCAGCGCGACGAAGAAGATTTGATCTGACGCGAGCTTTCGCTGAGGTCTTTTGGAGATGCTTTTTTTATTTTAAAGGTGTGACAAGAGCTACTTCAGATATTTTTCAAGTGGTATGGTGGTTGCACCGACTATAACCTTAAGTCTGCGATGAGCTTGCCTGTTTGCTAAATGGGACACACTTGAAACAGTTTTGGTTGTGTTGAGGTTTAGTCGCCAGAAATGGAAGTACTGCTTTTGTTCATTTAGATCTTCTGACAAAACTTTTTCAATGCTCTCGAATGGCTTTGCCTGGTACAGTAGAGCTATGTCATCTGGATATATATACCTCCTGCTAGTGCAGGTAGGGAGGTCAGCTGTTTGTATGTTGAATAGCATCGGTGCTAATGCTGACCCTTGTGGTACGTCATTGATAGGTTGGGAGGCTTCGATTTCCCACCAGAGAGGTGCAACGTGTTAGAGGGGCACTGCAACAGTTTAAGTGCTAGTCCTCGATGCCACAAGGTGTCACATGTGGCTGAGAAGTCAACAAGAATAATTCCGCCTTTTCCTTGGTAAGGAAAGTGGATTCAATGTCCTTCTTAAGAAGGCATACCTGGTCGAGGTTACTTCTTCCTGCTCGGAATCCAGCTTGCTCTGGAGGTGATTGCTAGTCCACAATGCCTTCTATTCGGTTTTATATCAGGTCTTCCATGATCTTAAATCCAATGCAGAGGAACCTTACCGGCGTGTAGCTAGTGAGCGTGTCTGAAGGCTTATGAGGCATATGAATGGCAACGACCTTTGATTTTCTCCAAACCTTCGAGAGACTGCTTTATCGAAGGCAGGTGGAGTAGAAAAATGCCAGCCATTCGATACAGTTGTCACGAAGGTGGTTGTAGAACTCAGGATGAAGTGAGTCAGGGCCCGGAGTTTTACTGGATTTCTGGGACTTTAAGGCAGTTCTCAATTCCTCTACTGTAGAGGGAGAGCAGAGCCCTCGATCGGGATGAGGGGTGTGTTATGATTCCTTGAGCTTCCTGTTTGCATCTCTAGTGAATGCCTTGCCACACTCCTTATATTTTCCATTGTTGACAAGGCATTTTGCGATAAAGTTAGCTGAGACGCCATTCCTAGTGGTTGTTTGTCTCTCCCTACCAGTTAGCCGATTGAGTTTTGACCAAGCTTTCCTGCTGAAATGCTTTATATCAATTCTGGTTACAGCAGAGATCAAAGACTCCCGACGACGATTGTTAATATGGTCTAACAAATAGCTTGCTGCTATCTATTTTTCCGCCAGGGTAGTGGCTTTGTCGTGTACTTCAGCAAGGTAGTCGCACTGGCGATCCCAGTGTAGAACAAGTTTCTTTCGATGTCTTCTTGGTATGTGTCGTGGAACTCACGAAAGGAGCGATCAACACCTTCAGAGTTCCTGGTGGAGGTGTTTCAGACAAGGTAGCTATAGCTTATTTGAAATCGGTCCAATTAGCTTTGTTGACATTCCATCTTGGTAAAGGGTTGGTTGGAGTGGCTTTAATGATAGCAGGATAGGAGATTATTGAGGGCGATGCTGCGATCGCGGAAAATTATCTCCAATTATGTGACTTGGTTGTGGTAGAATACTTGACGAGTCATGGCCGTAGAATAACAGATCTGGATTGGTGGAAGTATTCCAAATTCTTGAATGAAATGTTTTGGGTAGCTTGTGGACATAGAAGAGCTTAAGATCAGCATGGGCTGACCATTGAGTGAGTTCCTCTCTATCTGAGTCACTACTTCGATAGCCCCATGACGTATAATTGTAGTTTAAATGTCGGCGAATAAATTATGGGGTGATAGAAGACTGGAAGACCTCTAAACACGGCTCAGGGTGGTTTTTACACATTTACGATACGGATTGAGCCAGAGCTTAGTTCTGTTGCCGACCATTGCAGTGGGCTTGTTGAGGTAGATTTGTCAATCTTTGAAAAAGTTGCATTTTTTTGTACAAGGTTTTCGATGCCGTGATGTTGGTGATGTAGAGCATCCGCAATCCATTCACTTTGATGCTGTCATTGTTCTGCGAGTGAGTTTCTTGAAACAGCACTACCGAAAGTGAATGTTTCCGACACAGGTGTCGAAGGGCCACTTGGCCCTGGTTAGTCCTTCAACATTAAGCTGTAATATTGTAGGACCACTTGGGGAATATAGGTTCGAGGTGTTGCGGGGATTTCGCTGGATGACGCCCGGAGAGGTCCTGTATCCTCTCCTGCCGGAGTCGACATCTTTAGCAAAGGTGCTGGAGATACCGTTGACGTCGTTACCTGTATTTCGTAGTTGAACTGATCATGTTGCTCGAGTTGTTGCATTAGCTTCACAATATCTCACGATGGGATGACCATGGGAGGACCATGAGAAGGTTGTCAACCCCCTCCCTTCACAGACGGTAGTATGGTATTCAGAAATGTCGTCAAATGCAGCCTATCTGAGTTTCTTACTGGTGCAGTTGAAATTCCAGTGTTGCTAAAGTTTCTTGGTACAGCGCGTTATCAGTAACAAAGATTAAGAAGTTCATGACGGAACTCGACAACAGTACTATAATAATGAAGTGAAGTACACACAAAGCAAAAAGCAAAAAGGCAGGAAGACAAACAGGATTTATCTGGTGCTGTATGCATAAGACTGAAAGAGCATAAACAATAGGAAACGAGAAAGGAGGAATAAATTAGGACAATTTGGAATGTTGTAGATCATGATAACATATATATTGTTTTATAAGGAGAAAAGGGGGTACTTACAGGATACTCACTTTCTTATTCTGAAATATTTTTGGTGCTAAAAACTAGACATTTTCAAATATGAAATAATTGCAAACCGGCAAGACAATGTTGGATTGTCAAGGGGTTTTCATGAAATGGGCTGGGCTCTCGGTCTTTGAGAGAAACAAGAGAACGATCATTTGTAAAATGTTGCATTGGTTATGTTACTTACATGCAGGCAGACATATTCTGTTTCAATTAAATAATCAAATCGTAAAGGTTATCTTAAGATAAAATCTATATATTGGGGTACTCTTTTTCTTTGACTTTGGTTAATTCACTCTCTCAGAGATTGAATGAAACTAATTTACTTTGAAATTACTGAAAAACAATAAATTTTGGACAGTCTACCTTTTTGCGGGAAACGCCTACTTTTGGGTGGGCTGCTGTTGCCGGTGGTTTCAAAATATCTTCTCATGGTTGCGTGGTTGGGAGGCTCGAAAGTAAACCATATTATCTGATATCATTGTGACGTTTGGTGATTTTTTCCAGCTCGGTTGCACATTGAAACCCCAGATAATAATCGGGTTAATTTTAATTTATCAATAATGCAAAAATAATAAATGCCAAAGTTTCTTTATTCTCAATTCTCCTTTCTTTATTGCCACTTGCAGTGAGTGGCTTCATGGCTTGTTTGAAGATTCTATGTAAGAGGAAAAACTCAAAACCGAAAAAACAAAAACTAATAAACATTGCCCTTTTTTCTTCTTCTTTGTTCTCTTTCAAAAATGAGGCTGCCTTGAGTTCCTCTCAGAATTCCCCTACAAGTTTTATTTCTCCTTGTATACATTTATTACATCACTCAACAACGCTGGGTGGTGTACGAAAAATTATGGTTAATTCTTCCCCTCAAATAGGTTTGCCCCAATGTACCTACATTGGGGCAAACCTATTTGAGGGGAAGAATTAACCACAATTGCTGGTGTTCCCAGAGACACAAAATACAATTAACTATTAGTAGATCCACCCAGAGCAACCTATTCTAGAGAAAGCTTTACCACTTTAATTGTAAGTTTTGATGGTGAGTGAGGAGCGACTTTCCATATGGAAACGCTAAATGCTCGTTTCTTGAGAAACAAAATATAGCATCCATGTGTATTGTTTTATTTCATTGATATGGTTCTGAATAAGAGTATTGTTTCTATATGTGCTATTGAGTTTAGTCGAGACCATCATAATACTTGCGAGATCAAGTGGACAAAGGAGTAATATAAGTTGTTTAAAGATTTCTTCGCTTATCTCCACCGCGTAACAGAGAAGGTAAGTTATTAATTTTTTAACATTTGGTCCGTGTTAATTTCCCAAGTTATCAATTACTTAAAATGTATCCATGTCGGCACGTTTAGTTAGAATTATAGTTAATAGCTGAATTTCGAACAGAATATGGTGGAACTTCCGCATTTAAAAGCTGAGAAAATTTGAAAGTTTTTTGATAGAAACATGGATCAATTGCTTACCTTTCAGGTTTCTTAAGTGGGAAGTTAACATGAAATAGCATCTGCTGAAAAAGAACAGTTGTAACTATAAGAATGTAAATGACTGTTTCGTATCCAACGTTGGTCGTCAATAACCAGTTGGTAGCATACATGGCACTATTGATTTTTAATTATGCTCAATGCAAATAATAAATGAATGTGTGTGTATATATGATAGTAATTACAAACCTCATATGTACAGGTATTTACATACTCAAAGAAATGGAGCCTCTGTAGCTTTACAAATACCGTAAGAACAATGCCTATTTTCGCTTCCCCAAAACAGAAGTAGAGGAACATACTATTTGGCAGTTGATTCTCCAATAATTGACGCATTACTGTTAAACAAATTAAATTGTTGACGTTATTTTCGTTGGAAAGATTAAGTGTGCCAACTTCAAAATTGTAAATGAAATCACCGAAAAGATGCAGAAGGTGGGCTGGAGGATAACAACATCGTTCATTTGGTTGCACTTATGCGGTGTTGTGATGTTATGAAAAATGACTGTGGTACTGCAACCTTTTGGTCGTTAGAATTTGTACTGTTATTGGATGCTTTTTACTGGATAATGTTCTCTGTCTGGAGGCCAGTGTATATTATGTACATGTATATGAATTTGTATATGTATATATGTTATATGTTGCAGTATATATATATATACACACATATATATATACACACATATAAGTATATATATGTTAAATGTAATATATATGTATATTATGGGTATTACTTCACCCCTGCTCTCGTCTGCTCTTGACTTAATTTACTGTTAACAGACAGTTGAGTACGGATTTGATGAAAGGTCTTTATGTTATCAGAGAATGAAGAATGGAACCTCATTAATTGCCACAAAGGGTATGGCTGGTACAAAAAGCAGTTGACATGACTCAGAGTAGAAACTGAATTACTTTTGTATAGATAAAGTTGACACTAATGAGATTAAGGGTTGTGAGTTGGGAGTTGTTTGTGTATAGGACTTAATGGTTTATGTGAAACTATTATACATGTACATATTTAGTACAAAACTTGTCTTTCTTATTTTTTAAATATCTGACAATGAGAAGTACAGAGAGTAGACACGGGGAGGTGATTTACAACAGACACAATAAAAAGCGCCAGTAATGTGCAGAACACTATTATTTTAATTGGCCAAATCACTTGTACTGAAAACCACATGAACTTGAACCTTGTGAGCTGTAAGATGAAACTGTGTTTGAAATTACAGATGGAGTTCTGAGTTAAGATCTGGTGGTTGTACACCAAGTTATTATTGTGGTTCTCATATGACTATTTTTGTTGGATACAGCTGTTTGTAATAGCTAAAATATCTTAATTATAAGACTTGGTACAAAGTCAAGAGGCTTTTATTAATAAAATTGTGGTGATATATTTGTTAAGTTAAGTTACCAACCATTCCTTGTGCTTTTGGTATATTTTAGGAACCACTCAAAGCAGCAAAATTCGTGATGGTACTTGTTGTAAGCTATTTTACTCAGGTTAGAAGTTTTAGTGCCTGAGCTCCAATCAGCCCAAACTTTTCCTAAAATAGTTTTCTAGTCTAATTTTTAAGGAAAAAGTTGTCTGAGGTCAAAACAAAGTAAGTTCATACAGTTTCAAACATACATCAACCAGAATACAAAGGTCCAAAATTCAACCGAGATAAGACACAATGTCAATTTATCATAAAAGTCAGGAAAAAAGTCCAAATATACTGTAGTTAATAAACTTTTTTGAGATTTTCCTTCTCCTGGTTCAGCCTAATTTTATTCCTTATTTGTTATTTTTAGGTTGTTAGCACTAACAGTACACATGGCAGTTAATCCTCCAGGATCTGCTGGTTGGGCTATATCAGGTGACAAGACTGTGGAGTTTGCCAGAAGCCCACTTGAATTTTTGGAGAAAAGAATAAGACAACATGGTTCCAGAATTTTTTTATCAAGAGCTTTGAACAAGCCAACAATATTTGTCACATCTAATAGAGGTGTTAAAGAGATTTTAATAGGTAATGTGTATCACTACTTTTTATTCAGAGTAAGAAAAGATGGCTTGGACCAGAAAATTGTGTATATATTTTCATATCAGAATATCATTGCACAATTAGATTAACTTAGGTGAATTATTATTATTATTATTGTAGCAAACATGAACAGGTTTCCCTTCTATTGTGAGGTTGAGGTTTATCTTGCACACATAATTATATTTGTTCTTTACAGAAGAGTTTCTTTAAGAACCACTTTATACTTGGCACATTTTGAGAAGAAACAAAATTAATTGGGTTTTCTTTTCAAATTCCTAAATAACTTCAGGGAAAATGAAATTGAAGTCATCCACAATTGTTTGTAATTAGGTGTTTTTGGTTTTTAAAACACAGTTGTTTTAATCTTTCTTTTTCATTACTCTGTTTGACTATTTACTTGTAATTCCTGAAAAACAGAATGACAAAAATATTGTTTGATTACTTATTGACTGGGCAAAAAAATAATAAATTTTAAAGTCACATACCTATGAAAATTACAGTGCATTCTCAAAATTATGATTCAGATAATTACCAACCTTTAACTAGCTGCTTATGCTTGCTATGATCGACTGTAACTTCTAAAAATGTTTATATGACTATCATGGCAAAATGTCCTTATTAACATAAAAGATACCATCTTTTACACATCTTATACATATTTTTACTTGAAAATGGGAAAAGATGTCTGGTACAGTGTGCTTTCTGGATTTACTTGTTATGCCAATGACTTTAACACTTTAATTTTTGGTTTATTTACAGTTAATGTATAAGCTAAGGTGATGGGCATTCTTGTCAAATAGAAGGAATGAGTGATTTCCCTGATGGAGTCTCAAGGAGAAGAAAACTTAGTACCTGAAAAGCATTTGACCTACAGTTGATATGGCTAAAAGTATCTCGATGGATGATAGTCATTGAATTGTCAAATTGCCAGCTATCGGGGGTGGATATGTTGCTTATGGAGTGAGGAAGGGGGGGGGGGAGGGGATGCATGTTTTTTTAAAGAGCCTAATTTCACATAGATATACAACAAATAATTTACATAAGAAAAGATAAAGAGTGGAATAGCACATGCACACAATAAAAAAGTTAAATGAAAGGCAATTATCTGCTTGTCATTGGTGCTGCAGCTTTCTTTATACTGTTGCAATTTTAAATATCAGTGGTCTTATCATGATGCCCAATTGCCAGAGTCCATAATATATTTTGGTACACTTATTTCAAAACAAAAGATCATAGATGCTAATTCTTTTATTATATTTTGATAATTCAATTGAAAAACATAGTTTTATACAATTAATTTTTACTGAAACATGTCAAGTGGTCCTAGAATGATTAGATTTATATATTTTCTTTTAATTTTACTCAGTTGTTTTTGACAGTTTTATAATGTGTTTTGAAGAATTTGGCCAGAAATTATGCTATGTTAAGTCCTGAGTAAACAATTGCGTCTTTCTTATACTTTTATTCCTTATTAGTTAAGAATGTTGATCTAAAGAAAAACAAAAAGGAATGAATCAAACGTAAACCTAAGAATGATAAACTACCAAGAAATATATCCAACAGTCCTACATCTCCCCTTCCCCAGATCCAAACCAGGGGAAAGTCCTTTAGGGGTTTTGACTGACATAAGTCCCAGTGTCAGGATCATAGAACTTCTTCAAGTTTCTAGTGCATAAAGAGTGCCCCAGGGCGGGCTCTGTATCACTTTCCGCTTCATGAGGTTGTTTAGCGGAGCATGCCAAAGTTGGAGGTTGCTCTGCAGGTTCAGGTGTAACCGTGCTCATTGGTTGCTCACGTACAACGTCGGGTGGTGTTGGAGGTTACACTGGCAGAGTAGGTGTTGGAGGTAACATTGGCAGAGTAGGTTTGGATGTTGATTTGGAGGTAACATTGACCAACAGTGTACACTGATACTTCCAGTTCTACAATTTCCGATCATCCATATAAACAATTGCATCTTTCTTATACTATTATTCCTTATTAGTTAAGAATGTGGATCTAAAGAAAAACAAAAAAGAATGAATCAAACATAAACCTAAGAATGATAAACTATCAGGAAATATACCCAACAGTCCTACACTGAGCTGCAGTCAATAAAGGAACCCTTCTCACTATTTGAAGACTTAGAATCAAGGTACTCACTAACAAGGTGGAACAATGTTATAAAAGCAATATCAGTTGCCCTGTATTTTACAAAGGAAGGCTGCATAGGGTTCAAATATTTAATGTTTTAGTGTTAAAGTGTAGTTAACAGTTCCACTTGCAGAATTTGTTTGTCTTTGATCATTCTAAGTTGATCTTTAGTTTACCTGATATTATATAAGAAGTTTACATACTGAATGTCATAGTGAAGGGAATTGATAGTATTAAAAGTGAGGTTTTTGTGGTGACTTATTGTTTAGAGATTTATAGTCACATAACTTGCATGATGGGTTCAAAATTATAATTTCTTGTAATATTGCTTTCTGAGTCTCGATAAATATTAGTGTTGTGTTACAGTTATGTAGAAAATTATCTCCATGTCAATTATTTTTCTATTGAAAAGCTTTTTTCTCCAGTATTCTTTGACATTTCAATGCATATTTGTTTTAGTACTCTTATCTAAGCTTTTATTCATCATTTTCTTGCTAATTGATATTTTTGTATTGATTTTGCAAAGAAATGATATCTTTGCTTATTGGATAATCATTATCATCCTTATCAACTTGCCAATGTCATCCCCATATCATGGTTATCAGCTCTGTGATGATGGCTTGTTTCAACATCTTTTGGAGTAGCTTTTTCCTTATTTTTCTTCTAACTTGAAAGATCAGTTTATTTTGACTTAATTAGACTTTTTATTCTGTAATTGATGAAGATGATATTTCTTGTTATTATTATTTATTTATTAAATTCCCTCATTTCATAGACAAAGCAGATTCATTTGACTTAGGGTACAGAGACTTTGGCTATATTCATGATATCTATGGTGATGTTTTACTTTTTGATGATGGTAAGTTGTTTTTTCAGAATTTCAGATAAAGACAATTTAAAACAATTTTTTAATAATTATATGTAGTATAGTATCAGTCACCAAAGATGGGAAGGACAGGATGGTAGATTTTAAAACTGTGCCAAGATAGATAGGTACTTTGTCAGAAATATGTAGAAGATATTTCTTTTAAATATCTGAATATAAAAAAACACCCTGTTTTAAACTGCAAAGGATAGTAGTGTCATATATAAATATATACTTTTTTCTCAAATATACATCAATATGTACATGGAAACAAATTTTACTATGTTTTAAATCTGTGTTCTTGTAATTGAGTAAATTTATATTTTTTTATATAATTATATTATCTACCTATCTATCTATCTATCTATCTATCTAGCTAGCTATCTATCTATCTACCTATCTATTTATCTATCCATCTATCTATCCATCCATCTATCTATGTCAGCATGAGTGGATGTATAATATTTGTTGAGGGGAGCTTAGATTGGAAACCAGTATTAGCATGAGCTGTGGTATCTGAGTCATTTGGGCAAATTTGGGCATAATGAATTTTAAAACTTTGTGGCCATGCCCATAAATTTCTAGAAGTGCCCTTTTACCCTATCATATTATGAATATTTGCTTCTTCCTACTAGTGATAAAGAATGACAGGGTGCCTACCAAAGGAAAAGGACAAAATTTAAGTACTTCTCAATACATTTTCCAGTACATTTTCATTTCTCCAGTACAAGCTGTCTGACAAATTCTGTTGTATTCCAGTAATTTTCACATAAAAAAAACACTGGCTTTAATTATGGCTTGCCACTACTCTTTTTATCCACCCAACTCCTTCTATATTTATTAAACTAATAAAGGAAATGCCACATTAGAAAATATTTGTTTAAGTAATTTAAAAATGCCATTACATTTCCCATACATTTTAAAAGGCAACTGTTTTCTAGTACCGTTCCCAGTACATTCCAATATCATCATTTATTTATTTTTGCATTTACAAATATTTATACAGGATAAGAACTTCAGAAATATGTACATTTATTTACAAGTTGCTACATGCAATAAAGCTACTAGTAATGTTTGTCCTGTGAAAAAAGTTACCCGCATTGAAATAGAAACCAGACCTAACAACATCCAAATTCGCGTTTTAATTGGTTGCTGTTAGTTATCACTGTTCAGTCATTGATTATTGCGTAAGCCTGTCGTTCCTGTGACAAATACTTGTGAAGTTGGTTCTTGTTGTAGGTTGATTAAACAGGGCTGCCATACATTAATAGTCGTAATATCTTTGACATAAACAACTTAACACGAACTGTGTTTGGAATGTAATACTTCATGCTTTCAAGTAGGCACAAGGGGGAACCTGCAGATTTGTAGCTTCGGATGAAGTTATCAACAAGTGTTAAGGTATCGTCAACACATATACTTAAGTATTTGTAGCAAGTTACAAAATTAATTGGATAATTTCCTTACATTAATACTAATTTCATTTCAGATGATTTCAAACGTTTTGCTGAGCCAAATAACATTGCTTCAGTCTTTCCCTTTTTGGTGTTGATAATCAACTCATTGTTAATATAATAGTTGACAATTCTATTCATATCTTCAAAAGGCTATTTCTTCACAAAGCCAAAACTCAATCCCATTCGGATCCTTATGCGTCATTGTGAAACATGATGAACAGAAGAGGACCTAGTATGGACCCTTGTGGGACGCTAGAAAGGATTGCTTCTTGAGTAAACTGAACTCCATTTAACTCGAATTTTGGTTTCTGTTAAAACATTGTCTGCAAACCACTGATTTTCTCTACCTGTTATTCCGAATGATACCAACTTGTTTAACAGGATAGCATGACCAATCTTATCGAATGCAGTCGAAGGCTCCACATATATGGCACCAACCGTAGCATTGCAGCTATTTTGTTCGAGCGTTTTTGTCGAAAACCGCATTGCCGGTAGGTTATCGGGTTTTCTCTCTTTCTGTATAGTCCATATATAGTCAACTCTTGTGAACAAACGTGGGTGAACAAATTTTGCTAGAATTTTTTATAAAACAGGTAATACTGATCTGCAACGATACTTCCCTGGATCTGAAGTATCACCAGACGTGTATTCTGGCTTTACTTTGGCATTTTTCCATATCACAGCTACATTGGCGTTAGAACCTTCATAAATAGATTCGCAGTTTGCATTTTTAATGTATTGACACATATTGTCAGGGATATAATTTTAATAGTCTCCACATTCAGAAATTGACGGCTCATAATTCAGGTAATTGGTTTTTATTGAACGGCATTTTATGTCATGATGGCTAAGTAAAAATGAAAACACCATTGGCTGTGATAAGTTAATTGCAATGTTTGTAAAAATGAGGTCACACTTGATCTATTGCAATTTTGAGTCTTTGTCTATAGTCATAAGCGCGAATCATGGCTTTGAAATCTTTTTTTTAATGCGGTGTCATTAGAGTTAATATTGAAATCTCCCATTATGATGACTTCTGATGTTCAAGCAATTAACAACTTGAATTGTTTTTCAGCTAGGTTCCTTAGAGTTTTTTTTCTGAGATACGTGGATCCCTCATTAGGAAGGCAATAACAGCCAAATAAAATTGATTTGTTCTTATAAACAAATATTTCAAACCAAAATGATTGAATGTTAGTTTTTTCTATATCAGTTCTCCGTTTATATTTTAAATCATCTTCGATATAGACACCCCCACCTTTATTTTTAGATACAAGAAGCTACATTGAGTAAAGGTAGGTCCCAATCTTCAACACTAAAAGGGATACGGGAAACACAAAACCCCCCAAATTATTTTCAACAAGTGGCAATAGTTGCATTTAGCTTTTACACCTCCATACCAGATACTCATGCCAGCTTCTAAAGTATGAACTACACCCCATGGCAGTTTTAAAACCTCCAGCTGTGGTGTTTGATAGGCACCAAAAATACCAGATAGTCAGTGTTTTGTCCTTCTAGACTACACAAATTGATGATTGAAACGTGCCCTAGTTTGCCTGGTTGTCAGTCTTTCCTCCCCTGTTTTAAAATCACCTTATTTAATGATGACCACTGTTTACATTTTCGAGTTTCAAAACCAGGTAGCTGAGCTTTGGGATAAAGGGCTAACTCTCTTGTGTTGGAATGTTGTTGTGTCTCAGTGTATCACTTGTTTTCACTTTGCTCAGTTCATACAATCTTCCTTTTGCATCCACCTGCTTTCACAACGTCCAGTACAACCTGTGTGGATATTATACACACATATATAAACTTCCAACATATATTGTGCCTCGTAGGTGCTCCTTGCAAATTTGATCAAATTTAATAGGAATTTAATAAAATTAATAGGAATTATTCGCCCTTAAGTGTCAACTTAATAACTTTGAAAAATTGCAAAATCAGTCTTTATCGATTTATTTCTAAGATGATGTCAATAGATTTAACAATAAACTAAAACATGCCTTTGTCATGACTTAGACAGAAGCAATATTTGCATGTTTAGTAAATCAGCACAAAACAAGATAGTAACACGGTGGCTATGAAGAAAAAGGAACAGAATTCCATTACATCCAAATGCATTTTATAGGAGTTTTTCTCTTATTGTATAAATAAAATTCACACTGGTTTTAAGGATGGATTGCCTCTACTAATTTATCCACCCCTCTTACCCCTCTCCCCCTGCTCATCATGGACCACCAATGATTGAAAAAATACTAATACTGCAGACGACGTTCGTCGTGACACATTTATCAAACCAGTAAAAGAAATACCACCAAAAAAGTTCATGAAAGTAATTTTTATACCCACTGGATTTTTTGTAGTTATAAAACAACTGTTTTTTAACAATGTACAGTACCTAGTGTATTTTTGTTTCAGCGCATCCCAGTATCAGCTGTTATTCTGAATGCACTTCACTTAATGTTGAGCCTTTTATTTTATAAACGATATGCTTGCCTTGCATACTTGGTAGACCTAGCCGCCCCCAAATAATTTGACAATTATTAATTTTGATGTCCACTAACCTTAAACCAAAAAAAGGTATTGGCTGGAGCTAGGCAACGACAATGTATAAGTATGCATATTTTGTTGGTGTCATGCGCAGTGCTGAATGTGACACTTACACAAAGTGGTGGGAGGAAAATTTAATTTTCGAATCCGTAAGAACATTCGTCATAGTGGCTTCAAGATGCCTAACTGTATTAATGCGCCGAGTTAAATTTGCCAGAAATTCAAAAGAGGGTATTGGAAAAGCTTGATAGTCTTGCGTTTGATGGCACGTGGGAAAATTTCAAAATTGAGGTTTATTCTGCTTGAGCTGAAGCCCTTGGTTTCAAAAAGAAAAAGTACAGTGATTGGTTCTACGGGAATAATCTTGAAATTAATCAGATACTGATGAAGAAACACGCTATTTACGAAATGCTTCGCCAAAATCATTTGGATCGAACGGCTAATTTACAACAATACAAAGACGTCAAAGCCACATTGCAAGGAGAGCTAAGAAAAATGAACAACTAATAATGGATGAATATGACAGAGCAGATCCAAAGGGGGGTTGATACAAAGAATTTGATAATTTTTTTGACTCCTGCGCCAAGTATTTGGTCCTTCCACTTCTTCGATATCCTCCTTGATTCCGAGAGATGGTTTCACTGTCTTTAAAGATCCAGTGAATATTTTGAAAACATGGCAGGAACATTTTACATATGTGTTTCACAATCCCTCGGATGTGGATGTTGAAGCGATTTATAGCCTCCAACAATGGGATATCAAACTAAGAATGGATCGTTTGCCTGGTATGGATGAGGTGCTGTCAGTTGCCATGCAAGTCAGCAGTGCGGAAGCACCTTGTTTAGATTGTCTTCTCGTGGAGCTATTTAAAATTCATAGTATGAATACTATTGCTACTATCTTTAGTTTTGTTTAAGATATCTGGGTAGATGCTCCTTTTCCGCTGGATTGTATCGATGGTGTCTTAGTGACCCTGTTTAAAGGTAAGGTACAGAAGAATATTTGTGACTACTACCGTGGGATCACCTCTTAGAGGCTGTTGGAAAAGTTCTTTTACGGCTGCTATTGAACAGTCTATTGGAAGATGTTTGTCCTAATGCTGTTCCGGAGTCACAAAGTGACTTCAGGTCTGGTAGAGGGACTATAGATATGATTTTTGCAGCTCGACAGCTTCAGGAGAAATGTTTTGAACAGCAGATGCCACTGTATCACGTGTTTGTGGACCTGACCATAGCTTTCGATACTGTCAACAGGGATGCTCTCTGGTTGATTTTAGACAAATTGTCTTAGTTAGAGAATTGCTGTATGCAGACGTCGCTGTTTTCTTGTCACACGCTGAAGCTGATATGCAGCATATAATGAACCGTTTTGATGAATGCTGCACTGCCTTTGGTCTGAAGATTAGTCTGTCAAAAATAAAGGTAATGTTCACTCCCGCACCAGGCGAACCGTACTTAAATCGAACATCATGGTCAATGGCGCTAGGCTAGAAGTAGTTGATTTTTTTGTCTACCTCGTAGTGCTTTATGAAGGGACGGCTCTCCTGATACTGAAATCCACAGGCGAATTCAGAAGGTTGCTGTACATTTTGTAAAGTTAGAGAAAAGAGCGTGATCTGATCGTGATTTCACAAACAAGAAAGATCTGCGTTTACAAGACGTGTGTGCTAACCACCCTTATATTTTTATCGGAGGCATGGACATTGGATCAAAGGCAAAATAAATGGCTTGAACGATTTCATTAAGATTTTTAAAGACGTATCGTAAATATCAAGTGGCAAGCACAAGTACCCGACAGTGACATTCTTGTTAGAGCGTGCTTCTGTAGTGTTGAGACTCTTGCAATCAGGACTCACATTCCATGTGGTTAGAAGGAAAGATTGTAGATTGCCGAAGCAACTTTTTTTACGTGGAGCTGGAAAGCGGCATGCACCCTCAATGTGAGTCTAGGAAGAGGTACAAGGATTTTACAAGGAATTATTTAAAAGACTGGAAAATCAATATTAACAAGTGGGAAGGACTCACACTGCTGAGGCCAGAGTAGCGGGAACTTTTATGTGAAGAATACTTTGCTCTGAAGGAAAGAAAGTAGTCCCACAGCAATCTGAAGCGAGAGTTTCACAAAGGTTTAGGTGATGGCCTTGACCATGACACAGAGCTGAAAATGTGACGTTTGTGAGAAATTACGTCTGTCAAAAGCTGGCTATGTGAGCCATCTTAAGTCACACCGAACTCGCGATTGCGTTAACGTGGTACCTACTAGGTCAGGCCAAACAGCCTTTGTTGGTTTAAAAAGACACATGGCTGTTCATAAGAATACTCTTCACCATCCAGGAGTAAACCACTTCTGCTTTAAAGTGTGCAAATCTATAGCAGGACTGCAAAGTCATATCAGATGGCATGGATGAGTGGATGGATGGAACTCAGGATGACAGCATTCAGCTGAAAAGATGCAGCAATTGCCAAATACGTATATATATATCTGTGTGTGTGTGGTGTGCATTTATGTGTTAGATTGTTCTGGTTTCAAGAAGTATAGAATTAATTTAATTGAACAAATTTTTTTCCTGCCATCGATTAACTGGTATAATTGTACTAAGTGACACCAGAGTATGTATATTTTGAGGTGACTGCAGGCACATTAACACAATTTACGATATATAAAACATTGAAGGAATTTTGATATAAAAGTTACATTTTGGTCATAGTATTGAGTTTTAAGATATTTTTATCATGGCGAATAACAGAAGCAATGTCGATTATTCTTAGGAGAGAAAGCAGCAAGAATACGATCAGTGTTAGGACGTTTGTTCGATCCAAAGGATTGTCAAATTCACTTTGCACATTGCAAATAGTAAGTACTTGTTTGGAATCTATGTATTGTTAAATATATACTTTTTATAAACTTCCCTTTGAACCTTACAGTTCTTGTCAAGTTCCATTTCCATACCTTCAACAATTAGCCTCAACCTCATACCCCCAAAAGGTACTAATCTGTACTGTTTACCTGGCATTGGAGAGAACGCAGATTTGGGACGAGTGGTCCTTGCGCTAGGCGTTTTAGCTTCCCTTTAGCTCAGGCACACTTGCTCATTTGCATATTGTAAATGGTAGTTCATTCCATGAAGTATCTTTTAGTTGTGGTCTACCTAACTTTCGTTGCCACTTTGCCGTTTGCTTGTTCATTCTGTTTGGTATATAGTTTCAAGCATAGCTTTTAGGGGTTTTGCTTAGATTGAAGTGACGGACGACAAACATCTGCGCAATCTCCACACATTCTTCACATACAGTTCCTCTCAGAGGGTCACAAATTTTATACTCTCTTAGACTATTAGTTTATTCCTTAATTATTATTCCTATGGTCATGGTTTCTCTTCTGTCGGTTTATACCCAAACGTACAAAGCATAATAACAGTTATAGAGTCTCGACAGTATATTTCTTGTCCACGTATTTCAAGCACTTTCCTAAGAATTAGAGCAGTTCCCCCCAATAAAGTCTTAATGACAGCTAGGTTTATACCTCAGGCGCGGTGTCCTCAAGCCTTGTTTTTATTTTTTCCCCTTTACCAATAACAATTGCCACTCAGCTGATTGAACATCAACTTTCCTTCCTTCCAACGATAATGGAACTCCGCATTCGTTTTTTATTTCCACGCACTTATGTTGTTGCGTTCTGCCTTGATATCAGTTACAAGAGAGAGTATCTTGTACGTATCGACAGAAACAAATATTTGGTATTTTTACCTGAATTAGATTACCACATTCCTGGTTGTGTCATAAAAATGTGACGTTTGATTCGACCATTGTTTTAGCCCTACCACACTTGATATTGGAAGTATGGGCGGTATTGCCTTGCCATCTTCTATGGGCAAATTTACTGGGTTCCTTTGCTCTTTGGTAACTCCCTCTCCCAAAGTCAAGGCTTTTGTGACTCTGAATTTTTAACAACATCACACTATTTATTCTCGTTACTTTTTATTGCGGCAAGTAAGCTAAGAGTTCCTTCACCTCGTAGACTTCGGTTCGTTGTACAGCAAGTGACGAAATACTACTTTTGGCTATTATGTTAAGTTGATTGTTTTTGTGCCGTACAAACTAGTGCTTTAGTTTCAAACTTTGAATTATACATAGGCATTCATATCCATTCCCAGCTCCTTTACGGTAATGGTTTTTAACGTAATTATGATGGTGATGATTATATTAGTTCTTATTATTACTGTAGTTATTATTATTATTGATTGAATAAAGCTTTGGTACAAGCCATAATACATAACTACCAAATATTGCTAGTTAAAAATACAAAACATGTTCTGATACATGAAACAACCATTCTCAAACCTGAGAGACAGCCTTACTAAGCGCAAGGGAAATTTCGAATCTGATTGTGTAATAAAAAAAATAAATCTAAAACTAAATAAACAAAATTCTATTCATAACGTGCTTATTTATATCATTCAATATCTTGTATTAGTCCTGAAAACACCTTTCGAATTATTGTTTCGCTATCTATTAATATTGTTTTTTGCATTTCCGCAACTGTCCTGAGGAAAAGTTCTTCGTTTTCAAAAATGTTTTTTATGTCTTTCGTCACTTGTTTATACCACCTCCAAGGGCGCCAATTATCACAGGTACAACCTTAATCTCGTAGTCAGGTCGTCTTTCTCTCATTTCAAACGCCAACTGTCTATACTTAACCATCTTTTCCAGACGCGTCTTTACAATGTTCCGTTGCTTAGGGCACGCCATGTCACATATCCAGATCTTTTTCTTCTCTTTGTCCTCTATGGTCAAATCCGGCCGTCTTGCTGTACTTGTTTTTCGTAAGTTAAATTCAAAATCCCATACTACTTTTGCTTTGTGGTTTTCGATAGTCGTTCCTCTCTCCCATTTCTCTTTATACCAAACTGTACCTTGGTCGATAAGGTCATACTCTTTAGCCCAAGCTGTTGTCATGATCATCAATGCTCTGTTATGTCTCGCCAGGTATTCACTATTTGCTAGTACTTTGCATCCAGCAACAAGATGTTCAACAGTTTCTTCTTTCTCTGTACACAATCTACATCGTCGATCATCCATCAACCCTCGCGCTACCTTCCAAGCTCTCGTCTCCACCATCTGCTCTAACATCATCATGATTGCTGCAGTTTTTCTGCTGTGTAGGTTCTGCTTGAGCCAAATATGACACTCTTCTTCTTGTTCCTGATAAAATTGGCTTTGCTGTTCTTTGATCTTGTAGTCTTCAATCCTTTTTGTTTCCGTACCTTTTTGTAAGCTAGTCTTGACATTTTGCCATGTAGGTTTCCATTCTCTATCTTCCTCTATCACTCTATCATCAATCCTAATTGATCTTCCTTCAAACTGCAATCTGACTCCTGCTTCTGCCATGGTCATGACTGATTCTGTTACTATCGCGTTCTCCTCCTTTTTCATCTCTCTTATCCATGCTGCTTCAATCCATTGGTTATTTGACTTCGCCATATAACATGCAACTCGTAATCTTGTTTCTTTGTACACATCTCTCATTGATTTCAACCCTCTTCCACCTTTTTCTCTCTTTAAATATAGACGTTCATCACTTGCTAGTCTCCCTAACATGTTCTTTTCTCTTAGCTGTCTTTTAATTACCTGATCCAATTCTTTTAGTTCACCAGTGCTGAATTTACATATATTCATTGCATACCCTGCCACTGGTATCACCTTCATGTTGATTGCCTTGATTAAATTTGAATCATTTAATTCAGTATTTACAAGCATTTTCAGTCTCTTCAAAATCTCTTTCTTTACTCTGATGAATACACTCTTTGTCTTTATACCATCAGCCTGCTCAATTCCCAGGAACTTGTAAATTTCATTTTCATCCGGATCCATGGTCTTCATTCTCTCTTCCAGTACTTCGAGTCCTTCTCCTCTTACCATCTTTCCCTTCTCGAAGACTATCTCTGCACATTTAGATACTCCATAAGCAGCTCTGGTGTCACGGCTATCTTGAACTATCATCTCGTTTTATTATTATTATTATTATTATTATTATTATTATCATCATCCTTCTAGCTCAGGCAGATCTTTTACCGAATATAGTCAAAAGAGCGAGCCATCGTCTATGGCCAAAGGTCTTTTGTATAATTCTGTTATTAAGTCTCTAACACATTTCTTAGAATTCTTGCTATTCCCAATAAAGCTGTCTTCTGTAATACTCCAATCCTGATGTCAATCTCAATTTGCTCCAAGTATTGTACAATATTTTTACTGACTGATCCTAGTGCTCCAACAACCATAGGTATCACCTCAACACTCCTTTAGGTTCCACAGTTTCATAATCTCCCATTTGAGGTCTTGATACTTTTCTGCTTTTTCACTTTCCTTTTCTCCCACGTTACGATCTCCAGGTGAGGCAATCTCAATAATCAAAGCTTTTTTGCTCTCCTTTTTATTATTATTATTCTTGGATTAACTAACAGTACAATTTCCGTCCTATATATCAAATTACAAGATACTAATGAAAATGGTAAAGTCAGCCATTATCATCCAATCCTGCTCACGGTAGCTTATGAGTAATAATCCGACCATTTTACTATCCGAGACATCCAACAACTATTGGAACCACTTTTACGTTATAAACTTCCCGTCTTTCACGTATCTCAAAACATAATTGTTCGTATTTCTTAATCTTTTCTTCTCGTTTAAGACGTCTGTTCATTTCGTTTCGACATGCCATATCGACTAGCAAAATTGTTTTCTTTTCTCGGTCTTTTAGGGTAAGATGTGGTCTCCTCGCGGTGCAGTTCTTTCTCATTCAATGTTACCAATCCCAATACAGCTTCTTACCTTCATTCCCTAACACTTTAATTTTTTCTCCTCTCTGGGTGTACCACTTCGTTCCTTCTGGAAGTAATCCTTTCTCCGTTGCCCATCTGACTGCCAAAACTTTGAGTGCATTGTTGTGTCGTTTCACGTATTCTGGTCCTGTAAGCTTTTTACATCCAGACAGGAGATGCTGTATCTCGCTGTATCTCGCTGTTCTGCACACTACCTACATTCATCGGTATCATTGAGTCCTCTTATCTTCTTCTACGCTCTTGATTCCACCATCTGCTCCTGTAAAGTGAATATTGATGCCGTTTTTCTTGGATCTGTATTGCACGTTAACCATACGTAATGCTCCTTCTCGTATCTCAATGTAATCTCGCTCTGGAGTGGTTTCTCTGCTAGCCTTCTTTCGCGGTTTCTTTTTTGTCCTGAATCTAACTGCTTCTTCAATTTTTTCCACGTCTCCTTCCAATCACCAAATCTCTCTTTAAAAATTGTTACATGACCTTCGTCAAATGTTACATCTACAGCCACCCTTTTCACTGCTGCTTCCGCAACTCTCTTTAATAAGGAATACTCTTTATTCATTTCATGTTTCCACGCTACCCTGATCCAATTGTTAGTCGATGTTGCCATATTAGTATTATTATTATTATTATTATTATTATCATCATCATTCAACAGAATCTGGTTATGTAATTTGATACTTGGGCCCCAATGCTTTGACCGTAAGGCATAAGGCCTCACATTTTTTATAACCAAAATAATGTAAGTACTCTTTTTTGTCAATATAGCGTTGCAGATGAATTTTTGTCCAATCTCAGTGGAGGGTATGTTCGTCTACAGAGAACGATTATTACATTTTTTTGTATTGAGTTATAGCCAGCTTCACAACTGATATTATTACTATTTTTAATACATAGTCACATAATTCCTTTTCGAAAATGCAACACGTAGTAGTAGTATTCGGAGGAAGTTGCATAGCTGTTGGTAGTTAAAGTACAGAGTTGCACACCAAAATAAACAAGAAATTAAGGATACATCATAAGTTTAATTCCTGCTGAAGGCCTAACTCTAAACTCGTGACTGGGCACAGAATTACATTTAACTTATTTTTCTCCCTGCGAACATACAGATAAAAATAAACACAATTAAACTTCAATTGTATATATCTTTCAGAGTCTTAGATTGTTTTTTATTGTTTTATTGTGTAAACAGTGATAGGCAAAGCTGACGGAAGAAAAAGTTTTTTTTCTGGTACTAGAAGTCAGTTAACTCAAAAATATTTTCCCCAAAAGGCGTTTGACCCAACACTGTTACAGTTACAATTACAATTACAATTGCAATTACAATTGCAATTACAATTACAATTACGCCATTTGATATATTACTTCTAATACATCACGAGTAGTATTTTTTATTTTTTATATATCAGTATCTACATAGACACATACAGGTACACACGGACTTACATGTTAATAGAGCATACATTTCTGAATATACCAGCTTTTTGCCAAGCTGACAGGAAATGTTATATGTATTCATTTTGACTGAGGTGCTTTTCCAATGGTTAACTGATGAAGGTAATAATACAATCACATAAAATTAGTAATGAGCTAGTTACTAACTTGTTTCTTGTGATTTGCTTCATAACAAATTATGTTCCTCTCTGATCTTGAAGTGCTTGGTGGTTGTAGCATACATTTACCAGATGCATGAGGGTACTTCCTTTGTATTTGGTTATTTTCTTCTTTACCCCTGTGGCTGTTGTTCTGGTCATCTTGCAGCTGGGTGGAAAATATGACACACTAGTTCAATAGTTCAATAGACTTGAACTGATCTCTGAAGTAGTGTTAATTGTCAGCTGCTTGACCATCATTCGCTCTCTCTCGCTCTCTCTCTCTCTCTCTCTCTCTCTCTCTCTCTCTCTCTCTCTTTCTCTCTCTCTTTTTTT
>RDPX01000045.1:764262-800716 GCA_003991215.1 Morbakka virulenta | reverse complement strand
AGTAGTAGTAGTAGTAGTACTAGTACTACTACTACTACTACTACTACTACTACTTGTACTACTACTAGTACTACTATTACTACTACTACTACTACTACTACTACTACTACTACTACTACTACTACTACTACTACTACTACTACTACTACTACTACTACTACTACTACTACTACTACTACTACTACTACTACTACTACTACTACTACTACTACTACTACTACTACTACTACTACTACTACTCCTACTACACTACTCCTACTACTACTCCTACTACTACTCCTACTACTACTACTACTCCTACTACTACTCCTACTACTACTGCGCCTTGTTGTAGTAATAATAACAGCATAATTACAACCATCACAAGTATTGTTATTATTATTTCGTTATTATTATTGTTATTGTTTTTGTTGTTGTTGCCGAGATGGACTAACGTTCATGTAAAATAAAGGCATTGATAATTTCTTTACTGAACACTACCCTAGTTTTGGACTGTAAAAGTGAATTGAACTTAAAGAGAAAAAAATTAACTAAAGTCACATCATATTTATATTTATTTTTCCTGCATTTGCATTTTATTTGGTTCAGAAAGTACACCAAAAATTACGTCCATCACGGGGCGAACCAAGCACTTTTTTGTTTTGAATTTTTACGGTTTTATTTTGAGTGAAGTAAAGGAATGGTTTACTGCTGATTAGTAGCATCTATACTTTTGGGTTGACTTACTGGCTGAGGCAGTAGACTTACTGCTGAAGACGATTTCTTTGCAGGAATTATTTGTTTTTCCTTATACAAGACCATACTGTATTATTTGTCCTGCTGGCTCGCTTCGCTTACCAGCAGGCCTCTTACAAGCCGCAGTTTGTATAAAAAATCTTTGTTCTATCCTGTACCAGGGGGTGAGTGTTCAAAGAGCAAACTAAAGTGTCGGAAGGCCCTTTTTTTGAAGCTATCGGCACAAAAATTGGCATGAAGATGTGTCTTGATAATGGACACATTTTCGTTTATACTTTTAGTCATGTACATTTTCTAATTAATGAGTAATTAACTAATTAAATTTATCATTTATTTATGATAAAAAAGTCGCAAATTTGACTAACAAATATGAAAGGTTGATTAAATATGCCTGATGTGCCTTAAAATACACACATTCTCATTTATACTTTTATTCATGTAAATTTTCTAATTAATGAGTAATTAACTAATTAAATTTATCATTTATTTATGATAAAAAAGTCGCAAATTTGACTAACAAATATGAAAAGTTGATTAAATATGCCTGATGTGCCTTAAAATACACACATTCTCATTTATACTTTTAGTCATGTATATTTGCTAATTAATGAGTAATTAACTACTTATTTGCGAACAAGCACGACAACTACCCTCCTAGCAGTACAAGCTGGTTAGTCGGGAAAATATTGGTAGGAGGGTCGTCTATTCATTGTAATATTAAATATTGTAATAGACACTAGAATAGTTAATGACTGAGAATGCTCTTTTTGTTCCCCCGTCTTGTTTTTCTATTGTAGTAGCTTCATTGAAGCTGTCAAAGAATCAGGGTTTGAGAATGTGGACGAAGCAGCCATTCATATGCTGATTTTTGTTTCTGCGTTAATACCAAAGGCACTTGCATCGCTACTAACGTCCTTTTGTATCACCATGGCAGGAGAAAAAAGGGTAACTATCTTTCTTTATTGTTCTTTAGGAGATATCAAATTGTTTTTAGCATTTAGTCACATGATATCTAATATTTGTTACCTTGCTAGTGTTTTTAAAAACTTTCCTATGGAATTCCTCTTCCTCTCTGCATTTATAGTAGGCCCTATCTTTACACAAAGCTAATTTTGAATGCAGTAATGCTTAAATATTTGGGAAATATAAGGAGATATGAGATTCACCAAATTGATTTCTAGTGGATTTTGCAGCTATATGGTCTACTAATTTCTTGGGCAATTTTCCTTAACCACATCATTTTTAAAACTTAGTTTCTTTATTGTTATCCTACCAATCAGACCTGAATCTTTGGACATCAAATAAAAATGTTTAAACACAAACCCAGAGCCTCTCACAGAATGACAGTTTTATTGGGAAATGCAGCAGTGGCCGGCACAACGTCGAAACCAGTGAAAGCTATATATTTTTCAGCTGTTTTTTATATCATACATATCTTCTTTCTCCATTGCAATTCTGCCAGAAAGATTTCAGCGAAAACCTTTTGAGGGCTTCGCTGTTTTTAAAAAACAGTACTAATGAAATAAGTTTAAATTGTTTTAGGCAACCAGTCACAAAGAAGTGAGACCACAAGTGTAGTGATGGAAAAAGTAGTACCATCTTAAGATTTCTTCTTAGAAGGGGAACACTTATTAAGAGACGGTTTTCACACAAAAATGCAAAGGACTTTTGAACTTAAAGACAAGAGAAAACTTGACAACTGTTAATAATGTGCATTGGTTATGTTGTACTCGATTTTTAAACTTTAAATCTTGATCATTACTTAAAATTTAGAGCAATAAACATTCACGAGAACGCTAGTAAGGGAAAAATCCTACTCGCGCAGATAACAAAATTTATTAGTTCTGTTTTAAACATGTGAAACCTCGAAGGAAGTTATTATCTTAACTAAAAACAGTGATCGATTAATCCAGATATTAATTACTCTGATTGACTTGAATGCCACAAATCCAACATGGCTGTTGTGTTACGAAAGTTTGAAATCTTATCAAAGAAACTAGAATTATTATGGAACAAAAATACAGGAAAATAATGGGAACAAATAGAGAGATAATTGATCATATTAAAAAGATTTTGACAAAATTTAAACAGGATGATTACTCTTTAGTTACTTATAGAAATTTATCATTGACAACAGAAAAGATTAATTTTATGACGGATAATTTAAACCCAAGGCATGAGGTGTAAATTGTAAACCAAAAATGGTATTTATCTATTTATGGCAATTACTATTAGTATTTTGATAAAGTATGATACTTAATGTTATAAGAATGGCTTTGAGCTATAGGACAAGAATCCCTTATGTCAAATTTCATCTTTTTGTAATTTGTAGCATAAAGACCTATGGACCTTGACCACCAATGTGGTGAAGTATAAAATAAAACGTTAGGTGAAGAATCAAAGTTTAAGCAAACTGACTGCTTTGTTTTCATTTATGAAAATAGAATATGTAATTTTAGTTATCAGAAAAGTTTTATTGGCTATAATTTTCTTTTAAAAACAAAAAAGTATAAATAATGTCTAGTAATGTGGGAAACCAAAGTGAATGCTGTAGTCGGAGTAGGAATTGGTGGGGGTTGGGGGTGGCTTAATCAAATCATTTTGGTTTTGCTAAAGTAAACAATATTAATTGAAGGCTTTTTGTGAGCCTTGATTGGTTTTAATTAACTATATTAGAATATCTTACCATGCTTCTTTAGGTTGCTANAAAACGTTAGGTGAAGAATCAAAGTTTAAGCAAACTGATTGCTTTGTTTTCATTTATGAAAATAGAATATGTAATTTTAGTTATCAGAAAAGTTTTATTGGCTATAATTTTCTTTTAAAAACAAAAAAGTATAAATAATGTCTAGTAATGTGGGAAACCAAAGTGAATGTTGTAGTCGGAGTAGGAATTGGTTGGGGGTTGGGGGTGGCTTAATCAAATCATTTTGGTTTTGCTAAAGTAAACAATATTAATTGAAGGCTTTTTGTGAGCCTTGATTGGTTTTAATTAACTATATTAGAATATCTTACCATGCTTCTTTAGGTTGCTATGCGAATATTAATTGAAGGCTTTTTGTGAGCCTTGATTGGTTTTAATTAACTATATTAGAATATCTTACCATGCTTCTTTAGGTTGCTATGCGAATTAAAGCCCTCGAAAACGAAGTATTTCTGGAAAATATTCTTCTTGAGGTGCAGAGGTTATGGCCCCCGTTCTTGGGAGGACGTAGAATAACAAACAAGGTAAAGTAACCATTTATTTGAGATTGCTCCGCAAGTATCACTCTGAATCTTTTCGAAATTAGTGGAATCATGGAGAACTTTGTTTTCGGGCGCGCTTTCTATTGGGCAACCAAAAAATGTTTGTAGGAGGACAAAGTAAAACACCCCTTTTTATTGTTTTGTATCAACATATTCCCTCTTTGGAAAGCGTAATACCTATCAGGACCATTAAAATTTCCTCCTCACCTTTTCTCTTCTATTTTTGTATTGTCGCGTCAGATACACAGGGGATTCCTATATCCCTTACATGTGTCCACATTCCTATCACTGCAGACCTATAATCGGTCTTTGGCCTTACGTATCTCCTGACCTGAAGGCTGCAAAGTTCAAATTTAGTTCCTTGGTTGGCCTGTGATACATAATAGTGTTTCATTAACTTTTGCATTTAATGGGATGAGTGAAAAAGTCAACTATGCTTTTAAGAACAAGGTCAGTAACAAGAACATATGATCGTTGGGCAACAGATGTATAGATTTTGGAATGAGGACACCGCGCACGAAAAATTGAGTGTAGCCCCAAAGCTGTCTTTCCGAATATAGAACCCAGAAGTAATTGTATTAAAGTAAAAGTTGACTTCCTTAAAAATGTAACGATGATTAAAAAGTATTGTGGGTAAAAGGAATTATGGGTAAAAAGCATTATGTCTATGCTTTTAAAATGATTAATTTGTGTTTTCAAGCCCGCAAATCACGATAAAACAAGCATTGTGACGACAGCCTTATATTATACAGAAAGAAATTGAAAGATTTCTATATTACTGTACGATTTTTTTTTCTCATTTCGTGAGATGTTAAGATTTTCGCATCAGACATTGAGGAAAATTTTAGATAAATAAAGGGAATTGGAAAAGGTATATATATTTGGCAGCGACGGGATGTAGCAGTTACGGGTCATATACGTTTGAGTTTTCAGTTTTTTTACTTATTAGTTCAGTAGAAAAGGGTCCTTATTGCTGAAGCAAAGTTTTGTATTTTTTTGAATTTTGTTTTAACAGGGACAATTACTTTAAAAACTTTGCAGTAGACGAACTATGATTTAGATCAAGATTTGTGTTTACGTGTGTGTGTCTCTGTGTCTGCCTGTGTGTACCTGCCTGTTTGTCTGCCTGGCTGTCTTTGTCTGTTTACACGCGTATTTTAAAGAATGCCTGCATGTCGTAATGTGAGCTAACGGAACCTGATTTGTATTTGTACCACGCCTCGCGCAATACGCAATTTCCTGTACCCGTTATAGAGCTAAAATGTAGTAGCCATGCGGTAAAATCAACAACTTACAGTCCGAAACATTCCTGTTTGGAGCCTCAATTACATTCCGATTTTTGATATTTTGGGCTTGCTACATGACACAGGCAACTCCACTTAAAGGAGCAAAAGTTTCTCAGATTCAAAACAGCAAGTGGTCGAGAACATTAATTGCCCCTCCTTTTCTTCTGTGGAACTGTAGTATTATATCTTACACATTGTTAATGGGCAGATACGAATGTGGAATGTATTTTATACATTAGCAAAAGGCAGAGACCCTTTTGAGTGGTCTTTAATAATTAGTAAGTTATATGTTTTTTGTGCACCAGGTACCCACATGGTCCCTTTCAGGGGTTGGTATTTTTAGTTGCCCTGGGGGCTACAAAAATGCCAGTTTATCGTTAAAACTCAGGCGAAGCCGTTGTGAGCTTGCCTAAAATTCGACCCTTTATGTCATTTCAACTGAGGCGGTAACGCGTTTCTTTTGAGGGGGACTGAAAGACATTTTAGAAAGTTTCCAAATTATTTGGAAGAGCACAGCATCTTTAATTCTTTGGGGTGTCAGAGAACGATTCTGTTATTTTTCCTACAACCATGTGACTTGCTTAGCAGTTGGTTACTGGGCGGTTATTAATTCTTCTCCATAGATGGCAGACTATTTCAACTTTAATTTTACTTTCAGAATCAGTATCACCAAAAAAGTTTGGAATAGTAAGTTACTAGTAAGCTGAGCTCGCCCAGCGTGGAAAAACTGGCAATGCTTCGATTGTTAAAGTTGTCATTTTTAGTTAACTACTGACATGTAACTTGGAATATAAACTGTGTATTTTTTAAAGTAGAAGGTATGTGCTGAAAAGTGCCAGTATATCGTTTAAGTATTTGCGATATAGTTTTAATTAGTTTACATATAATTATTCACCACGGAACAAGTTTTCAAATAGGGCTACCAAGCCTTTTCGTTTTATTAAACATTTGGGGAAAAATTGCGACAAAAAGAAGAACAATTCTCAGTCGTTTCCATTCAGTGTTCGATTCCACCATCGAAGTTCTACAAAGAGATAATGAACATCAAATACCATTGCGTATATCTAGCTGATGTATTCGATGCGTGCAATTGGCAGACCATGTAATTACAAGTAAATGGTGAGTTTCACAGATCCAAGAAAAGCTATGACATCCATTTATTGGGAAAATTGATACGTTTGAACGGTATATCAAAGCCTTGAGTTTTATAAGGTTTTCAGTTTGAATAGTATCGTCGAGTGTGTTACTAATTAATAGTTAATAATCTACGTGGTTCATATTCATCCACTGCAAGATGACATGCAAATACGATATGCAGGCCTTTTTTAGGTGGAGATCACTACATGGCTGACTGGTGCCTTTACCAAATGCATAGGAGAATTGGACATTCACCTTTCATGAAATGATAGAGTTTCAAAATGACACTGCAATGAAAATTCAGTTTTCGCAATTAAATAAGCCCCTTTTTAGATTAAAGATACCATCGAGATACCATGATTCAAAGTGGTTTGTGCTGGGATTTCCTACCTCTTGTTACACTGGAATAGGATGTAATGCCGTCACCACAATATCAGGTAAGACCATCAATCACAATGATATTGTTCAGTGTGGTGGCTGGAGATAGCCTTTCACAAAATCGAAGCAGATGTATATGACTATATTTGGCTGCCAGAAAGGATATACGTATATGTAATACCCCATTGTGGTATAAATAGAGTTCTTAGGTTCAGTGTAATTCGAATACGCAATGTTTAGAGTTTTTTGACACCGCTCTACCTTAATAGCTATCAGTCTAATCCGCTAGGGAAAGGCTCATTGTTATCTTCTTTCCGAATTCTGGAAAATATTTCTTTGCGTGAAAAAAATAACCCAAACATTTTCTGTAATATTCTATCTTGCTATAAACGCATAAATACCTGTGTCAAATATTTGTAATATATATGAATATATATGTATATATATGCGCGTTATGGGAAGAAATAGAAAGGATCAGCAGTAATATTAGTAACAGCAGCAGAAATAGTAGTAATAGTAGTAATAATAGCAATAGAAGTTATCGCAGTATTTATAATAGCGCTCTCAATTTATTTTGTGCGTCTTTTACAGCCAGTTTTGGTAGATGGTGTGGAGTTACAAGCTGGTGTAGCAGTTGGATACATAACATGGCTTGCCAATCGTGACCCTGAGATTTTTAGTAATCCAGGAATGTTTATTCCAGAAAGATGGGAAAAGTAAGCATTGTTTTTAAGGTTATCGGTATTTTTGGTCTGTGTATGTTTATGTGTGTGTATGTTTTGTCTGTGTTTGTTTATGTTCTTTGGACCACCCTGAATTGTTACTTATTTATCAAAATTATTGATTTTACAGCTCATAGATATACATTATAGTAAAAAGAAATAGAAATTAAATGAAGATTTACGTTTAGAAATTTACTGAAATCTCTAGCAGATTTACGCAATTACAAGCAATTTGATTTTTAGACTTGATGAAATAACTTGCCTTCTGCATGAGCTCCTGTAGTTTTGCAAGATGACCTAAAGGGCGAATTATAGATTGTAATGATGTTAAAAGTGGTAGGATGAAGATAATGGACATGGTTGTGATAATAACAGAGATGTGCGTAAAGGATAAAGAGGGCGATAACTGTGATAAGGGTGATGATATTAGTGATCCTAATAATGTTGATGAGTACAGTGGTGATGTTAATTTTTTTTGGTTAGTTTTAACGTCATTTTCCTTAGTAACTGGAGCTCAGACGGTGCCCTTCATAGGGACTTGGATTTGGCATTGAGGAATTTCTTGGCCGGATACCCTTCCTGACGCCAACCAATGGCTTTTTCTTTAGTGAATTTCCAAATTCGCCCGCTCGGGGAATCGAACCCGGAATTCTTGGTTACGGTGCAGTTGCACTAACCATTAAGCCACGGCTCCTCAATTGTTTTCCCGCGCCGGGAATGGAACCCGGGCCGCCTGGGTGAAAAACAGAAATCCTAACCACCAGACCACGCGGGATGATGGTGTTAATAATAATCAGACGGGACTACACGAATACATAGAATTCAGCTGTGTATAATTTTACTGGAATAAGGATTGTCTAGAAATTTCATGAACCCTCTAGTTTGACTTTCTCACTGTAACACTTTTAGGTATACGTTTTTGTTCAAAAAATACATTTAAAAAGTACATTTTAAATGTATACGACGAAAACTACACTATCCATATTTACTCTACTTTTATTATTTTTGTTGCTTAATCCCTAGTGCAGTTTCATACGCCTTTTTGAACTTTTTGAAGTGATGGATTCGATTGTAAAAGAATAGAAACACCAAACCCTTTTAACAAGATATCATCTGCAAGATAGGTTTTACGGGCGAAAATGCTTTTTAACCTTCTCGTTAATTGAGAGGAGCTAAAAGTATACTTTCCCCTTTTGAAGGTTTGGATTACAGATACGATTCCAAGCAAGAATGATTGCTGACATGCCTAAAGATGACGTCAATAAGCATTATTTTTTGTTTTTTAACCCCCATTGTAAAGGAGTATTAGGAAGTAAATTCCATGTTTCAACTGATTAATGCTGACCCAGAGAGTTTGGTAAAGGAGGACAGCGTTCATTGCCAATAATTATGGCAACGACTGCATGATACACCTGGTGACCGCTTTTCACTAATCAAAGTTAAGTATGCAAAAAAATCCTGGTAGGAACAGGTCAGATATTTTGCACAGCATCAAGGATCCCCGAATGCTAAAGGAAAGTGTATGAAGAAAAGATGCAATGAGATACTATTTGAGCATGTAATTTAAGGAAGGTTTCTACAAAACAGAAACATTTTCTGGACTGAATAGCTTGCTATCAGGCAATGTACTATCATAGATTGCCTTTTTCTATGTGGCCATATCCTTCTCTTCCCTTCTATACCTTGACAATATGGAAAGCTGATACAGGAAGAGTTTGTGCGACTCATGGACTGAAATCCAGTTGACACTGTTTGTTAAGTTTTGAACTAGAGTTTATAAATTTGAAGATTTGCTTTCATTGTATGATTTGTCGTGTCTGTCGGCCCCAGTTGGCAACGCAGTGGTGGAAAGAAACTTTACATACTACATATATCAAAGCAAAACTCCGAAACAGGTTAACTTTAAAGATGTTGGATGCAACTTTTAAGATTAAGAACATTGTTCCGGTTAGGTGATCGGTGTAAAGATCTCATTGTGACACTTAAATGCTTGATAGATTTAATTCGGAATTTTGATCAATACAACATATCTCATTTTCAACATTTTTAGCCCTCGGGTGCAAGGACAACTTATTACACGTAGAATGTACTGTAATAAGTCCGAGTAATTAAATAACCTCTATTTGGTATTGTAAGCACTAATCCCCAGTACAGTTAGTTAGTCAATATAAGTTTTTTCAATCCTCAGTAGCATTGCATGATTGTACTTTGTTTACCCAAGAAACGCCGGCGTAGCTCTGCAAATTGATAAACTAAAATATCTGATGTCATCATGAAAGACTGGTTGATACATAACGTATTCCTTAGCGCTGTCATTAGAGGGGAAACAGAAAACTATTTTATTCTAAAATATCTATGAAAATTTAACCTGGGAACCTTGAGCCATGTGTCATACAGGAGCCTTTGATGCCTAATTTTGAAAAATTCAATATTTCTTGAAAGATACAGTGTGACAGGCTTTCCGAAGTATTTTGCCTACATGTATTTTGAAAAATGATAGATTCACATCGTCAATTTTGTGCTGGTTTTCCAAAAACAGACGAAATATAAACAGGTATCTTGCCGATGCCTCCCTTTCGATTAAGAAAAACCACCATCATGTTATATTTATGATTTAAGGGGCGCTAGCCTTTTATTGTGGAGCAATAAAACATGACCACCTTGCACCTCTGATCAGGAAACATTGCAAAGCTTTTGTGCGTGTAACCTATGACGTTACATATATTTATCAATTTCTCTGATTTGTTTCTCGTGAACTCTTACAGTGAATTACATAATAAACAATACGTATGGACCTTTGGCGGAGGACCAAGGAAATGTGTTGGGATTGGTTTCATCAACAAAGTTTTAAAGGTAGACGGAAGTCTTGATATTCATAAATAAATTTTAACTTTTATTTACACTGCAGTGTCCGTTTATGTTAAGAAGATTTGGATTATGGAAACAAAAGCTATTGCGAGAATTCATCTGGGGTACAGTCTCAAGGCTCAGTCTTATTTTATGAAACATCATTAGGTATAAGACAAGTGAGCCTGTATCTAAAAACTTTGGTAAAAGCATCCAAGACGTAATGAGTAGTTCCCTGATTTCTATTTTCCCGCATCAACTGAGAATGTTCAGAAAAACAAGTGAAAAAGAGAAGTTGTAGAAAGCTGCGTTTTCATTAATGGAAGGTATTTATTAAATTTTTAAGTTGGAGTTTTATATCTAAATACATTTTCAGATAAATTCTGATGCACTCCTTGGCCATCAGCTCTTCGATTTTAACCAGGTTGTATTGGGAGTCGATCGTACATTTGACTGCCCCATTTTTTCTCCCACACCTCATCCAGATCTACTTATATAAAGCGAAGTCAACAATATACCACCGTTGAAGGCAGTATCTTCTGATCCAAACGAGCAAGGAGGAGCAGGAAAGTTATGAAAAAGAAGTAGGACTAAGAGAGGAAGAAAAGGACTCCATATTAGAAAGATACAAAATGGAAGATATAGGTTGCACCGATCTGTGTTTTAAGTAGTGTCTATGGCTTTGTTGCTTATCTGCTGTGCTAGAAGAGCTATAAGAACTACGTTCATTTGTAGATCCTTTTTGCAGCGAAACTTTTACATAATTGTGTCATCCACTTTCTTTCGTCTCAACCGTTGGACATCTCGATCATATCAACGAATTTAAGGATAAGCCGGCTACAGAACACCGATTTCCATTCCAAGAGAGTGATATCGGACCCCAATAACCAAGAATTGCAAGGAAAATAAGGAAAATATTATTATTGTAGAAACTTTGGATTTATTGAAAAATTGATAGTTATTCTTTTCCACTAGACGCTTTAAAATGGTCATTACAAAAGCCACTTTGCAAATTACAATTTCCCCCAAAACTCGCAAGTACATACCACAGTGAAACGGGTTGCTTGGGTAATTTCCTTGTGAATGCACAATTTGTATTGCTTGCTTATCCACCCACTCATTTGGCACCTGTACAGATTTACAGATTTTGGCCGATTTCCAAATTTGTTACATCAAAAAGCATTGTTTTAAACATCTTTTAGGTTTAGAGTGAAGTTAAAGAGTAAATCTTTGTTCGCACTACATTTATATACAAGCCAAACCAGTAAAAGTAGTAGCTTGGTAGGGTTCTTTTCACATGCTTCACATCTTTTCACAAGTGAGAATAGTCAAGAGATTATCAGTAACTGGCGCATTTCTTGACGTGCCTTGGCTCTTGAGACTGTGAGATATGCTGATGAAGACAGAGCGGTTAACACCGCTTGCCAGATAGCACCACACTCTGCTTTAACCAGTCCACCTACAGTGATAAACTGAAATGCAACTAATCAATTGCCGTACCCAAAGCAGGAACAAATTATACTTCCGGAATTATATCGATTATTATTACCACATCTGAAATATCTGGGATAAATAGGATAAATGAATTATTTGCTTTGAATCCCACACTTTGTAGTAGTGGATACTATTGGTGAGGCTAAATGTTATGTTGTTTTTTGGTTATTTGAAAAACTGCACAGCATCTTTAAGATGGGTGTTTCATTTTTAAAATTATTATTTATTTAACTGTATTTAGATTATCAAAACCCACACCAATCATTTAACCCTTTCTCTTTTTCTGTGCGGTGACAGGCTTGGACATTCTCTAATTTTAAGGTTCAATGACAAATAACTAAGGGCAGTGGCTGCTAGCTGCAAGCCATGCATCTGAATGCAGTGTTTGTGATCTGTAGTTACAGGGCCAATTTATGATACATTTAGCACTTATGATGCTTTTACCAAAGAAAGGGAAAATATCCTCAACTCTTCATCGTCAAATGTAGATACTTATTTGAGTTTTTCATCTTATCCATTTCTCCTGTTCGACCTAACAGTTTAATTTTAATGCTGATAAAATGAGCTAACTCTTTCCTATTTTAACACCCATAGTAGAGTAAAAGTGTACTGAAATATAGTCAAACGAGACACCCTCTTTTTTATAACCCTGTTGTTAGACGCCGTTTTAAATACAGAACACGTCTGTAGTAAGTTTTTTTCAAGATCCTTTACTGCACGATTTCGACTGAAGGATTTTAAAAGGCCTTTTATATTTCAATCTTTTAGAAAACTTTTACATTTTTACCACTTAAATTTCTAATGACACTGGATTTCCTCTAAATGGAACTGTGTTCCTCGAATAAACGTCACACTGAACAATTTTGTTTTGAAATAATACCCATGGGGCTTCGTTGATTTTTTTGAAACACACTAGTATTTATAAACTGAAGAAGTACAAGGAATGATGTAAGACAGAGGACGAAATAAAGCTCGTTGTTTTTTAATAATAAGTAATGTTTGCGTTTCATTTTTGATTCCAGCTTTCGTGTCAAAAACTCTTATCGACCTATAACTGGTGCATACACGGTGAAGAAAGCCCCGGATACAAAACATTGCCTGTGGCAAGGCCCAAGCTGACGTTGAACACATATTTCATGCCTAGAACTTAGTATTTAGCTTTGAAAATATTAAAACTAATTCATAGGTTGGTGTATATATGTGTATATAAATGTATGCTGGGAAATTTAGTAGTGGCTTACAGTTATGTAAATTAAAGTAGAAAGGGATTACTTTGTTTCCATTTACCGACTGAAACCCAGAAGAATATGAATTGATAGATTCCGTTTAAACTCAGTGTATATACCAATAGCCTTTATCGGATCTTTACAACGCTAAATATATATATATATATATATATATATATATATATATAGAGAGAGAGAGAGAGAGAGAGAGTGGTGATAGGGTGGGTGGGGGACTACTGGTGTTGTGTTTCGTTTGTTCCATTTGTCTTCCAACACCGTCACCAAAGTGTGTATGAAAACGTGCATGAATGCAGTAGTTTGCTCCAGCACAGAGTTGCTGAAATGGACAATTAACTTTGATGGACTTAGAATCTTATGGTGGGAGTTGATTGGAGACCACTCCTCAAGTGAGCAGGTCATCAATAGGTTAAATACCTATCTTGTTTCTCAAGTGTGACTCTCATTATGACAGCATGACAGATTTTCGTAAAGTCAGTGCATTAACAGTCTTTCCAATTTTGCATTGTATATGTCCATATTTTCTTTGAAGAATTTATTGGTTGAAGAATATTAAAACTGAAGTTAATTCCTGGATATACTTCTGTGGTTTGTACTTGTATCTGCGATGTTGACATATTATTGTATGTTTACCTTGGTGTTCAAATACCACAATAGACAGCTGCGATATATGATGCCCGTTTCCTTTATAATTTTTTAATTTATTCTACATTAATTTGAAAATAGAACATTACAGAACCATATGTTGGGAAAGATTTGTTAAATGGTATGTTTGAATTAAAAAATTTGTCATTCCAGCACATTGGAGTTAATAAGCTAGAGCTTATTAAGCATAAAAACCCCCAAACTGTTAATTTTTCAACGCATTTTGAGATATAATTGTAACTTTTATATGATTGTGTTTGTAAATAGCGACATAAAAATAGCAAAATTTAGGGAAAGGGTGCGTTAAATGGTAATTGATGTCAAAATATATAAAATACAGCACCTAAATACACCAATTAAAATAAGGATAATCTTGGTTGAGAACTTTTCATTGGACACTCGTCTAGCCTAGACACTTTAAAGAAAATGATGGAGCATGGAATATATTCCTTCACATTTTACCAACGTTTCTAACAAGAGTATATAGATATTGTTTTAATTAGCTAATGGCAAAGAGTGGCGAACTTTCTTCGCTGCTTCCCATTTTTCAAAATCGGTATAATACCACTTTATCGGTGTCTTCTCATTTTCGCGTCTTCGCAAAAACCAGTGCCAGTGAAAGAGCTTTGTATCAACGTCAAAGTGATTGTGACTCCTAGTACATTTGTTGCTTTAAGATTTTTTTTTTATTTACTTTGTAGAGTTGTGTTCAGCGTGGTACTTTCAATAGATTCAGTTTTGCAGATATGTTTTTGGTATGAGAAACCCTCGTCTACACAAAATTCAATTTGTCTGTTATGACGAAGGAAATTACTAAAATTAGCAATCAGTAAATTTCTAACAGTATTTACAATATCCATGCAAACAGGCATACATAAGATAAGATCCAAATACCAGGAAAGTTGTTCTTTTTATGTAATAAAATAATATAATAATGAAATAAAATACTTCCTTCAGGTTTTATTTTAGTAATATTTTATTTCCAGGAATCCTCAAAAGTAACAGGAATTTTCATCATTTAAGACTTTTAGCTATTTTTGAAATTACTAATCTTATACGTCAAGTGAGAAAATGCTCACCTAATTAATCTGCAATTGTGTAGTACTTCTCACTCTGCACATAATATGAAGGGGTAAGTTTAATACTGAAAGATATTACTGCTACGCTGTGGTCTAGAACTCCTGTTATAAGGTACTTAGCACCTGGGTTGAGTTTGTGCATCCGAATACTGTATTGGAAACCAGTTTACAAGAATCTTAATATTCTATTAGGTTCTTCCCTAGGACATCTAAATTTTAAAACTCGCCTCAGTCCTCTTGTTTTTCGGTTGGGTTTTAGCTTCCATGTTTGAAATCCACCGTCAATAGTCGTCTTTCGCTTTTGTGCATCTCCTTATTAAAATTGACGAAAGTCTTCTGGTTCCTGGTTATTATTTATGAATTTTGTAAACCCTTAAAGTCTATTTTACTTAGTGTCGTAACGACCGTAAGTTTTTTATTCTCAAGGGGTAATATTTCGTTAGGCTATCGTATGCACCTTTTTACAGACATCAAGTACGTTTTTCTGTGAAAATACAGATAATCCGAATGAAGTGGACTTATTAAATGTTTCTTTCCTCTCGTTCACAACAGCATCAGGAGGCATTCAGAAAATGTACCGTGTACCTTGAGCTTTTATAATTTATACTTGGTCTGGACTTTTGATTTGACTAGAAAGCATTACGTATAATTTTAAAGAAGATTTTTTTGTTTGGGAAAAAAGTTACTATTGCTATTACTTTGAGGCTTAAAATTGTTCGGGTTTGAGCCATTATGCTTATAAAAAGGTGCAACTTTCGTTGTGATATATTTAGGCAATATGATAGTAGGATGGTGTATACGTCGTATGTATGATATATATGGTATGTATATATTTGATATATATATATATATATATTATATGATATATATATGGTTTCTTTTTCAGATTTCTTGAAATTGTATTTTATGTTCGTGTATTTAGTATGTTTATTTTTCATTTTTGTCGGAATTCTTGCCTTGATGTTACCGTGCATCATATTATTACTTGTAGTTAACGTAAATGTATTTTCTCTTACTGGTAATTCAAATTGATAAAAGAAACTTTATTTAAGGAAGAGCATTTGTATTTTTTAAAATATAGTCTCGTGGATATAGGCGAGCCTATATCCACGAGAGTCTGCGGTTATCGCAATTCAGTTGTGGTTGGACGCGTAAGGACATCTTTATACTATCTTGGTTATTCTCAAGAATTTGCCGATTGTACAACTGTCTACCATCTTATTGTTTCCCCCCTTGTTTTGAAGTTGATTCATTCTTTTCTTCTTAGTTTCGTCATTCTCTCTTTTCATCAACTTACACAGTTATTGACGTTTAGCTTAGGGTCTTTATTTAAAAACACCGAAAGCAACGACAAGAAAAAAACAAACCTGTTGGAAGCTTCATTAGCAGGAATGACCTTGTGTGACAGAATTCATTCGGTTTGGCTAGTCACTTTAATATCTATCTCCACACATATAATTTGGTTCTCACATATCATTAAGTAATCCTTTAAAAAAATTATCCATGAGATTTAAATGTAAAGGGTATCAAATGCTTAGCGATATTCTTTGGCTTATTATTTTAATAAAATCTATTAACAGATCAGAATTTGAAATGTCAACCATTTTAACTAACAATAGATAAGAAAAATTTGTAAAGGCCAGTTCTCAGATTATGTTTGCCTTTAATCCAAGTAGCTATTACGCTTTCACTTACTCCACATTTTAGCCCCGTACTCATGACGAGGTTCTCATCCTTTTGTTTTTAAGAATAAAAATATTTGAAATACGTTTGTTCAAAGTAGGCGAATGTTTACATACAAATGAATAGTGACTGAAGTAGCGATTTGCTGAACTGACGTGAGATGTGTTGAAAACATAGCGCTAAAGGCACTGTTAGCACAGCAGATGCCACTTAAAGCACAAACATTCCATTAGGCTCGTCTTAGTTTTTGTCTCTGTTTATTTTTGTCACGAGACCATATATGTATAACAAAGATCTCGTCACCCTAATTTTAACCAAACAAGAGCTTTCAATCGATTTTTTAAATCTATAGATCTTATAGTTACCATTATATATAAGTTAGATATATTACAGATGCTTTTTTGTCCTTTGTCCCATGTGTGTCATCTTTATGTTGCTTGTTTTCCATCTGTACCACATGGTTGTAATCAGATAGATTTTTGACTACCATATCAAGAGTTGTCCAACCGCAAAACTCTCTTTTGAAGTTGCTGAAGGGTGGTGTTTTATGAATAGCTCATTAGACGAGCAATATTCTGTCATTTCTCTCCGGTCATCCTTTCTGTAACCTCCCTCAAACACATCAACATGCCTTTTGTTTATATAGTTGTCAGCAACTTCTGCATTTCAATCATCAATCTTCATGAACACGTTTTTCTTTGATAGCTATATCTAACCTGAAACCTTTGTACCGAGTGTCTTCATATTTTGATTTTTTTGGAAGGTTTCAAACTCCCTATTGACCTTCGTTTGATTCTGACTTTGCAGCATGGTATGTCAACTAAAATTTCCCGTTTTGGAAAAAAGATCTTTGTCTCCTTCCTCCATGTAGAGGAGGGTAGAATTTCTTTTTTTCTTTGGTCGTTGCCTTAGTAATACTTTTAAGAGACAGTTTGTATAATGACTTTAATGTTTGACTCTGGAAATTATTATTATCGTTGATTGCTAGATTTTTTCCATTATCCTGAATTCATTGTGAATAATAATCATTGAATTTCTAATCTGGACCAAACAAAACAAAAGGAAAGAGATACATTACTACTGTACTATTACTGTCTTTTTCCTGCTTGATATTTTTCATTAATTGGCGATTATTAGTTAAATTAAGTGTTTGTATAAAATCCTTTCCATATTAGATTATATTACTGTATGTAGTGGAATTTTGGAGTAGATGTGAACTAAAGATGACAGACGAACAATGACCACTGAACCATGGAGTGAATGAAGTTTGACTTTGTAACTACGAACAGAAACAAATGTTACAATACCAACCTGAACCCATTTCGTGAACTCAATTACAGCATCAGAAAAGGGTGTTGTTCAAGTCTTAATCGAAAGAAATATCACAGAAAAACGCATGAATCCCATCGTAATTAACCTGGCCAAATTTTTTTCTGACCAAATTTCTGTTTTTTACAAATCGTGTTTAGCTATTTACAGATTGTGATCAATAATAACATAAATTTAAACAAAATATTTCAAACTTCACCCATTATCTGCTCCACTTAAAAAATAAGAAACACAGAAACAAAGTTAACAAATGTTGTCATAACATCTTGTAAATCAAAGACACCATAACCTAACACTATACACATTTACAAATAAATGTCGGTTTAAAGTTAATCCCCAAATATTAATCACTTGTATTTAATGTAGGTCTTAGTTCGTTCATCATCAATGCCTCAAGAGCCATTAAGGGAAATATTGGTTAGGCGATGAATAAAGTATTTTGACGTTATCCATAGGTAATAATGTCAAAACTAATCAAACGTTCACCCATGCGACCACTTTGTGTTGTGTGCTGTCAACTCGCTTGCTATTTCTAGTGTGCTTACGGACCAACTTCCTCCATTTGAGACGATCTTCAACTAGCTTTATTAATTCATGCAGCTATCTATTTGGTACCTCTTTAATTCTGTCCATCCGCTTCATTCGTTGGCCCCCTCTCTTTCTACCTCTAGCTGGTCTTTCTTTTTCTGGTTGTCCAGAGTATCCGTAGCAGTTCCCCCGCAATTTACCTCAAATGAATAAATTCTTTTCCAGTCAGCCTTGAGAAATTTCTCAGACGTTATTTCCATACCACACTACTAGAAAAACAAGTAACTTAACTATTCGGATAGGCGACCTCGTGGTTTCGGGTAAAAATTCTTAGATTCACAGGATTCGACATGTTAGACTGGTTACTCTGCGGCTATCGTCCAAGTATAAGGAACCATGTGGTATTGGAGCCTATTTATCAATTTTTTTAAACATTTCGGTCGTTGATGCCTTGAAGGTCCTTAACTACTGCAAAGGTACGTTTCAGACACTGTACAGAGAGGGCATTGATTTGTCAATCAATCTGGAGAGAAAGGCGTCCTGGACCTTCCCACACAACTATGGCAGAAATTCAGGATAGCCCTGTAGGATTTGTCAGAGCGAACTGGACGTTGAAAGCATTGAAAAAATACCACCCTTATGGGCCAGCAATGTGACGTCGGTTTCCACGGGGACTGCTTTGAAGCGTTCAATAAGAAATGACTGGGTTGCCCAGTCACTGATGCCCAATGTTCCAAGTTCGGGATATTGTTAAAACGGGTCCAAAAAATTACATATTAATTCTTTCTTTAATTTAGTATATTTGTTGAGGCCAAAGACTGAGTTAGATACGTTTCTTACAGATGAATTCATTCTTTGATAATTTGGAATTTGCAGGATTATTAAGATTATTAAGGTTTCTATAAAAATTAGGTCACAATGTGGAACCGAAACTGAAATAAGCGATAAATCCCTGAAACTCGAATGTTAACTCAAACGTAAATGCTAATATTAATAATTGACACACTTCAATATTTAAACAGTCAAGGCCTGCCTTTTCAAAGGCATAATGATTTGAAATCGGACATGTACCAGCTTTAAATGATACATACATACATAAGTCTTACCCTATTAAGCCAGTGCGGCACCAAAGGCAGCAAGTCGAATTAAGTTGATTGACCAACAACAGTCTTTCTCTTCATGCAGTTCCTTAGAAAGGTTTCCACTGAAAAGAACTGTTCTTCTTGGGCCTTACTTATCACTTGCTCATATACAGTTTTATGATGGTATCCGACTTTTTCTCGTATTTCTCATCATGTATTCCTAATGCGATGTTAAGATGCACCAGAGCAAAGAATACTTGCCATGCCGATTCACAACACAAACTTTTAAAAATAGTGTCAGATGCAGTACTTAGAAAATGTTCTGATTCAACAACAGGCAAAAAAAATTTGCGAAATCGACGACAAAGAAAATCGCTGCACAAAAAATTGGTTTTGAAAGAAAGCTTGAAACTACCTGAAGCTTTCCTCGTGTCTCCCAAACATAATTACTAGCACCATCATCTTTATCATAAAAGATATTAGGACAAGAAGGGAGTCAAAAGGACGACGATGGGAGTTTATTTGTGTCAATAGGAAGACGATGGCATTCGCTCGTCTCCCTATTGACACAAAGCAAGAGATTCTAGAAGTCAATACGACTGACTCCCTATGATATTTGTCAAATTTGACGTCATTTTCTTTGTATGTTTTCTTCGAAACCATTGGGCTTTTTTCCTAATCATTCTTATTACGACTGACAGATTATTGATCGGACGTGATAATATTTTAGTTGTGAATCATGAGGAAACAACGAAAGTTAGCAAAGAAAAATGCAACAAATTTCAAAAAGGAGACAGCAGCATTTTGCATGGCTCCAAATGAAGCCCTTTGTGAAGATGTATATTTTGGTCAGAGTAAAAGAGATGTGATGCTTGACGACGAGGTGTTGTTAAGAGAGAGCAGTGCCGTCTCATGTCTCATATACACGGAAGAAAGCAGCAATTAACAGTTGCAATGGAAGATTTTCAAGGTTTTCATTCTGTTTATGCACATTTGGTTGACAAGGAAAGATATGAACTCAGCAAGTTTAATGAAATGAGAAAAGAAGTTGAGGACAACAATCGGTACATTAAAAAATGTCAAGAGCTCGGACTTGACATTTTTTAATGTACCGATTGAGATTCCAGAGGTATAGTTATGAAATATGCTTTTTTGGAAAGGGATATAAAAGAAGCAAAACAGGAATTAGAAAAAAACTGTGAAGAAATTAAAGATCAAATATCTTTTGCTCAGAAAAGAAGTAAAAGAACTTCAGACACCTGAGCAAAGAAGTGAAAAGCTGCAGTTGGCATCCTTAACTTATCGGGAACTTTGTCTACTCCAAAGTGAGAAACATAACTTTAGAAATATTGTTTTTGAAGACTGGTGAGTATTTGTCCTTTTCATATTTTTTTTGGTGTATATTTGACAGTTGGATTTTCTCCTCTCGATTTTTACTTAATATTAACTCTTTGTTCTTGGCTAAACTCTCTTGTTTTGTGTAAAGTACTTTCCTTGAATTAATCTCTAGTTCAATACACGTAGTTTCATTATGCCTTATATGGTTGTTAAACCATTTAGAAGGAAAAGTGTATTATATTTTAAGACGCTTGCGCTTAGAAAGTAAGAAGCCATCAGCGTATTCAGCATATCGCTTCTTCTGGTAATAGCTAGAATTTCTGTTATATCAACCATCTCTTTTATCACAAGTTTCTTGTTATCTATTTACAGTCCTATCAGAAAAATATACAGAAATATATGGAACACTGTTTTTAATGATCACTGGGCTGATGTAGATACCCGCGTCAAACAACTTGGAAATGGAAAAGAAGACGTATATATTTGAAACAATGGTCAGAGCATTGGGAATGACAAAGACAATGAAGAGAAAAAGCTTGTGAAAAAGCCAAGAAATTACAGAAGCATTAACTGTAAAGGTATTATTGACGTGATATTTTAAACTGCAGTATGCTACTGGTCAGCAAAGTACTGCAAAGTTTGTATATATATATACCTTTGTGAAATTCATTTGAAACAAAAAAGTGATCTTAGGTTATTAGGTATATAGAACAACACATTTCACGTTTTTCCATCTTTTGTAAATTCATATGTCTGATGGTTTAATCTGTGTTTCTGTTTCTATTCTTCTCTATCTTTTCCAGACGGCTTCAAAGAACGACATCACCAATATATCAATACATTGTTTGCCTGTTCTGCATTGATTTTTTAGCCCTGTTCTCTTAGTTCGTTTCTCTATGTTCTCTTTCAAATCTAATTTGTTTTGTGGTGGTTTTTTAATAAAGATCGAAAGACGCAGAAACATGATGCCTTTTATATTCTGAATAACATTCACCAAGCATGAACTTTTAAATCCATCTTTTACTGTCCAAATGTCACAAAGAAATGTTGAAATCAGTCCAAATTTGCAATCCTTTGCCTATCAGCAGTTTTGTATTTTCTCTCTTATTAAAAGTTTTGTTTCTCAATAGATGCCTAAAGATCAACTTGATTCATTTTGTGTTGTAGATATTGATAAACGGTCTTTTTAAAAAGGCGTCATGCAAGCATCTACTTGACAATTTTTGCTAATTCAATACAAACAGAAGGCGTAGAATTTGTAAACTAACTGAATTGATAATAATAATGCACTCGTCATTTTAGTTAAAAGTGTTAATTATTTGCATATTTTATTATCCCTTACTTTGCCTTCTCTTGTTAAGCTTAAGAAAAATCAGAGAAAGAGAAAAAAGATATACTTTTGTACACGAGATGAACAACTGCACCTGGCCATAACTTGAAATGACAACAAATCAAGCAAGAACTGAATATAACTGTGTTTGAAATTATCCTACGTTTATGTATGTAATGACAGTGATATCTGGATGGAATAAAACAGGATTGAAAGAAGATAAAATTGTAAATAATAGCAAGAAAGTACTGTATATTTGTTATTTATTCACTTTGATTTAACATCTGCTTTGTCTGCAAATGTAAAATGAAATTGATTATTTAGCCAATCAACGTTTAACGCATACATTGTTATTGAAATTAAACAGACCACAACTAAAATGACCATCAATTGTATTGAGAATATTAGCTGTCACTGTTTTGTCACACATTCCCTTCTACTAGAAATAAGTTTTACCTTCCACTTGAGTAATAAGAGTGCTAACGAAACTTATCATAGTTATCAATGATAGTTATCAACAGCTATAATACAAAGACAAAAACCAATTGATCTATCCTTTGCAGAATGCGAATTTGAATAGTTAGTTAACAGGAGCAGGTGTTTTCTCTGATTCCCCCATCGATTTAAAATTTCGTTCTTGTTATTATCTTGTGGTTCCTACATAAAACGGAATGTACATGTAATCGCATTCATTGATTCTCTTAAGTGGTCTGAGGCTACTTTGAAGTCTCGTCTGCGGATTCGTTCATTCTGTTTTTTCAAACAAATCCGTTCATGTAGACTTTTTTTGAATATACAACATTTTAATCGCCTTTAGGAGTATAGTAATTGTTATTTCCCTTTGCATAAATATTTTCACACTTAAAGGTACAAGAAAGCATGGAATTAAGAAGAAGTTGCTGTTAAAATATTATCTGCTCTACCTTTTTACTGCCATACGTAGCTACCCAGTTCAAAGTGCTTTTGCATTGGCCACATTAATTCCATCCAGTCTGCAACGTTTAAAAGTAAGAAATTTTAATTACTCCTTCGTGAGTTTTGTTTTGACGATGAACTCATGTACGCTATTGATTTTGTAACCAGTTAGTTTGACAGTGACGTTGATTCACCTTCTGCAGTTGGTCTACTTCTAACGTTGTCCTACAAAGTTATTCTGCAACATGATTCCTTCCCAGGTTGTGATTCCACTTGTAACTAAGTGCTTCAATGATTGTAACCCAATTCCTCAAATTTCACTACTTTGCTAGCATCATTATTTTCTTTTGATGACCTGACTCAGTGAAGAGGTAAAATCTTGTTATAATAAACACATGAATACCACCACTCCTTAAAAGACAATATTTCTTAGTACTTTGCGATAGTCGTCTTAAACGTGAAATAAACCCTAATAACTTTGTTGGCACTACGAGACAGCAGGAATAAAATAAAAGTTTGAAGTAATTTATTGTAAGAGGACATGCGTTATCTTAATTCTAATCTTAAATCTCTTTGTGTCAAGATGGACATAAGGCTTGGACTTTACTAAATTTTGACCGGTTTGAAACTGCACGATGTGCCTATTTTGCTATTCTCCTCCCTGCACGGTTCCTCTCCATCTCCACCAGGCTTCGCCAGGTTGTGCTCCCTTTTTCCGTCTTTCCGGATTGCTCCTGAGATTCACAAGACAATCATCTAGCGGTTCCTTTTGCAATACATGGCCGATTCATTGCCATCTGCATCTTTTCCCCTCTTAGCTGATCCTCTCTATTCTTGCCATAATTTTGACTGTCTTACTGGAGGTATGCTGCTGCCATCGGATCTTCAAAAATCCTGCTAAAACAGTTGTTATGAAAGACGCCTAGTTTGTCTTCCTCTCACTTAGTCAGTTTACAAGCCTTGCATCCATGCTGATAAGGGAGCCTTTTTATTACCACTGATGTCGAGTTTCCAGATTTTTGATTTCGCCTTGAAATGTGCCCTGACCAACACTATTCTCTTCCTAACGTCTCCACTACGACCATTATCCTTAGTCATGTTGGCTTCATTTTGTGTAAATATCTTCACCTCTTCCATGCCAGTCTCACTAGCATTCAGCTTTTCTTCCCTGCTGCTGCTGGTTTTTATCACTATACACTGTTAGTCATTACGTTTCAGTCTAACTTTAACGATGTTTTTTGCTGTAGAGGGTTCATGGTGGATGATAAAAAGGGAAGCTGATTGGCGAAATCGAGATGCTCTAGATGAATTGTAAAGTTTCAACTGATCTCTAATCGCTCACCGTTAGTTGACATTTTCCCAAGATCCAGTAGATCACTGGAAGAAAGAGGAGTCCTGAGTTGCTGCAGCACACTTTCACTTTCGACGTCATTCGGAACCAGTCTATTGTTTCAATTTGGCCAACAACGGAGCACTGGAAGTCCTCATATCGGATCTAGACCATCTGGATCAGTTTGATAGAAATTTCATACTGGCACATGTTAATCCCGAGGTTGTCTGTGTGTAGAGTCGAAAGACTTTTTAAAGTCAACAAAATGTATACACAGTCTAGCATTCCATTCGTTGGCTTTTTCGAGAATATTCCTGAGTATGGGTATCTGGTCAGAAATTCCTCTGCCTATCTCAGAGCAGTCTTGTTCCTTCCTGAATAATAAATTCACTCCTTATTGTATCTTGTTGAGCAGAACCATGAACCCCCAGACGTGGAGTACCAGAGTTTTCTGTCAGGGTGTTCTTCCCTGAGACTGCGTTGTCCTAAGTTCTGAATGGCCCATCCGCCACCCAAGTGCCACGCTTCTACGATGTGTAGGAGTTTTAATTCGAGGCGAACATGTTTCAGGGTATGCACAAATTACTTCATAATACCAACGCAGTGGAACAGCGTGTCTCTGTGTACTAATTTTGAGATAAGGTAGCAGGAATAAAGCCATGTGCAAGGGATTTTGTTTCTATGTTACAACGTTGTATTTTGTACTCTTCGTGGCAAAGGAAAGTTGTAAGCATCGCAATTGAGCTTTTGCCTTCAATCATCAACGAAGCGACATCAAAATCTTTTGATTTTGATGTCGCTTAGTAGCCGCCAGCTGTCTCCAACACTCTCCAGAGTAGATGCGTTTGTCTCTCTAATGATCCAACTGATCCTTAGGATACACCAGTAGCACCACAATTTGAAGCTGGGCAGCCTCTTTGCATCTAGGATCAGACGCCTAATTGGAATGACCAAAACTGCTGCAGTCACACGTGCCACTTTTCGGAAAGATCGTGCCATCTAAACATCAAAGAAACGCTACAAGAAAGCTAGCGACACCCAAACTTTTCTTTTGGAGCGATGTGGCTCAGAAAAGCAATAGATTCAGGAAGAAAAAATTTTTCATCCTACTATCGATCTGAATGTCAAAATAGCCCAGTTGAAAGTGTTTGTAACAGAAACAGAAACATTTGCAATCTTTTTTTATCCTCAGACGAGGAACTGGAGACAGCAGCAATTTTACCACGATATTGAATACCCTTTTTTAAATAAGAAACTGGTTTATAAGCAAGTAGTATTACGATTATCAATTCAAAATTTGAAAAGATTAAAGAAATTGCAAAATTTATATTTTTGGAGAAGTCCTTGACTTCACGTCGAGCACGGATGAATAGATGGCTTTAACAAGCTTTTTTTCAATAGTTTTATAAGTTAACTTAGGGGATTTTTCTTTAAGAAAGATAGTAGCTTTTGACCTTGATGTGGATGTGGTTTTTCCGTGACAATCTGTTTTTATATTTATGCAAAAATGCTTTACTTTAAAACAATAAACCGATTTTAGAGCCCAAAAGTAAGAAACCAATCAAGAAACTTTTAGTACTTAGTGCTGATCCACGTTTCTTATAAAAATTCATGCAGTCGAAAAGTTGAAATTGTTGGAAATGGGAGTGGCTTTGGGGAAGAGAAAAATATGGAGCGTGTTCAACTCTGCTGAAGGAGCTTGTGAAGGAAAATGGCAGAGAAATTTGTTGCAATCATTCTTCACATGTCTTGTAAGAACTTCCAATTATTGCTGACTACTTTATTCTCATATCGAAGGGTTGATAGGAAGGTGAGGAAAGCAATTCTCAACTGATGAGAGATTTTTAATCACCCTGCAATATATTGGCTCAGGTAAGACATCCACACTAAATAAATTGAACTACTGAGCAAAATATACAACTTGCTGTATGCAACATTACTCAGTGACACAGTCAATAGAGGGTCTACGAGGAGATCCCTCAAATTTAGAAAAATGAATTAAGATCAGCGTTTTCTAAATTAATGAGCTAATCGTCCTAAACAGAAGATAAGAGCTTTTTTATTTCTCCTTCTTCCCCGATATCAGATTAAATGTTATTTGTTAAAAGTTATTTGTTCATACATTGTCCTGGTTTTCTCAGACATTCCAATGGTTTCCAAAATCTTTAATAAGTTTTGTATCAACTACTCGTTAAAGAAAAGTAATTTTGGGATGCTGATACAGGCATCCCAAAATTACTCATTTATTCACTCTAAGTCCCTGATGCACTTTTGAAATAAATTTGGATCATTAGTGTCACACCTAATTATTATAAAATTATGAGAAATGCTTTAGAGCTATCCATCAAGATGTGCTTACTAAAATCTAAAATTTCAACATGACCTTTCCTGTATTAATTCATGGTCACCTTTCAGCATATATATGCACCTATGGTTTGAAACTTGCCCACATCCGTCAACTTATGCCTGGATACCATCCTCTTCCCTGGATCTACTTTTATACTTAAAGCAGATGTGTTTATATACTTGACTTTATGGATGGCCACTTTATCAATGCTGACATCTATCTCAGTGGAAATATGCATTTCCAGTAAGAAAAGTTGTCTTTTTTCAGCCTTCTCGTTGTATTTGTTTTGTACACCCAAAAGTTGAAATGGAGAGAAAAATAAAGCCCTTTCCCTTACTCAAAGTTCAATTAACTCTTTAGCATTCCTATTGTTATTGCATTTATTCTTTTTACATCATTGGTCACATTGTCCGCTAATGTAAAAGACACAACTTAAATTTCAAATCAAATTAGAAAATACTTAGGCTTTTCCCCACACATTTCATCTCTGGAAAAAATTAGGAAGACATGGATGGGAAAATGGGAAAATTCAAAAAGGCCATAACAGAATCAGCTGAAGAAAATGTACCAGTGAAGAAACAAAATGCTAAACAATCACGGATGACTGATGACATTTTGGAAATGATGGGCAAACGAAGAGCAAATAAGAACAATAAATAAAAATTTGAAGACCTGAACAAAGAGATTAAAATAAAGTGCCATGAAACCAAAAAAGCATGGTTGGAGAGAAAATGTTATGACATAGAAAGGGCGCATGTATTAAATCCACAAGTAATGTACAAAAGAATCGATGAAATTAGCAACAAAAAGAAAACATGCTCATCAAGTGGATGCATAAAATCAAAAGATGGGCAAATCATAATAGAAAAAAATAAAATATTGAACAGATGGTCAGGATATATAAAAGAATTATATGACGACACAAGACCAGAAGGCAAAGAAATTCCCCCCAATTTTGAGGGCCCTCCCATATTAGAAGAGGAATTAAAATTTGTCATGAGAAAAATGAAGAATGGGAAAGCATCTGACGTGAACAATACTGGGCACATTCCAACAGACCTATCCAAATCAATATTTGTTGCACTCCCCCAAAAACTTGCGCCAATAAAATGCAAATTACATCGCACCATTAGTTTAATGAGCCGTAACTAAAAGTCTGCTACAAATTATAATGAAGAGAGCCAGAAATTGAATCAAACCAGAGATCGCTGAGGAACAGTGTGGGTTTGTAGAATGAAAAGGAACTGTTAATGCCATCTACATTCTAATGAATCTAATAGAGATACCTTTAGAAGTCAACAAAGACCAGTATGTATCCTTTATTGATTACATCAAAGCCTTCGATAGGGTAAAACATGAGGATGTCATGGACATACTACAAGAATTAAACTTAGACAGTAAAGACCAAAGAATAATCAAGAACATGTACTGGCGACAAACAGAAACTGTGAGGATCGGGCAAGATATAGGAAAATATCAGCATATCAGAAGAGGTGTAAGGAAAAGATGTGTACTATCACCTGAGCTCTTTTCTATCTAAAGTAAGAAAATAATGAAAACTATACAAAACATGCCTGGAATGAAAGTAAATGGAGAAGTTCTAAACAAAATAAGAAACGCTGACGATACCACTCTCAGCGGAATGTGAAAAAGTGAGAAAATGGGACTAAGTTTGAATGAAAAGAAAACTGAAATAATGATGATCTCAAAAATGAAAATAAATCCAACATGCTACATTAATGGAAATGGAAAAAGACTTCAACAGGTGCAAATGTTTAAATATCTGGGTACCAGGGTAACATCAGATGGTCGATGTGAAATGGAAATGACATGCAGAATAGGCCAAGCAAAAACTGCCTTCCAAAGCATGAAACACGTACTTACTAACAAGAACGTATCCCGGACACTGAAAGCGAGGCTATTACAATGTTATATGGAACCTATATTACCGTACGCATGTGAGACATGGACGGTAACAAATAAAATGAAGAAGCAACTTGGGGCAACAGAAATATGGTTTCTTCGAAGAATGCTGAACATACCATGGACGGAAAGGAAGACGAATGAAGAGGTTCCAGATATGGCAAAGACTACACGCTTATTGCTAAAAAAAAGATAAAAAAACGTCAGGCAAAATTTTTGGGACATGTAATGAGAAGAAATGGCATGGAGAACTTGGCAACAACAGGAAAAAAAGGAGGCAAATGAGCTCCCTAAAGACAAAGGCAAAAAATGATGGATGAAACTTCAAAGTGGTTGGGAAAAGAGAACGACACAGAGACAATAAGGACCATGTATGAGAGAGGAGAGTGGAGGACCCTGATCGCCAACGAAAGATTGAATGATACATGATGATGATGACCAGAAATGCTTGCACCTCAAACCCGTTTTGCCTCTCATAAAACAAGAGCCTAACCAGGAAGTAACAGCTTAATGAAAATGACATTTTCAAGATGAGAACTGTTTACCATTTGAATGACAAAAATGTCTGTGGTTATACCTCCTATTCAAAGTCACTTGGGGGAAACATAGTTTTTGAATTATTTAATCATGCGTGTTGTAATGATAATTCCTTGTAAGCCTTATTGAATAATCTTACTCTTCTACACTCATCAGAGTTTCCACTCGGTCTTTGTGGCGTATATCTCATAAATGAAAAGATAGCTTTGTTTTGCTCGCTGTTTTGCTGGGACATACCGTGAGCGTGAACTCTAATGATATTTTTACAGGAGTTCAAAGAAAAGTCGCGGAAGACCAGCCATAGGTGCAACTTTTGCTGTTACTAATTTCTTACATTATTTCAAATTTTTCCAATGCCATATAGAGAATAAGTCAAACTGGTTTAGCAAACATTTGAGTTTCACATATATTATTACATGTCGGATGTGTTCAGGAATTTGTTCCTGGTAGACAAAATTTTCCAATATAGTTTTGGTACTATACGACGCGGGTCCCTAGTCGGAGGGGATGGTCTATTTGCAGCTAACATCGGTAATAAATTTCAGATTTTTATCATAAAAATGTTTTTGGGAGAGGTGGTAGCGATGCCTTCCTACCAAATTTGATGCTCCAGTGAGCGGTCATTAAGCAATACACATTACTAAACAATGTCCTTTCTTACGCAGAGGGAAGGGCCTATATCCTACTGATGCTGGTACAGTAATAATATTTACTGGCCTAAGGACTGACACAAGAATGTGGCCAACCATTCCCTTTTGTGAATCTACGCAGGTCCACCTTGCCTGGCTGTTCGCACCCAGGTCTCCTATTTAGTGGTAGGAGTCATAGCGAACGACAGACCCAGCAAGAAATTGGTGGGAAAGGCGGATGAGCTACGATCTCAGAAGGCAATAGTTGCTAGCAAGCATATGATCTTTTGGAAAGGGAGCAGAAATCCCTGTAAACTCCCCCGACAGAAGGCAATGGAAAACCACTGCTTGTAGATGCCAAGAATATTTATGGTAATACAAATGAAAGAAGTTACCGGTGTGCAGGTTGTCACTTCCTCAAGGAATGAGTCCTCTCCCGGTAGGGAGGCCCTGGGGCATCAGGGGGCACCAGACCGTCATACAGCGACTAAGGTCATCACAAACAAAGATACTATTTGATACAGAATTGTCACATGGAATGGGAGAACAGTGTATCAGAGTGGGAAGATAGAAAATATAAAGCAAGAGACGACTAGACTTAGTGTCAACATCCACGGAGTATGTGAAACCAGATGGAAGGGCATGGGTGACTTTGCAAGTGAAGAATAACGGTTGATATACTCAGGAGGGGAAAAGCACGAGAGAGAGAGGTTGGACGTATACTTGATAAGGAAAGTGCAAGATGTGTACAAAGGTACTGGCAGATATCAGACAGAGCATTATTGGTGAAGTTGCAAGGAAAGCCAGTCAATATTTCTTTCATTGTTGCCTTTTGATCAACATCAGAGAGTGGAGAAGATGAGATACGTTTTATGATAAGTTTTATGAAGCAACGAAACAGGCTGGACTTCAATGCAAGTCACGAAAGGGTATCATCGTAATGGGCCGTTTGAATGCAAAAATTGGGATGTGAGGAGGATAGTGATGTGCTAGGAAATCATGGACTAGGAAAACAAAATAAATTAAAAGAAATATGTGTTTAGTGGTGTGCATTGAATAGGCAGGTTATAATAAGTACATGGTTTGAAGAACATCCAAGGATATTCTGGACATGGAAAAATGCAGGAGGTGATATAAAGAACGAGATTGACTATATCACAATCAATAAAATATTTCAGAATGCAATGCAGCATATCAAAACATCTCCTAGTGCTGACTGTAGAAGTGACCGTATACAAGTGATATGTAAAGTTCAGGTAAAACTAAAGAAGTTAAAGAGGTCAACATCTGCACTAAAACTATGCAATACACTATTGATGGAGGATATCAACATAGGGGAAGAGTTTATTGTGGCTGTCAAAGAGCGGTTTGAGGCTCAGGAAGAGGAAGTTGATGGGTCAGGTTGGAATAATTTCAGTGTTAACAGCAGCAAGGAAGGTATTGTTAAAGAAGAAAAACAATAAAAAAATAAATGGATAACATCATAGATATTGGATTTGATGAAAGAGAGGCAACAGACTCCTGACAGAGAAAAATTGGGCTCAGACCAAGGTTTACAAGGGTTACCAGACGAAAGAGTTAAGAAAAGTAGAAGAAAAGAGCAGGAAACAAATCGCAAGGAAACAGAATGCATGGTGATAAGTAAGCACCAAAGTCCCAGATGTAAGTTGTAGTAGTATAAAACTGACCCCATAAAGCAAGGTGACAAGTTCATTTACTTAAGTAGCTATATAACAGGGAATGGAATACGTGATCATTAAATCAAGAGAAGGATAAGAATTGTAAAAGACACTTGTGAAAGATAAAAGATCTTGAAACATCGGAAAATGTCAATGGTTACTTGAAGAGGGTTCTGAAAGGTTTTATAACATCTACTCCGTTATATGGTGTGTGCTGGAGAATATCACTATTGATGCAAAATAGACTAGAAGCTGTTGAAATGTGATTTTTCACGAGAACAATGAAAATATCATGGATAAACCATCCAATAAATAAGACCATTTTTAGAAAAGCTGCAGGGGAAAGGTGTGTGTCTGATAAAAACAAGCCGTGGAAGACAGTTCAGGTTATTTAAACATAACAGGAGGAATTGCGGGGTAGAAAATCTTACTATTACCGGTCGTATTTAAGGCAAATGAAGCAGCGGAAGACAGATATTAACTTTAAAAATGTGTAAAAAAGCATGATCGCCAACTGCTGGAATGGATTTGGCGATATATATATATATATATATATATATATATATATATTTTTATACGCCGTGAAATGCTGATGGGAGAGGTGGAAGTGATACCTTGAAACAAATTTTGGCTCCAACATTATTGAACGGTCCCTAAGCATTACCTATTACGATAACGTATCAATAATGATATTTTCTAACAAACAGTAACAGCCCACGAAACAAGAGCCTGATCCAATAACACCCGTTGATAAGAAAACTTGTATAACCTTAAAATATCAATTTAGGCCATTGAAAAATCGGTGCCCATCGGTTTGCTATAAACATAAAGCAAGAGATTCTAGAAGTGAAAATTACTGATGCCCTATGACATTTGTCAAATTTGATGTCATTTTCTTAGCATGTTTCCTACGAAACGATCAGGCTTCTTTCCAAAACATTCTTATTACGACTGACAGAACGGACGTGATAATATTTTTGTTGTCAATCATGAAGAAACAACGAAAGATAGAAAAGAAACCTGCAACAAAGTTTACAAAAAAGAGAGGACCGTTTTCTACTGCTCCGAAGGAAGACCTTTGTGAAGACGTTAATTTTGGTGAGGGTAACAGAGATGTGATATTGGAAGATGAGCACAAATTTCTGAAAAGACTCGTAGGTGTTGTTTATGCACATTTGGTTGACAGGGAAAGATATGAACTCAGCAAGTTTAAGGAAATGAGTAAAGAAGTTGAGGACAACAATCAGTACATTAAAAAATGTCAAGAGCTTAAAAAAATTCTTGACAATTTGATAAGAGATAATATTCTAATCAAAAGGGAGAAGATACAAATTCAAAAGGACATCCATACCAAAAGACACCAAAACATTATTTTGCAGAACATCATCACCAAATGCTATAACAAACCGCTGCCTTTGTTTGAATTCTTTACAAATGAGGATTATGCAGAAAAAATAAATGTCACCGGTGTAAAAGATAAGGAGGAAAGAACAGAAATATGCAAGAAAAAGCAGAGTAACTTATTGCGCTCAGGAGAGAACAATGAGAACAGAAATAGTTCGATAACTGATGCTGGCAAAGGAAATGAGCGACAAGTAATCGATGCAATTCATGTTTAAGAATGGTGCCAATTCAATATCCAGAAGTTCATGTTTGAAAGCGTCAAGCCCGAGGTCGGTGACGATCTGAGGCAGCTTGTAGGTCAAAATGAGCTACTAGAAACTGGGTGCTGCATGGTTGATAAAAAGTTGAATTATATTTGCCGGTGGAATGGCTTCTTAGAAAATAATTTGCAACTGAATAATTTGCAATTGTCGAAGAAAAGGGTCTTGTAGATGGTTGATTTTTCTAGTTGTATATTTACAACATTTTAGGCGGCCAAAGGAATAAAATATAATTTATTTCATTTAGCATGAAGAATTTTACACTTTAAGGTACCAAAAACAATTGGCATTAAGAAAAAATTTTCTTAAAATATTATCAGATCTCCCGTTTTACTACCATACGTAGTTACTCATTTAGATGTGCTTTTGCATTGGCTGCATTAATTGCATCCAAGCTGTAAGGTTTCAAGGTTAGTAATTTTAATCACCCCGTCGTGAATTTTGTATTTGCGATGAAATCACATAGGCTATTGATTTTAGAACCAGTCAATCTTACAGTGACGTTGATTCACATTCTATGAAGGATATAATGCGCAATAGCACAATGTGATGTTCTTTCCATTCACCAAGGAATAGCTTACACCTTCTCTTGAACATCTTAAATTGGGCAAAGCAACAGGTCTTGACGGAATAAGCACCGAGATGGTAAAGCACTTTGGCCCCAGACCTGCATCTGGTTTCTTGTCCTGTGCAACAATTGTGCAGATAACCCCACCATTTCTAATATCTGGCACAAAACCAAGGTGGTTCCATTATTCAAGCCAGAGGAAGATCATCCAGCACTGGAAAAGAGTTACCAGCCAATATCGCTTCTGTGCAACCTGTTTAAGACCTATGAGCGCCTGATTGTTACGAGAGTAACACCTACTGTACAAGACAACCTGACTTTCGACCACTCAGACTTCCGCGTCGGTCGGTTGTGCTGTGGTCAGGTTCTCAACCTGGCTCAGTACATCCAAGACGAGCTTGAGAGACTGGAGATTACAAGAGCATACGACACAGTTAACCACCGTGCACTGATATTTAAATCCACCAAAATGATCCGAAACACCACCATCATAAACATGATTGGCTACTTGCTCTCTAATCGCACGTTTTATGTGCGATGAGAAAGCAGAAGAATGGCTTCCCTCAAGGTTCTTTACTCGCGCTTCTTCTCTTTAACATTGATACGAATGAACAACATTTGTTCAAAGTCATCCTCCAATTCAGCTACGCAGATGATCTGTATCTGTTGACTCAATCGAAAGAATTCAACACCATCGAAAGAAGGCACAACGCTGCACTGTAAATACTGTCTCAGTACTACAAAATACGTTTCTTAATTCTAACCCTGAAAAAAACTGTGATTTTCATGTAAATAACTATCAAGGCAGAAGACCTTTGAACATCACTTGGAAATTAGAAGAATTAGAATATACGACCTTTCCTGTATATCTTGCAGTGACGTTAGACAGAATATTATCGTTCAAAGAGCACACACTAAACTCAAAAGCAAGCTATCAACCACGGAGAACTTGCTCGGCCATCTTGCAAACTTGTCCTGGGCTCCTAATCCTCGCACACATAATGAAATAAACTGGAATGCCTGTTTGCTACAGTACAGCTGAGTAGTACGGAACTGTGTGGGCTAGATCAGCACACGCTCAGAAAGTCTACGCTCAGTTCAACAGAGCGTGCCGCACCATCACCATCTCTCTAACAATTGTTTGGTATTCCACCTGCCGAATTTGGCGAGAAACTATTACAACATTAGCGAGAGACAAACACCTGAAGGATGTACGCCATTACTAACGTGGGTGGACACGTTCCTGTACCACTTCGTCTTGCTTCTCGTCGGAGCTTCGTCACTGTTATCGACCTTGGAAGAATCCAGCCAAGCAACTAGCATCTTCGCTAGCACCAACGAGGCGCTCCCCAACATCAGCGAGTCTAACTTGATCGGCACAGATTTAACTCGTAAAGATTGGGTCACTCTAATCTGAGCCAGAACTAAAGTTTGGAGAACTGGTGACCACATGCTCCACTGGAGTCTGAGACAGTCAGCAGAGTTTCCTTGTGATATTCCGATTGAGTCAGTCGACCACATTCATTATCTCTGTCCACTTACGTCAAGAATCTTCAGTAGGCAAATAAAAATGCAAGGCGATGGCTCGAGACGTTGCGCGAAAGGGCCATGATGATGATATGCATGATCTATTTCTTACGTTGTCCTACAAAGTTATTCAGCAACACGATTCCCTCCTAAGTTATGGTTCCACTTGGAACTAAGTGCTTCAATGACTGTAGCCCAATTCCATAAATTTTGCTACTTTAAAAATTTGATAGCAACATTTTTTCCCTTCGTTGACCTGACTGAGTGAAAAAGTGAAACCGCATAAAAAGAAACACATGAGCACAAGCATTAGTTAAAAAATAACATTTAAGAGTAGTCGTCATTAAAATACATATCAGATATCTTAAGAACGGTTCTTTAAGAAAGACGCATATTAGTACTACTACGAGACAATAGGAATAATATTAAAGGTTGAAGCATTTTCCCCATTGTTTTAAGGGTATTATCTAAACACAAACAGTGGATTTATTGAAGGACGACATGCATCATCTTAATCCTAATCTTAAATCCCTCTACATCAAGATGCACATAAGGCTTGGACATCAATCCTCCATTTTGGCCGGTCTGGAGCTGCACGGTGTTCCGAATTCCATGTCCTCCTTCGGGTACCGTTTCGCTCTACCTACACCATTCTTTGCCAGGTTACCTTTGTCCATTTCCCATCTTTTCCGTTTCGGTGTCCATCGGACGCAGTCATCCCACGGGTCCTTTCTCAATACAAGGAAAATCCAGTTCCATATCTGCATTTTCAGCCTTTGGATGATTCTCTCTACCCTTGCCATACAAAAAATTCCCTTACTGGAGATGTCCTGCTGCCATCTTATCTTAAAAATTCACTCCTTCTATTTCATTCTCACTAGCCTCTGGCTTTTCTTCGGTGCTGCTGTTGGTTTTCATCACTTTGCCCTTCTGGTCATTTAACTTCAGTCGAAATTGAGCGGCATTTTCCTTGTCTTGATGATTTCTGCTGTAGATGGTTGATGCTGGATGACAGAAGTGCGAGATCGTCGGAGAAACCGAGGTCCTCCAGCAAGGCTAGCAAAAATGTGTTGATTATGGAGATGTGCATTATTAGATAATGGAAATTAGATAATTTCTTATAAATAGTCAAATAACTCAGTCTTCTCCTTATTCCATTGCTGGGTAGGGTATATGTAAGTCATGAAATTAATCCTCTCTTTCAAACCATTTCTTTTGTAAGCACAAAAGAA
>RDPX01000045.1:731129-748192 GCA_003991215.1 Morbakka virulenta | reverse complement strand
CATCACACCATTCAGTCTCAGCACAAAATAGTGTCATCACCACTCTGTTTGGAAGAACAAGAAGCATTATTTCTAACCCACATGACCTCTGAAAAGAAGAAAGACACCTTCAAAGGGTTCTCTTATCCAATGGATGCCACACTAAAGATATCCAGAGAGCCTTACACAGAACCACTGAACCTAATCATGAAGACAAAGAACCCATGAAACGTATACGTCTGTTTTACATGAAGAATACCATTGAATATCCAAGACGAGCTCTCCGCAAACACAACATTCAATGCTCCTTCTTCACTACACCTCCTTAAGGAAGATCCTCGTAGCTTGGAAAAAGCTTACGACTCATGACATGATAAAGCTCTTACATATCATGAGGAATTGCGGGCTAGAAAATCTTACACATAAAGGTCATATTGAAAGCCAATGAGGAAGACAGAGATTAAAAGAAAATGCTGAAAGCTCTAGATCCGATGTATATGATGAGGGGCAGAAATCTGTAAAGAAGCATGATCGCCAAAAGCTGGAATGGATATGGCACCCAGAGAGAATTACAGAGAGAGAGAGAGAGAGAGAGAGAGAGAGAGATTTAAAGAGAGATTAAAGGCTGATGGGAGAGGTGGAAGTGATGCCTTGAAACAATATTTAAACCTAAACAATACGAATTACGTTAACTTATCAATAATGAAATTTTGTAACAAATAGTAACAAAACATTCGTGCTGGTGCCTCTTTAAGTCAAGGCGGGTTTTCTTAACACTATGACTTTGTGACAAGCCTGATCCAAACATAGTCGCTGGTAAAAAAAGTTGTATAACTTAGGTTAGCATTTAAAGCCATCAAAAATTGGGTGCTCATCGTCTTTCTATGAACACAAGGCAAGAGATTCTAGAAGTGAATACGATTGACTCCCTATGACATTTGTCACATTTGACGTCATTTTCTTAGGATGTTTCCTTCGAAACGATCAGGCTTCTTTCACAAACATTCTTATTACGATTGACAGATAATTGATCGGACGTGATAATATTTTTGTTGTGAATCATGAGGAAACAACGAAAAATAGCAAAGAAACATGCAACAAAGTTTACAAAGGAGACAGCAGTGTTTTGTACGGCTGCGAAAGAAGCCATTTGTAAAGACGTTTATTTTGGTGAGGGTAAAGGAGATGTGATGCTAGATGACGAGAACGAAGTTTTGAAAAGACTTGTAGGTGTTGTTGAGAGAGAGCAGTACCGTCTCATCTAATATACACGGAAGAAGAAAGCAATTAACAGTTGCAATGGAAGATTTCAAACGTATTCATTCTGTTTATGCACATTTGGTTGACAAGGAAAGATATAAACTGAGCAAGTTTAATGAAATGAGAAAAGAAGTTGAGGACAACAATCAGTACATTAAAAAATGTCAAGAGCTTAAAAAAATTCTTGACAATTTGATAAGAGATATTATTCTAATCAAAAGGGAGAAGATACAAATTCAGAAGAGCATCTATACCAAAAGACACCAAAACATTATTTTGCAGAACATCATTACCAAAAGCTATAACAAGCCCCTTCCATTGTTTGAATTCTTTACAAATGAGGATTATGGAGAAAAAATAAATGTCACCAGTGTAAAAGACAAGGAGGAAAGAGCAGAAATATGCGAGGAAGAGCAGAGTAACTTTTTGCGCTCAGGAGAGAACAATGAGAACAGAAATAGTTCGATAACCGATGCTGGCAAAGGAAACGAGCGACAAGTAATCGATGCAATTCATGTTTAAGAATGGTGCCAATTCAATACCCAGAAGTTCATGTTTGAAAGCGTCAAGCCCGAGGTCGGTGACGATCTGAGGCAGCTTGTAGGTCAAACTGAACTACTAGAAACTGGGTGCTGCATGGTCGATGAAAAGTTGAATTATATTTGAATGGCCGGTTGAATGGCTTCCTAGAAAACGAAACCTGTGACATAGAAGAACAGCTAAATAACTACGAGGTAGTACGGATGGATGAAGAATGGAAGTAATTTTTTTTACTATTTTGACAATAGAATTAAACACAAACAATGAATTTTTGGTAAGAGAACATGCTTCTGTGTTTGAAAATATTACATAATAATACCTCTGCAGTAGAGGAGTGTGTCTCGGTGAACTTAGTTTAGGATAAGATGGCAAAAATAATTTTCATGTGCAAGGGTTCTGGTTTCTCTGGTACAAGTTGGACTTTTTACTCCTTGTGCCAAAAATAAGTAATAAGAATCAATTGCAGCTGTATCTGTGACACAACAATGAAAAACGGAGTCCCTATGCTGTTAAAGTACCACTGATAAGCAGTCTTTACTAAGGGGAGGAGAATAAGTATATTACTAAATTTTTTATGAAAAAGAATTAAGGACATCGGAAGAAATGGGAGGACAAAGAAAGAGAAAACTAGCTAGTTGAATGTAAAAGAGGAACATGAAGGCATTTATAAATGTATTCTACTTTCACAATGATACAAATATTAAATTTATTGAGTATATATTGAGAAGAGAAGATATCCCAAAAGCGGTGACGCAATGTAAATGCCATACACGCAGTGCTTTGAAGAAAAATCAGGTACTGCTCTTCTGAGCAAAAAATCGATAGGCAGAATATTTGAGAATATATTGTTAACATTACGAAAATCTTTTTCATTCTAAACCCCATTAAGAATCAATTAAAAGTTCTATTAGAATTCTAGGTTGAGTTTCATACTGCCACAGAAAATGTGTAGCTATAATCGAAATATTCAAATTAAAGAAAGGAGTTTTTGTAAGTTTTAGAGTTTGTGTAGGAAATGTCTACCAAGATTAGGAACTTCTTCGAATGAAGAAAAGTTCCAATTCACAGATGTCCATAAATATTCATAGTGTACAATAATATGCAAAATTATGCATATATATGTCGGAAAGTAACCTCTTAAGAATAAAACCTCACACTAAAAAAATACATACTATCATCTCTATGTTCGATGGAACTTGACAACAGTGAGGATGAGAAAAGTCTCACCGTGGAATCTTTCGATTCATTTAGTGACACAAAAAGACATTACGAGCATATTTTCCAAAACCCAATTCTTGTCTGTAATAGCCTGATTTACATCTTTGGTATCGAGTCTGGAAGGCTTGCATTGATTTACCTCGTTTTCAGTTCTGAAGCAAAAAAGCAAACAAAAATTGGCAATCTATAAAAAAAGACTATTTCTCACATGTTTTTAGATGGCTGGCCATGGGGTTTAAAACAAATTCAAGTTGGTAGAGTTTTTAGGGTATTAAAGTAGTTTAATCCAAAATTATGCAGAGGTTTACTCAGTTTCTTAGATGTATGACGAATAGATCTGCGCTCTATCTGGAAACGCACATTATAGTCGTTAGTGACATTCCACTTAAGCAAAATATATATTTTTTGAAATTCATAATGCGTTCATGATCAACCTACCACAAATAGCAAATTGACGCCTCCTTAAAAATGTTCTTCTGCTGATGTTCAGAGGATTTCAACGTCGGATAGGTTCTCCTACAACGGGATGCACTTGTTGGCTTGTCTCCGCACCTATATTTAGCTCTTAATGCTAAAGAAACCATATCTCTGTATAATTATACACTAGGTGTTAAATTTTGCACTTGAGCCATTCCATATCACGTAGGACCAAGCTTTGAACCCAAATGTTACAAATTACCTCCAAAATTTTTATATCAACTGATGTTATGGTTCTAAAAGCACCTGTAAAGCCACAGCCACGCTCATTTAAAGTTTAAGAGTATTTGACCACACCCTAATACCGAAAACCTCACAAATTTTATGTTACTTGTCAAACAGGCATATACGTAGTGTCATTTGCAAGGTGTTTTAAGATAAACTTCATGTCTGCCTTCAAAAAACATGAAACTTCAATTCTTAAAATAAAAATGTTTTCAACATTGTAAATATCGACCAAACCCATTGGTCATATTAAAAAGAAATTCCGTTTATTCAATAGTACAGGGTTTACTCTGTATTTTATCCAATTTTAAACATGGGACACTCTAAATCATCATCAATAGGATATTAAAATCTTGGAGGTCATTGAGATTTTATGTGAACGTCTCATACAGGTAAAGTAACAAATAATTCTTATAAATATACTTAATGAATGAAACTGTTTTTATCACTGGTGACTATGTTTAATATATTTTGGATGGTACTACTGCATGCCTGTTGAATTTCAGGGAAGAAATTTAGTAAACATTCCTCCATTTTAAGGATAACGTAGCATTATATTTCCCTTAAATTACTTCATAAAATAAAACAAAAATACCAGACCCAATATATCTACAGGGTAAAAGAAATCCTGGACAATTGCAAAGTTTTGCACCTCACATGACAACAGAAAACAAATTAATTCCCTTAAGTGGAATTAACAATTAATGAATTCTAAATTGATTTAAGGAAACAAAAAATGTGAGAATTTCATAACAATGAATTACTTTTAATTCTGCTATGACATATTAAAAGACCAAATCCAATTTATTTATATATATATATATATATATATATATATATAACTATATGTTAGATGAATATTATCGATAATTTATTTTTAAACCTGAAAAAATATAAACAGAAATATTAGTATCAGTCTAATACACAAGCCAGAGGCACAAACCAGAAGTCCAAATTCCATTGTTCTGTGGTCATGGTAACCTGACTACAACATAAAGTCAATACAGCCTGATCATCAGAGTGCGGCTCCTATACTCATCCTTCGTGTTGATGGTGGGCTTCTTTTCTACAATGAATAGAGCCTCAAGAATTAGAAGATGCTATTCTTTTCGAGCTAATGATTTCAGTATATCCATATGGTCAAATATTAACTTTGTGTTGCAGTGTTTGAAATTTATTTATGATTGCAAATTTTTTCAAATTCAATGACAGTGGGAAACAAATTAATCTCCGTATTCAACAGGAAATCAAAAGTTCGAGAGAACCAGCACCATGAAATTAAAGATTAATGACAAGGATCGTTTCCTTTGCAGCATTTCGAAAATGAAAGAACGTTTACATTTTCTATGACAATAAGAAACAGATCAATTACTGAATTAATACAAAATGCAAAATACTACCGTAGTTCTTTTAAGTTTAAATTGACCTGTCAGCAAGATTATGCTTAATCTACTACACACAAAATTTTTGATGCAATATATTTAATCATTGCAATTGAATTCTGTTTTTGGTTGTTGGATCTTAACTTCATTTTCAAAATCGGTGATGTAAAAAGAAAGAACAAGTACTAGTAGCAACAAACACAAGTACTGTTGTATTCCATTTAGTAATCAAAGTGGATAACAGAAACTATACCCAGAAAACATCCTTCAATAGTTGGTTCAGATAAAAAAAACCCACAACAAATGCAAATAAAAAAAGAAAAAACAAACATACAAAAAGCCCCCAAGATTTTTTATTATTTTATTATTAATATTAATAATCATTAAATATCAATAAAAACATTAAGTACTCATTTGGAACATTTTGTTAAATCGTTGTAATTTGTTTAAGGTTTCATTATATAAATGTTCAAAGTCATAAAAAGCGTTAGCGTAAATAGCTCCCATTTGGATCGGAAGACATCGGAAAAAGTTGGAATCTTTAGATTGTGTTACTCCTACTAGTACATCCTACTAGTATTGGCAAGCTCTCTTGGCAATTGATATGCTTTAAAAAGTGTAAACATTGCTTAAAATACTGCATCATTCATCAATCATACTGGATCATTTGCCAATCATTGTGTAATTTAACAGGAGGTAATCCTGTCACAAACAGTGTAAGTCGCTTGCAGGTCCCCGGGTTTTAGAAAGGGAAAGGGCCTCCAGATATGGAAATTAGCAATGAATGTAGAAATAAGCAGTCCCGGACAAATTCATGGGTTGTTCTTTTGCAAGGGATAGCACCCAGAAGCCATCCCACTAGGGTCACGGTGAAGATATCGGCAGCAGGATATCCGATGTGCAATTGGCAACCATCAGCAAATCGATGCTTTGATAAATGTACACCACGTTAAGTAGACGAAGGAATTGCTTTTAAGAATTGTGATGTAGCGATAGGTATATGGTTTTTAACACCGGGCAAGCATTTCAATCTTCAGCGTCTCAATTCGACGCCAAATACGTTTCAACCTTGTTCGCGAGCTTTTTTGTTTGCAGTTGATGCTGATTTTGTGGCACATTCAGGCTGCTGGTTATGAACAAACACTTGAGTGCTTGCAAAGCTTTTGCCCTCGTCATGTCTCAAGAAAACACGCTGCTACTTTTTCACCTCTACTTGTAGTGGCCCATGAAAAATCACATATACCAGATGATGGGAAGAAGCTACTGATAGTTTTGTATATCTTGGTAGTACACTGAGGTGGGATTGCACGCTTGATCATTTACATGCTGAAATAAATCACAGAATAGCCAGACAGTTCTGCTTTTGGTAAGCTGGAGAAACGTGTATGGTCAAGTCGGGGAATTACATCAAAGCCAAAGATTAGTGTTTATGAAACGTGTGCTTACTTCTTTGTTACATGGTTCAGAAATGTGGGCTACATAAAAGTGACATCTCAGGCTTTTGGAAAAGTTTTACCAAAATTGCATAAAGAGTATCCTTAATATCAGTTGGAATACTCTCACACCTGGTACTGCTTTCCTTGAACGATCCAACAGCACCAGCATTTAGAGGCGGATCATCCAGAAACCGATGCGCTGGACTTGATACCTTGTTAGGATGGAAGGTCGATAACTCCCTAAGTTGTTTTATGGCGAGTTATCCAAAGAAAAAAACCCACAACACAAGCCGAGAAAAAGTTATAAGGATGTCCTTACGAGGAATTGAAAACTACTGAGATCGATGTGAATAACTGGATAGTGAAAACTGCAGACCTTCTCCAATGGAGGAGAAAAATCAGGGGTGTAAGAATTTGAAGAGAGACGTGTAGATCATGCTGTATTAAGGCATGCTTTATGAAAGCAGTATGAAAGTGCAGCGTCTCAAGATATTCAGGAGGAAATGAAATGCGTTCTGTATGGTGTATTTCTTTGGTCAAAAGCTGTATTAGTGAAAAATCTCAAGTCACACAATCGAAGGCAAGATCAACAATTTTATGAGGAGACCTTACTACCTCATCTACTGATGCTTTGTTGCTCTACCTGTGATCTAGTCTGCAAATCAGTAGTTGGTTTAAAGAGACATTCCAAGGCTCATAATAAAGCTCATACGCATGCAGCTCCAAAAGTAAAAAAGTTAATCTGTTACTGTAAACGTTCATGCAAGACAGAACCTGGGCTGAGGAGCCACCTACGCGCACACGGACACAGTAACAAATTCAAACTTTTGTCAAGAAGGGGCAATCAACATGTACGTATAAATATATCTATGTACCAACGTATCTGTTTTCCATAGTAGGGGAAACTTGGCGGACATATGGAGACCATATATAAGAAATTGATTCAATTACTTGAGGCAATAACAATAGTAAAGTTACCACTACATATATCTCTACAGCTTCATTTACAAGTCCCTACAAAATAAAATTTATAAATCCAAGGTTAGCACTAACTGGCACACCTAGCAAATGAACAAAATGCTTAGTTTTTTCTCGTGATATTTAGCTTTCAACCTTTTTTGCAAGATAAAAAGGTTTTAAAGAGCACATCGCAGTGTACGTCTTTTGCCTATATCTTAAATAACAACAGAATGGACGGCAGTAATGTTCATGTGAAGAGGTAAGAACAACTGTTCCTACAAAGTTATGCAGCCGTTGATCTAAAATGATCATCGTCGATTGTAGAATAGATATGACCTTCATTGCTAAGGAATTCGACAGCTTTTCTAGAAAGTAAAATAAGACAGCAAATTTTTGTAATAATTATTTTCCCTCAAAGCCATTAATCAAACAGAATATTCGCAAAGTAAAAATTTGTTACTTAAACACCCAACAAAAATGGTTAATGTTATCCCGTAATATGCATTCTTGTATATTTACCAACTTTCACAACATCATTAAATGTTCTGCATTAAGATATCTGATGCCATCTAAAACGAAGTTTTTTTAAAATGAAAAACAATTTTTTGTGTCCAAAGAAAGTAGGCATGTTCGCTATCAAAGGAATTAAGGATTTTTCCAAGTGTCACTTCTAGGTGTAGGGCTACTCTGAGTAAAAGAATGAAGCAAAAGCAACGAGTAATATGAGGAATGGAGTTTACCAAGGCTTACACTAAGTGAAATCAAATTTTGATATTTCACCAAGCAGTTACAATTAAGTTGTACCAAAGAAATGACTTACTGGAAATGTTTTTGTGACCAAATTTCTAAAAAAGTGATCATCAGTGACAATACAGCAAAACAGTTTAAGACACCGTAATCACCATACAACAAATAAGTTCTCAATCATATTCATACCACTTAAAAGTACGGTACTACTACTATGTTATCAAAATGTATTCTCTATTCTATCGTCCACTTATACCATACCATGTCTTGCTACACAAATTTTTGAGTACCATTCTCTGAGTCTGTTTCTTAGGCAATTGTTCATATATTAACAATTACTTTGAATAAGTTCCATTCAGTAAAATAGATATTTCACAAACAGAAATAATCTCAAAGGAACGGGGCATAAAACAGGGCTACGAGACCAGCTCCCAGGTTACTATTAGGAACTAAAAAAAGGTTTGATCTCAAAATATCTACCTTGGCATTGAAAATATTCTAAAATCCTAGTTTCTGTTACAATTTCCCCCAGAATTCTTACTTTGGCCAAGTTCTCCACGAAAAAGTAATCTTCCTTTTCTATTACTTTCATGGACTTTGAATTTTTTCAGTTTTATTTTATGAAATTTTATATTTCATTTTAAAGGACGTTAAACGAATTTAAAAAGTTTTTTTAAAATAAATAGTTAAGTAAATAATTGAAATAAACAAAGAAAAAACATATACACGAATGCCATGTTTAATGGTCACTAGCAGCTATTAATTTTGGAGCACTCGAAATTTTCTCTTTGTATTCTGGCTTACAATAATTCTTCTTTCCTTGAAAATGCTACCAAAAATCACTTTCTTAAACCTTCTGACCTGTCTTATCTAAAAATCAACAGTCCGGTTTACAGGTTTTTATCAAGCAGTTTGGATTTTGCTGGTGCCTATGGGACCTACCACGAGTTTTTAAAAACTGGTCATGTCTAAATGGGCTCGAAATAATACTGAAGCTTTTTATTGCAACAGTCTGCGCAGCTTTACGTAAAAGCAAAATTTAAGATTTCAGACCTAAAGGCACATCGGCCCTCTGCAACTGGTACTTTTATATGTTGCAGCTGAAGTCAAATTTGAAAGCTTAATTATCACTTTATCTATGAAAACAAAATTCTCTTATGAAAAAATAAAACTTAATAACAACTATAAGGCAACCTTCCTGAAAGACACACAGTGAAACAGAGAGAGAGAGGGGAGGGGGGAGATAAAAGGGGGGAGTGGGAGAGAGAGTGGGGAGGGGGGGAGAAAAGGGGGAGGGGGAGAGAGAAAAAGGGGGGAGAGGGGAGGGAGAGAAGAGAGAGAGGGGAGAGGGAGAGTAACAGAGGGAGGGAAGAGAGTGGGAGAGAGACAGACAGACACACACACATACACTAATTCACGTTTAAACATTACCTGAACTTATACTTAGGACTATTATCAACGGTCAACAAACCGGCATTACCTGATTTGCATTTCATTTAGATTTCGAAATTTTTGCTTTAGCTCCATTGAACTGATTCCTTCGTCAGCAGTACAACCACCAATCGCATTCAGAATCTGTCGTTCTACGCCACCGATACCGTCATTCACTCCACCAAAAGACGACGTTGAATTACCTATTATACTGGATGGTGTTCTTTGTACATTTGTTCGCGGTGACATTGCCTTGGGCTGGATGAAGACGGAATTCCGGATACAAATTAAATATATACCTCAAAGATATAGTTAAGTATATGGAAGCAAAATAAAAATATATATTTTCAACTGTGAGCTTTAAAATCGTAGTCAAAGCCAATCCCTTTGCTTTGCTCAATAAAGTAGAATGTATGACAGACGGCCTTAATGGATACATATTACCAAAGGGTTGCTGGTCAAAAAGATCCAAGGGAAGTGAAAACAAAATACAAATTTCCTTACTATTATCTCTTTCAGATAATGATCATCAATTGTCTATGTGGACCTTTGATTTACAATTCTCCCTTTACTGGAATAAATGTATCGAGTCGGTATTAAGCGACCTTTTATATTCAAATATAACCAGATCCCCAAAGATATAGGTCAGAGTCAAACTATACAAAGTAGACATTGTGTATAAAACTTTAGACCTCCCCTCTCTCGAATCAAAATGGCAATCTTATTTTATCAAAAATATGACGATGACAAAAATGGGGTCAGGAAGGGCAGCGCCCAGATTTTTGGTTTACTGTCAACTTAAAACCTCTGAAGTGCCTTTTCAGTGCATTTCCTTTCAAGTAAACACGTCTTTCACTAGTTGTACAGTTTTCTTCGTAAAAAATTTTCGACATGATTGTGTATAGTATTTTAACTCACTTTTTTTTGTCTTACAAGCGTTACATTACCAGTGCAACAAAGTTCAAGCATATAACTATGAGTATATGTCAGAAGAGTATAAAACTATGGGGAACCACAGCTATGTGGAATATCTAAATACAGTAAAATTCTATTTTCAAACACCTGACATTGCCACAAAACAAATTTTAACAAATTATAGCTATTATTACTGTTATTGCTACAGTTTTGAAAAAAAGGTTAACATTACAATGATTATTTTATTTAAATTTTGTTATATTTTGATTCTTGCAGTAGCGATCGCTGCCTTTTCATCCCATTTTCAATTTTCAATGATTAAATACTAACTTAGTTAATCTTAATTAAACCCCGCCAAATTATGCCCTGAATGCACAGAAAAACCGCACTAATACCACATACTCCATTATAGTTGCTATTTAACAATCTCTTTTTGTAATGTAAGCCAGCACATAAACATACGGTCAAAAAAAGTTTTACACAAAAAGAGCTCACATACGCACGTTTTAAGGAGGAAAAATGAACATGGAGGTGCACTATCATATGGACCAGCGAAACATCAAAATCATAATTAACGTGAACTGTAAATAAAACAATTGTATTGTGAGTTAAAGGCATATGAATAAGCCGTGTTCAAGATCAGGTCCATGATTTTTTAAACAATCATCAGAAAAAAGCAGATAGCATATGACTAAATTATCTGCATACAGTATCTTAATGCACACTGTAAACTGATTAATTCATGAACGTGGTCATACCTTTGTCAGTGATAAGTAAGAATAAACAACATCCAGCATATGAAAGGAAATTTCATTGAAGTCTGTTATTGGAGTAACGCAGAACGCAATTACTGAAGGTTTTCCTTGAAAGTATTGTAGGTTTCCTAAAACGCGGACATATGTTTTTTCTCTGTCATGAAAATGAAGAAAATGTAAGTATTAATTACGGCACAGAATTTCCTTCCCCGCAAGAGATCCTACACTTTCTACCTTGTATTTTAACTGTTACCAAACAAAATACACATTAAAACAAGTACCTGTGGCACATTACTGATATATTCCTGATTTTAATATTACTTCAAATCATATTATATCATATGACAGTTCTATCATCTGCTATTTCATTAAGGGGCCGTGGCTTAATGTTTAGTGGAGTTGCTGCGTAAGCAAGAGGTTCCAGGTCCGATTTCCCGAATAGGCGAAAAGAATTTGGAACTTTACAAAAGCAAAAGCCATTGGAAGGTGTCAGGAAGGGCATACGGCCAAGAAATTCTTCAGTGGATTTGAATCGCGGGTTTGAATATATTTGCCGGTGAAGCTCTTTACAACAAGTTATGCAGGTGAGACAATCTATCGGACTGAGGCGATGGAAGAAGGAAGAATCAAGAATCTAAAAGGCATGAACAAGATCTGGAAGAGACCAATGCTCCCGAATTCGCAAATGTTAAAAATACAGTTGACCAGGAAGTCATAATGGAAAAAAGAATAGTTGAGTTAACTGACTTGCATGAGCAGTATGTTTCTTGCTTGGTACAAACTAATTTCCCTAATACTGACTACAGAGGAGAAAAAGCTGGAATCTAAAAGAGAAGAATGTAAGAAACACCAAGGACTTATTGGGTATACTCAGCCTTTAAGCAATGGATCAACAGAAAAATTTCAGAGTTGTTTGATTCATAAAAAACAACAATTAAGCTTGAATGTGCAGTATCGGTTGCCTATCAGTCTGGAAAGTCAGACATGATTGAAGATCTTGAAAATTCTGAACTTTATGGACACAGAGGAAGCCATAGATGTAAGAGCTTTATCATGTTATGAGTCGTAAGCTTTTTCTGAGGTACGTTTCGAGAGACACTTCTCCCATCGTCAGGCTACTGAAATGATTAGATACGGCTATTTTATACTTTGGTAGTGCGGACGTGGGTGTAGACAAGGCATGTTGTGTTTGTTGTGTTTCTTTCTTCAGTGCTGGAAGCCATATTACTGGAAGGGAGTAGGATATACTGTTGATGTAATTGCTGCATTGCAAGGAATGGATTTTTTAATTTTATTTTTCTTGTTGTTGTGTTGATTTCTTTGTCTATAATTCTTTTATTTTCCCAGTCAAAGGTATGATCCTGTGTCCAGCAGTGTTCGGCTATTTCATGATTCTTGGTGTCACCTTTCTGAACAGCTCTCTTGTGTTCTTTTTCTCTTTGACCCAAGGAACGCTTTGATTCACCTATGTAGGAGGCAGGACAGTCCTTACATTGTAGTTTGTAGACTATGTTGTTCGTTTCATCAAGTGGAACTGGGTCTTTTGGTTTTGAGAGGATCTTCCTTAAGGTGGATGTAGTGAAGAAGGAGCATTGAATGTTGTGTTGTTGGAGGGCTCGTCTTAGGTGCTCAATGGTATTATTCATGTAAAGCAGACGTATACGTTTCAGGGGTTCTTTATCTTCATGATTAGGTCAAGTGTTTCTGTGTAAGCTCTCTGGACATCCTCAGCGTGGTATCCATTGGATAAGAGAATCCTTTGAAGGTGTCTTTCTTCTTTTCTGAGGTTATGTGGGCTAGAAATAATGCTTCTTGCTCTTCCAAACAGGGTGGTGATGACACTATTTCGAGCTGAGAGTGGATGGTGTGATGCACTGTTGAGGTACTGGTCAGTGTGTGGGTTGGTTTCCTGTAGATGGTAACGGAAATACTGCGATCTGCCTGCCTCTTTACTAGGACATCCAGGAAGGGTATTTCTCTTCGTTCTTCTTTCTCCATGGTGAATGTGATATTTGAGTGCATGCTGTTGATGTGTTCAAAGAAACCTTGTAGGTGATCCTTTTTGATGGTTGTAAAGACATCGTTAACGTACCTTTCCCATACAGTTGGCCCTTGGTCTACTGTTGATAATGCTGTGGTTTCAAATGCTTGGTGACGTTACAGAAAAACCATCTCCTTGATAACTGCCTCTACCACAGATTAAAACTCCAAGACTCGGCTTTACCACGGTTCTATGGATTACCAAAAGTACATAAACCTAATGTTCCAATACGTCCAATCGTCGCAAAATGCAGACAATTGGGTTCCCTTGGGTCTAAAGAAGCTTCTGGGGTTTGTCATGTTTGGCTCAGATAATTATGGCAAATGCACGTCAGTCTGAGATACGTCTGATCAATTCTTCAACCCGACGTCAGTGGAAGCTCCCAAAGCATATATTTCGTTGTATGATTTTACGCTATTTGTTCAGGAGTAAGCTCACAGCACTTATAAACAGATTTGGAAGCTTTCCAATGGAAGTAAAAACTGCAATTGCAAAAGGCATCAGAAGAGACATCTTCTCTTGCGTCAAGTCAAATTGCGCGTTTTTCAGTTAAATCAATTTGTGAATCACTTATGTGCCCTGGTTCTATTCACAGCGTGAATGGGATCAGGTTGCACGATTTTGATGATGTCGATTCAGTCAGGAATGGTGGTGGGTTCCCTGATATTTTACGTGTAGAGAGAAGAAAAGAAAGTTGTAATGATTTTGACTTCCAGCTTGATTTTTTCATTGCCAAAGACGATTTGGGTATTTATTAGACTAGTAAGTAGCAAAACAGATCAAGACGTCCCAGATTGGGCTTGATTTTTAACTGCAAAAAGGAAAGAAGCCAGAATGCCTGATAACTATTAATTAGTACCCTGTCCTCAATCATCCTTTAACTGAGCATAAGAAAGTTCATGAAATATTGAGGTATTTAGAAGCAACACGTCAAGTCGGCGAGGAGTATGTCACAACCACATTTGATCTTGAAGTTTGTATGAAAGCTTATCTTTAATTTGGAACAGTGGAAAATGGCAGGAACTGGGTTGAAATTATCTTGTTTGAAGTTGGCCTTATTTCTCGTGGCTCACGTAATAAGGTCATGTCTGGAAAGAAAGACGATGGTAGATATAACCATTGCCACATAATTGTCCTTGAATACTTAGAAAGGCTATTCTTTGTGCAAATCATAATGTCCAAAAATGATAACATTGTGTATTTGAGTCTTTAAGATACTTCAAAGGTATTGTTGCAGCAGCATTTTAAGTAACCGTGCAAGGAAAATTATTTAGAAACTACACTGAATAATGAAGATATTGTTGCCTATTTGTCCGATTTATACAATTTCAAAGATTCAGTAAGAAATGGTTTAATTAGTAAGACCGTTAGTAAGTATGGATTAGCTACAAAGACCATATATGGTTATTGCTGGCACTCATAATGGCCATTAAATTAAATGATCTACAGTTGTATCGACATTGCTTCTACACGATGTGTGATCTATTCTTTGCACTTAATGGGCAAAATTATTCCAGGTACTAGGCATTTTTCGCAGTGTTTATCGAGAATAATGAAAAAAATAATCCAAATTCCGAAGTGTTACTTAGAAAGGGAGGCTATTAGTGTTGCAAGGTCCTTCATACCCAGAAATCGTTGTGTCGTGGATAAACCTGTCGAAGAAAACTTCGCAAAGAATGCAAAGTCACGTGGTGGAATAAAAAGTAAAGGTACTGGGCTATCGCAACAAACTGCAATGAATATCAAGGATGGATAAATACCCTTTATCAAAGAACACTTTGTGCAACTGCACCTTTTCATAAAGCTGACATGAATACCGAGTAAAGTGAAGATGATAAGCATAGAGATTTATGGCCTTGAGAGAACAAAAGAGATGAAAAGTGTTAAAAAAATGTAATTGGAGGAATAAAGGGGTTTCTTGCTCCATTTGAATTTGATGATCGAGATAGAATTTAGTGTATCTCCTCAGAAGCACCAGCCTACGATGAATCTGAGAAAGATATTTTACGTGCAGTGATCGCAGGACAAGACGCAAAAGAATTGTTACAATGGAAAGGCCAGAAAATACCAGAACATTTTTGGATTTATCAAGAGAATTAACCTTTTTTCTGAAAAAACAAAACAACCCAAGTATTGGCAGCAAAGAAAATAGTAGTGGAATATGACCAGCAAGGCAACATTGCTTTCAGGCTTCAGTCTCAAAGTAAAAAAGAGAAGCTAAGCATGAAAGAAATAACGACGTGCCCTCTCATTCCTATGCCTTACAGCATAGGGACAGGAGGTGGAACGTTACCGATGACAGACAAGGAAAATGGTCTACACGTCCTGACAAAAAATGCTGAGCAAGAGTCAAGACCTCTACATGCTACAACATTTGTAGTAAATGACGGAAATGCCTTATTTTATTGCCTGAAAGACATTCCAACCAATTAAAACCAAATGTGTATTAAGTTATTACAAATGATGAACTTGGGGTCTGATATTGTTTTTAGCAGATATGTACTTCCAAACTTAAAAAAGAGCCAAAAGAAAAACTTCAGGGAAGCTCATTATTAGAGGAGAAAACAAAAAAAAAGGCCAACTGAACGGAAATAGTTTGTGACAAATGATGAAAACAAGCATGGAAGAAAAACAAACAAAGCAGAAGTTGTATCTTTACACTCCACACAGGAAGAAAATGATCCCCAAGTTATATCGTATCGTTTCTATGACAAAAAAAAAGAGATTATAAATACATTAAGATAAAGAGTCCAGACACGCACATCTTTTTTATTTGCCTATATTGTGGAGGAATGTTGGGTGGAATTCAGATTATTTTTGACACTGGTCGAGGCAAAAAGAAACAGTTAATTAACATTACTGAGCTAGCTTATCAGTATACTCAATAATACTGCACAGCATTAATGGGTCTTCATCCATTTAAACGCTGGACGTGACACAACCAGTGCATTCAAACGAGTTGGTAAAGTAAACCCAATCAAAATATTGCTGAGGATACCTCGATTTCAAAGTAGTCTGACTCGGCTTGGTCATGAATGACATGTAACGAATACATTTTGTTAGCAATGGCGGGGTTCACATGGGTACTGGATGGAAGCCATGAGATGTTGAGCACTGACAAACTTAGAGAAGTATCACTTCTGAAGAAATGCGGCTATGAGCTGAGCAGTTCACAAACAATGATATGGGTTCTCCATCTCCATGTCAACGTAGTTTGCTTCAACATATCCGAAGCCACAATTACCAACTAGGGGTCCTGGGACAAGCCTATGTTAAAGAACCCAACATTCCGGATCCAGAGTACACGCATGGTTGGTAGCTTAAGGATGGGACATATGGAACCGATTTGGTTTGAAGGACATGAAATAACAACTACACTGGGAGTATTATTTAGTGGGGCAGTGGGGAAAAGAAAAGGAAAACAGCAATGAAGCTAAAGAAAGTAGTGGCGGGTTTGAATTGGATTTCAACACCTGTGACGAATATTAAACTTTGAATGAGTCTGATTCATGGCTTGATCACAGTAAAAAAAACTCTATAAGTATATATATATATATAAAGCTTTTGATTCGGTTATCCGTATTAAAGTGCTCAATACATAAATGCAGAGCGTAATATAAGATATGATAAGTTGGAAAGAATCAAAAAACTACACAGTCCATTTCGACAAGCCTGTTTCGTGATTTTATTCACTCTT
>RDPX01000045.1:700901-729833 GCA_003991215.1 Morbakka virulenta | reverse complement strand
TGTGTGTGTGTATGTCCATATATATTTACTTATTTTCCTCGATTTCCTGTATTTTTTGTTTCTCATAGATGTTATGTGTCTTCTTTTTCTGTTTTTGTTCTCTTTTTCTGTCTGTCTTATGTGTGTTTTTGTGTTGTTGTTTTCTTTTCGTGTATCTCTTTCTTTTTAAACAACCTTTATATATATATATATATATATATATATATATATATATATATATATATATATATATATATATATATATATATATATATAATATATATGGCTATAAAACCCAGGCCATCCCTAATTTTTTGTGTCACAAATCTGAAATCAATTATTTAGTACCTAACATCTTCAGAAATGCTCATCTCAAAGATTCCTGAGGCGGGTGCACTGTGTCCAACACAATGACACAACTATAAAGGAAACCGATTTACCAATCAACTGTATGTGCGATGAAAAAAGAGAACAGGTGACCAAACGATGTTACAACCCATACTTTTCCTTCCTCAAATGTCACAGCGTCTTAATTTAGACCCAACTTCCATGCAAAGGAAAGTTAGTTTGATTCTATCTAGTATGATTTTCTCAGGGTAGAAACTTACCAACAAATCGCCCCGCCCACTCCATTAGGATCTCTCAAGGTATATCTTGAGTCAGCAGCAAAAAACAACCGTTCCAAAAAGTTTAACTGCTAGAAAACTCATTTGGCCAAGCAAAGTTCTCTCATTCTCACTTAATTCAAAAGTGAATCACCTTGATCTTCATAATGTCATTCAACGGTTAACATTTGTTTTCTTGTCATATTAATTGATAAACACTATTATTCTATTGCTTTTGATTTTTCAGTAGTTCTTTTAGTGGGGTCACACAAATCAGTGGTGTCATACATGGCAGAAAAATTCGAGATTCAATAAAAAGATACCTTACCTGCATTCTGACCGCCGTGTCCTGTCTAAATGAGTCTCCTAGAAATGTAAATAAGAAAAGAGCTATTAGATGAAGAGGCTTGAAATTATGAGAAATATCAAAAAGAAAATACAGATGTAGGAGAACTTCACTTTTATAACTCTACTGAGTTATAAAAAGTGTTTTTATTTAGCATTTTGTTCTACTTTTTATGTCTCTGCCTGACTATTGATCTGATGCTTGAGTTTCTTGTCGAGATAATCTGTTAGTGGAAAGATAGGAAAGGTGAGTAAACATTTTTATAAGGAATAATCCAAAACTCTGGTCGCATGTACTCTAGTAAATGAATGTCGAGTCTCTACTCACTTTCAATCAAGACATAAAAACCACAATTTTCATGGCTTATGCCACAGCCAAAAACGCTGATGAGGCAGCAGCAAAGGCAACTTTGTTTAAGCAGCTGCAAGGAGGTATTGAAAAGACAGCCAAGGATTTGAACAAACCAAATCTCATGAGAAGGTCAAACCATGACTGACAATGGTGAGCAACGTATTGTAGTTCAAATAATATTTGGTTCAGTAATACTTTCTTTGTTCACAAATCAATCCAGAAAAAAAGGCATAACGATCTTCAAGTGGTGACGTCTTTGATAAAATCAATTATTTTTTCGTCAATAAGAATGAGAGGAGTACCATTCTTGATCATGCAGTGATGGAGACATTGGCTCTGGCCACTACCTAGTCTGGCCAATCTCGAAGCTTCGGCTCAAAAATGAAGAGAACTGACAGGGCCAAGTCCATCTCTTTGAACATGTTGAAATAAGATACCATTTTTTATTTTGACCAGCTTTGAATAAGAAACAGATATGCCCTACTCGAACGGTCAGGCAACATGGAGAAACTCTGAAAATCATTTACGTGTGCTATTGATGAAAGTAGGCTCTCTGACTTGACCTCCTTGATGATGCTAACCATGTAGTCTCTTGGCTTAATGATGACTGAGGAAATTATTAACAAGCTGGTAATATCACTTTCAATGTTGGAAAAGGTAAGGATCCTAAAGTTCCAGCAGCAAAATGCAGCACTTTGGAGGCTAATAGACTATCTAAACCTGCAGAAGGCCAAAGAAGGAAGAGAAGAAACAAGAAAAACTACAGCTTCAGTGACTTTTCAGTTAGATGACCAGCACCATTGAAACCAATCTTGGTTCCAGTTCCAGTGCCCCTGGAGGTAAAGAGAAACAGCTTCTTATTCTGTCAGAAGTCCATAAGACTGGCATACTGAGAGTAGCACATGATAACTTTACTCAAGGATAAAGAGGGCTAAAAAAATATTATCTCAATGGTGCTGGTGGCCAGAAATGTACAGTATTGTAAATTCAGTAAGTTAACCTGATGACAACATATGTAATTTGGCTGGTCCACACTGACAATTTGGCAACAAAAAGTGTTTGTTGCAAAATTCCTTAAGAATCTGTTCATTCCTGCATGACTGCCACAGGCATTCCATTACACATATATCAGACAAATATATCACTGAGGAACAATGTACATCAGTGCATAGTTTCAAAAGCCGCTGTCTGTCAAATTTTTCCCTTTTAGAATACTTTCGACAATGAATCACTGTGGCCAAGTCTTTGGAATTCCACAACAGTTTCTGGATGTGTTCAAGGATTGATATAAAATTTTATAATGCTCTGTAAGAAGAGAATCTGGCCATACAGACTAGCTTATCAAAAAATCAGGTTTAATGAAAAGTTTCATACTGTCTTTCCTATTAATTTTCGGTAGTTGATTTCATAATGTGGAAAATGACAAAAGAAACTGAACAACACTTACAATAGAGACTGGACCTGAGACTTTGTTATTGGAAGTTTACCAATACCATTACAACTGTCTAGTCAACATAAGAAATGCCTGGACTATGAATGAGTAATGTGAAGTCAAAAGTGATGCACATAAATATCTCTCACTAACCTTCCATAATTGTTGGAAATAACAATTTTGAAAAAGTGGTAACATTTACACATCTTGGAAGTAAAGTAAGAGCTAATGGAACTGTGGTGTCAAATATAAAAGCCAGAGTTGGAAAAGGAGCTAGCTACAGTTTCCTATAGATTGAATGAATATTAAATACTTTTACAATGAGCACAAGAAAATATGCTTCCTAAATTCAGTTTTGTTACTCACAGTTCTTCTATATGGCAACCAAACCTTAAAGATATAAGCAAAACCTGTAGAGATATTGACACCTTCAATAAAAAATCTATCTGAAGGATAAAGAAAATCATCTTAGGAGATCAAAGCTCAAATGGGGAGATTCTAATAAAGCCCAAACAAAGCCACTCGATGTCACTGTTACAAAACAAAGTCCTCACCTAGCTGGACACTTACTACACCTGCCTAAAGTCAATAATATGAAAACAGCTATGGGCTACACTTCTGAGGCTGGCAGATGGAAAAGAGTTGCCCAAAAAACACCTTGTTAAGGTCTTTTTAAGAAGATATTAAGTGTGGCAAAGGAACCTGGTCAAGAATTAAAATCAATGGGAACCTTTGGTACTCAATGCCCATGGCCTTTCTAAATTCTAGAAGGACCTAAGAAGTCTAAATAAATAAATAAATAAATAAATAACTAAATAAATAAACATTAATGGAAATTATAACAAATAATAAATAACAATTTACACTTCATTTGCAGGTACAACAGATCTAAATAAATTATACCATTTTCTGGTCACTGCTTTCAACAATAATATCTGTAAAAAAATATCAGGAAGGCATTGACTTTTATGGTACTTACATCAGTGTCCACCCATTTTCTGACAACAATACTTTGACCAGTCATATCATTAATTTTATACATAATGTTAGTTGCTGCTTCATCTACTTCACGAATAATACCAACAAATGTGACCTGAAGGAAGAATTGAGGAGAGCAAAATGAACTTCAATGAAATACAAAAAATACCTTGTTTCATTCAAGATATGAACACTTCTGAATCTTATACATTTGCTCTATAGCCTAATAGTATTATTATTTACTGATTCATTTATTATAAGTAATCAACCAAGGGATATATTAATTATGAACTTATCTGAATAAAAAATGGCAACTGGCAGTCACTGGCGGCATGAAAGGACTCAATGAAGACAAAAAACCAAGAAGATTACCTAATGAAACAGATAATTTTAAGTATTGTTATAATTTTATTTTCCATACCATTTAAATCCCTTTCCTATTTTGGGTCTATTTGCAGCATAAGCATGCTTAACACTGTAACACTAAAAACTTTACATCTATAAACTTATCCTTACTAACCAAGCTGTTACTTTGGAAGCAGGAAATTTTCTTGGAACCATTGTCCCTTGTATATCATCCTTTCTACAGAAGTGCTCAAGAAAACTGCAGTTGTTAAGTAATGCTCACGAAAGCCTTTTTTGGCTGTCTTCTTCATCACTTCTTTTGTTTGCTTTCAGTTATTGGGAATTTTATAAAGTATTTCTCATAACCAAATTTTCAAAGCCTCAAGCCTTTCAGTTTCTGTGTTAACTGCCCAACATTCATATCCAAGAAGATAAGCTGTTCAGTCATACACTATTCAAATATGCTTTTCAAAGTCATTTTATCATTATATCATACTATTATGATTTTACTGGACCCAAAAGCTCTAAAATACACACAAAAAACACAAAAATAATCCAACTTAGCTAAAACACTATACCCAATGACTGAAATATATTAAGTGCATGGCTGTTGTGTTATCACTTTTGACATTTTTTATATTTAATTATATGAAATAATTTAGTGAAGACTTTTAAAGACTTAACATTTTGAAATAGCCTTGTTCTGAGAATTGTAACCTCAGATTCATGCTTTTTAGCCTTTAAGCAATTATTGTATTTTTATTACACTCTTAAAAATTTATGAAATGACCACTTGTTGAATTTAAATGTGTCTCTTCAATGAATTATTAAATCTGGATGAATCAAGAACATAACAGCTGTGAACATTAAAGGAAATTATTACAACCTATCTTTCAGAACTAACCTGATGAATTTCAAAGCCATCAAATGTTGAAGTATCAGAATGTTGGTTGTACTCTGCTTTATGTAGCATAGCAATAGTACAGGGAATAAGGGAGAGATTCTTGTTCTTTGAACCCTAAAAATATCAATGGTGATCATTTTAAGATTTGAAAATTTGCAAAAAATACCCATTTGAAACCTTGGTCTAAGTACTTCAAGCAAAGCTGATCAAGCATGAATTCACTTTTCCTGGAGAAGACTTAAAAGGGGAAAAATAATTTGTAGAAAAAATTCGATGTTACACAAAAAAACACCTATTTACTAGCAACAACTCAAAGAAAGTAAAATCAAACATTAAAAATACAATGTTGTGTTAAAAGATAGAAATACAATTATTCATGCTCTAGAGTCCTTTGACTGATACAGTTGCTACCCAGCATAACCCAAATAGGTATATCTGTAATACCTAAATTCAGTTTGAATACACATAAAATTTACATGCTTTATCACAAGCACACTGTCCTCTCAAAAGCTAACATTAGTCTCTGTTCCTGTGTATCACCATGTTCCTGTGTATCACCATGTCCAGGTAGTTTTGTGTATTTTGTAATAAAATCGACTCAGAAGTATGCCTGAACAAAAGGCTTTATTAAACACAAAATCAGCATAGATGTTAATACATATATATACCTAAAGGAATAAAAGAATGAAACATATTAAAGGTCTGTTTAATTAATAATAAACACAACAATTTCATGACATTCTCCCTCAGTTAGGAGTTCCTTGGGGTTTTTTTTTCAAAGTTAATCATCTTCAAACCCATACTTTTGTGGTTTTCGCTTAATACGCAATGACCGACGTACACTATCTGTTGGTGATGGTTGTTCAGATTTCAAATCATCTACTGGACATTGGTTTGTGTTGTTTACGGTTTCTTCAGTCGTTTTGTCAGGAACATTATTCTCACTTACAGTCACTTCACTTTGTGTCGCTTCTGGATCCAAGGTTCCATTTGATCTGTTCAGGTGGATTTCTTCTGTGTCCCTTGGACAAGGTGCAAGGTCAGAAAGTGATACTGTGGACTCCCGACCATCCTTGTGACGAACATGAGCATAAGTTGGATTGACATGGGTCAACTCGACTGATTCAACTAAATTTTCATGTTTACTGGAACGTACGAATTTACGAAGGTAAACAGGTCCTGGAGATAACCAAGAAGGAAGTGAGGTGCCGTTACTGGATTTTCGTTGGAAGTTGAAGAATCGCTCATGTGGGGTGGTGTTGGTAGCAGTTGACAGCAACGAACGGATAGAATGTAGGACATCCGGTAATACCTTCTCCCATTGGGTGACAGGTAACTGATTGGATGCTAACGCCAGTCGAACAGCGTTCCAAATGATTCCATTATATCGTTCCACTTGGCCATTGCCGATGGGATGATATGGTGTACTGTGACTGGTAGCCACTCCTCTGCTGGTAAGGTAGCTGCAAAGATCTTCTGACATAAAGGATTTTCCCCTGTCTGAGTGTGTGTAGCCTGGCATGCCACATAGGGAAAATAGTGAGTCTAAGGACTTGATGACGGTAGGTGTAGAAATGTCGGGGCAAGGTATTGCAAAAGGGAACCGTGAGTACTCATCAATGACAGTTAGCATAAACTTGTTGCATGAGGTGGATGGTAGAGGACCTTTAAAATCCAGACTCAATCGTTCCATCGGTTTGGTTGCTTTTATAAGAGTAGCATCAGGGCGTTTGAAAAATTGTGGTTTCAGCTCTGCACAAATCTTACAGTTTGCACAGGTACGTTTAACATCTTCTGTTGAGAATGGCAAATTCTTTGATTTGACAAAATGCAATAGACGGGTAACACCGGGATGACAGAGTTGTGCATGAATGTCATCTAGATTACTGGATATTGCGAGGCAGTGAGCCCGTGTAAAGGAGTCTGCGACAACATTGCTCTTTCCTTCACGGTATTTGATACTGTATGAAAACTCAGCAAGCTCCATACGCCAAGTTTGAATTTTACTGTTCTTTATCTTAGTACGCTTTCGATTGTCAAACATGTATGAAACGGAGCGTTGGTCAGTTATCAAGGTAAATCGTTGTCGTGATAGTAAATGGTTCCACTTTCGGACAGCTTCAATGATTGACAGTGCTTCCTTTTCAACAGCTGGGTACCATCGTTCGCTCTTTGATAGTGTTTTTGACATGAACGCTACAGGTCGACCGTTTTGGTTTAGTGAAGCAGATATAGCCACATCAGAAGCATCACACTCCACAACAAAAGGTGCATCTTCATCTATTGGTGCTAGAACAACCTCTGCAAGCTCCATTTTGATGGTGTTGAAGGATTTAAGTGCAAGCTCGCTCAGTGGGAAGGTTTCAGCTTCAGCTAATGGTCTGATCTTGTCTGAAAACTGAGGTATCCATTTGGCATAATATGCAAACATTCCCAGTGTCCTTCGAAGGGAGCCAGCATTGGATGGTGGTGGAAAATCTAATAATGGCTGTAATCTTTCAGGATCTGGCTTGATACTTTTATGGCTGATACGGTACCCAAGGATATCAATTACGGAAGAACATTGCACAGTTTTAGAGTTGTTCAAAGTTACATTTCGTTTGGCAATCATTTCTCGAAAAGCAGTGTCATTTTTCTGGAGATCAGCTTCATCTACTCCACCAATGGTAACGTTGTCGAGGTAAGGGTAAGTGTCATTCAAACCTTCCTCTTTTACTAAATCATCCATTGTCCTTTGAAAACACGGAACACCATTTGTTACTCCAAATGGGACAACGACAAACTCGTACAAATCACCGAGACATTCAAATGCTGTGTATTTCCTTTCGGATTCTTGTAATGGAATCTGGTGGTAGGCACTTTTGAGATCGTAGGTAGAGAAGTACTTGTACTCGGAAAGTTTGTTGACCATTTCATCAATCCGAGGTAGTGGATACGCATCAAGTTCGGTGTACAGATTGATTGTTTGCGAATAGTCTATACATAGTCTCTTACGATGTCTATTAAATTCATCTTTTGCAACTAACACTTGAGCTCTCCAAGAAGAATCACTCCTCTGAATTTTTCCTGCTTTAAGGAGTGCTTGAAGTTCCTCTTCAATAAAAGCTCGATCATCTTTATTGAAGGATCTCGACTTTGTTGTGATCGGTTTGATATCGTCTGGAAGACTTTTGAAGAGTGAAGGGGGTTTAACGTCAGCAAATTTGGTGCAGGTATTTGACTCAGACATTGCAGATATGTTGGTTTGGGTTGGTGGTGTAACTATCAAGTCAGGTTTGGGGCCACCAAACTGGAAAGTTAAATTTTGATGTTGCTTCTGGAAATCATACCCCAAAATCATGTCGCTACATAGGTTCTGAAGAATGTCAACTTTAACGTTCTCATAGGTCTGGTCATTCAACGAAAGATTCAACTGACAGCTCCCAATAACTGTCGATTCCATTGAGGTGAGAGCAAGAAAAACAGTTTTGTTGGATGGGAGTTTTGGAATTTGAAGTTTGTTGAAAGCACCTTCGCTAATAAAACTGTCTGAACTGCAGGAATCAATCAATGCATCCAGGGTTTGGCCATTCACAACTACAGGTACCGATGCATGGCGGAGATTCAGTGGAGAAGCTGTCGAGACAGCACAAAGTGTTGGTGAATAAATGGCAGATAAGTTAGACTTCTTCTTTGTAGATTGGCAAACTTTTGAAAAATGCCCTACTTTTGAGCAGTTGTGGCAAGTAGAATCTCGGGCAGGGCATAAGGATCGGTTAGCGTGCATTGATCCACCACAAAAGTAACACAATTTCTTGCGAGGATTGGTTGATTTGGTATTTGAACCCTTTCGTAAGGCTGCAAGGGATGGTACATCATCAGCGCTTTTTTGATCCACTGCTACAGCTGCTACAGTTAGGGGATTGTTTTGTTGCGAATAAGCTTCAGAGTTTTTCTGGGCAAGATCAAGGGTTCGTGCACGTTCATGTGCTTGATCAAGTGTCAATTTCTCATTTTCCAAAAGACGCTGTCTGATGTAGTTTGATGAAAGACCATTAATAAATGAGTCTCTTATCATTTCTGAACGATATACATCAGCTGTAACTGCTGTAAAGTTGCAATGTTTACTCAGCTTTTTCAATTCTTCAAGGTATTCATCAAGGGATTTGCCTGGCTTTTGTTTTCTGGAAGCAAGTTGGTGTCGTGCAAAAATGGTATTCGGTGTTTTAACATATAATTTAGTTAAAGTCTCAACTACTTGGTCATAGGTAGTACACTCCTCAACATAATCAAAGACGTCTGCAGAAATGAAATTTATGATGGACCTGAATTTATCCGGGGCATCAGTTCCACATTCCGTGATGAAGTTATCAAAAGTTCTTTTCCAGTGATTCCATTCTTTTGCAGCTTTGGGTGAGTTTGGATCGACATCCAATCGTAAAGGCTTCAGGGCTTTGCTCATCTTTATTGTGTTTAATAAATTGTAATAAAATCGACTCAGAAGTATGCCTGAACAAAAGGCTTTATTAAACACAAAATCAGCATAGATGTTAATACATATATATACCTAAAGGAATAAAAGAATGAAACATATTAAAGGTCTGTTTAATTAATAATAAACACAACAATTTCATGACATGTATTAAGTAAAGAAAAAAATCCATCTCAACAACAGTGGCAATATAATCCTATTCAACAACGGTAAGTGACAAAGACAGTTTCAAAATATATGGTATTAGCAGGTCAAAGTACCATGATATATTAAATAAGATGTGAATGGTTTGAAAAATTTCCATAATTATTTTCAGTAAGATAGTTAGTCCATTTTATTGAACCATCCAACACATTCAAGCATGTAAAACAGACAAAAAACTGAATATGGTGATGATAATTAGCAAACAATATAGTTTCATCACATCACAATCTCATCCAGGTAAATATATTCCTGTCAATCCAGCATAAGTCATAGTTAAATATGGTATATATGGCCTGAGGAAATAAGTTCAGTTATGTTTTATACAATGCTTTCATCGAACAGTAATGGAAAAAGTGCACTGGTTGAAATAATGATCCAGACAATTGATTCTTTGTCAAATAGATTTGCTTCTCTACCCAAGTACATAAATTTTTGTATAACATAACACTTTGTAAACAGTTTTTTATACTATATATTCAATGTAACAAATAATTCTGTATATTTTTACAAATGTGTTGTTGTTTTCTGCTAAAAATTTTCTTATCTTTTAAATGTTTTATTATCCACATGTTTGTTCTTTTTCTCTCCTCCTGCCCCCAAGAGGTCAGTGTAATTAATTCCAGGTTAGATATCTTTTACTACACATCAGGCAGAATTCCTATGTTGTCCAACACGAGGTTTGGAAGCTGCATAATAATAATAATCCCATGCCTTGAAGTGTAATTTAAAGCAAAGCTTAGCACAAAAAATCACATCTATAACATACTAAACCAAAACTTGTCACTAGGCTCATTGACAGAGAGGTAAATATTTTGAGATGACATTTGACTTATACTCACCTTAGTACTCTGGGAAGCATCAAGACTCGGTGAACCCTCCTCCATAAATCCACCACCACCACCACCAAAGCCAGTCATCCCATAACCACTTGAATCCATCGACTAAAATAATACAATTTAAATGTAGCAATGCCTATTTATTTACATAGGCAAAATGCTCAATTCACAAAGAAAATAATCAAATGTGTTGGAAAAGGATATATTTTATTCTCAGGTAAATTAAAACAACAACAAACTGATTGCTTATTCTAATAACAAATGTTTAAGGATACAAGAAATCAAGTTGTAGCTTTCCCAAAAGATGTACATTTTCAACATTTATTAACACAGTAAAAATATGTACTCTGTACAGCAGAATGTAAAACAGTTGTTATAAAACAATCCTGATAGGAAAATAATTTGCTGGTAAAATTCTGAAGTAATACAGGCAAACAATGTCCAGAACAAAATAACTTATTGTAAGAAATTTCTCAAAGATATACATGTGGAGGAGAACAATTTGCACCAACAGGAATACAGGATTGAATAATAAGTAACTAAGTACAAATAACAGATTATTAGCCATAAATTATGACATTAAAACACTTTAGTAGACTATTTTTGTAATCTATGTTGTTAATGTTTTTCTAGCAAAGAAGAAGTATTGTTTATTTTGTTTTTTAAGGTATTTCAGTGCCATCCCTATGGACCCAAGGTCTATCAAAGCAATATGTACTAAACTGTTAACTCTGATTTTGATGTTGTCAAATATTAACATAGCTTGACTTTTCACTAGATAGCCTGAAGTAGTTAAAATGTTGTTTCATCTTTCACTTTTGAAACCCTTTTAAAAAATCAAAACTACACATAACACACACCAACAGAAGAACAGTTCTAAGCAGTAGAGCTTGAGCTTTTGCCAGTTGTTTGGAATGCTAGAAATCTCTGAGTAAAGACCTGACAGGGTGTGTCACAAAAGCAAGTAAACTGTTTTCCAGTAAAGAGATAAATTTAATGATGTATAGTCACTCCTCTGGAACCAATGCTTACTTATTTTTTTCTTTGTTTGCTTTCCATTTTACAGGTATTTCATTAATATCAGTTTTGTATATAGAATATAACTGTTGAAATCATACTGTATATATGTGTACAATAATAATAATAATAATAATAATAATAATAATAATAATAATAATAGAAAAAAGAAACTGAAGAACTACTGCTAGCCACCCAAGATCAGTCACTCCCAACAAGGAATTATAAAGTGAAGATAATGAAAGAACAGGGAAGTAAGATGTGTCGGATGTGTAGTGCAAGGGAGAAAACGGTTGATGCACATACTAGTTGAATGTGAAAACCTGGTACAGGGTCAATATAAGAAGAGAAATGACTGTGTTGCTTCAATAATCCATTGGGACCTCTTTGGATTCCAGAGGATCAAAAACTGGTTTGACCACTGAGGTGAGCCAGTGTTGTAGAATGAAAAAGTCAAAATCTTGTGGGATTTCAACATACACACTGACAGGGTAACTGAAGCTCGGAGACCTGATATTGTGGTGGTTGACAAGATGAACTCAGAAACGACAATCACAGAAATCTCTGTTCCTGGAATTTTCTGGTCAATGAGAAAGAAACTGAGAAGATTAAGAAATACTAGAATCTGGCACTGGATATAAACTACATGTGGAAAACATCTACCAAAGTGGTCCCCATAGTAATTGGAGCTCTCTGAGCCAAGAATAGAATTTAAGACTGGGTTACTCTACTTGGAGTTGACATGAAGAAATTTGGACTGATTCAGCAGATGGCACTGTTGGNGTAATACCTTCTCCCATTGGGTGACAGGTAACTGATTGGATGCTAACGCCAGTCGAACAGCGTTCCAAATGATTCCATTATATCGTTCCACTTGGCCATTGCCGATGGGATGATATGGTGTACTGTGACTGGTAGCCACTCCTCTGCTGGTAAGGTAGCTGCAAAGATCTTCTGACATAAAGGATTTTCCCCTGTCTGAGTGTGTGTAGCCTGGCATGCCACATAGGGAAAATAGTGAGTCTAAGGACTTGATGACGGTAGGTGTAGAAATGTCGGGGCAAGGTATTGCAAAAGGGAACCGTGAGTACTCATCAATGACAGTTAGCATAAACTTGTTGCATGAGGTGGATGGTAGAGGACCTTTAAAATCCAGACTCAATCGCTCCATCGGTTTGGTTGCTTTTATAAGAGTAGCAAAGAATAGCAACATCTATAACATACTAAACCAAAACTTGTCACTAGGCTCATTGACAGAGAGGTAAATATTTTGAGATGACATTTGACTTATACTCACCTTAGTACTCTGGGAAGCATCAAGACTCGGTGAACCCTCCTCCATAAATCCACCACCACCACCACCAAAGCCAGTCATCCCATAACCACTTGAATCCATCGACTAAAATAATACAATTTAAATGTAGCAATGCCTATTTATTTACATAGGCAAAATGCTCAATTCACAAAGAAAATAATCAAATGTGTTGGAAAAGGATATATTTTATTCTCAGGTAAATTAAAACAACAACAAACTGATTGCTTATTCTGATAACAAATGTTTAAGGATACAAGAAATCAAGTTGTAGCTTTCCCAAAAGATGTACATTTTCAACATTTATTAACACAGTAAAAATATGTACTCTGTACAGCAGAATGTAAAACAGTTGTTATAAAACAATCCTGATAGGAAAATAATTTGCTGGTAAAATTCTGAAGTAATACAGGCAAACAATGTCCAGAACAAAATAACTTATTGTAAGAAATTTCTCAAAGATATACATGTGGAGGAGAACAATTTGCACCAACAGGAATACAGGATTGAATAATAAGTAACTAAGTACAAATAACAGATTATTAGCCATAAATTATGACATTAAAACACTTTAGTAGACTATTTTTGTAATCTATGTTGTTAATGTTTTTCTAGCAAAGAAGAAGTATTGTTTATTTTGTTTTTTAAGGTATTTCAGTGCCATCCCTATGGACCCAAGGTCTATCAAAGCAATATGTACTAAACTGTTAACTCTGATTTTGATGTTGTCAAATATTAACATAGCTTGACTTTTCACTAGATAGCCTGAAGTAGTTAAAATGTTGTTTCATCTTTCACTTTTGAAACCCTTTTAAAAAATCAAAACTACACATAACACACACCAACAGAAGAACAGTTCTAAGCAGTAGAGCTTGAGCTTTTGCCAGTTGTTTGGAATGCTAGAAATCTCTGAGTAAAGACCTGACAGGGTGTGTCACAAAAGCAAGTAAACTGTTTTCCAGTAAAGAGATAAATTTAATGATGTATAGTCACTCCTCTGGAACCAATGCTTACTTATTTTTTTCTTTGTTTGCTTTCCATTTTACAGGTATTTCATTAATATCAGTTTTGTATATAGAATATAACTGTTGAAATCATACTGTATATATGTGTACAATAATAATAATAATAATAATAATAATAATAATAATAGAAAAAAAGAAACTGAAGAACTACTGCTAGCCACCCAAGATCAGTCACTCCCAACAAGGAATTATAAAGTGAAGATAATGAAAGAACAGGGAAGTAAGATGTGTCGGATGTGTAGTGCAAGGGAGAAAACGGTTGATGCACATACTAGTTGAATGTGAAAACCTGGTACAGGGTCAATATAAGAAGAGAAATGACTGTGTTGCTTCAATAATCCATTGGGACCTCTTTGGATTCCAGAGGATCAAAAACTGGTTTGACCACTGAGGTGAGCCAGTGTTGTAGAATGAAAAAGTCAAAATCTTGTGGGATTTCAACATACACACTGACAGGGTAACTGAAGCTCGGAGACCTGATATTGTGGTGGTTGACAAGATGAACTCAGAAACGACAATCACAGAAATCTCTGTTCCTGGAATTTTCTGGTCAATGAGAAAGAAACTGAGAAGATTGAGAAATACTAGAATCTGGCACTGGATATAAACTACATGTGGAAAACATCTACCAAAGTGGTCCCCATAGTAATTGGAGCTCTCTGAGCCAAGAATAGAATTTAAGACTGGGTTACTCTACTTGGAGTTGACATGAAGAAATTTGGACTGATTCAGCAGATGGCACTGTTGGGCTCAGCCAACACCATAAGAAAGGTGTTATCCATCTCCACCTACAGGAACTAGGTTGATGGTAGCAAGACAAACCAGCTATTACTATATTTTCCAGCTACTACTATCTTCATGGATATGGATGTTGAGACTTGAATATTTGGTTATGGAAAATACTTTTTAAGATATCCCCAAACTGAAAACAAATTTTAAAAGTTGCTGGAAAAGACAGCCAAAAAACAGTACTCTCTTGGGATATCTTATGTCAATAAGGATTTGGAATTAGTGACAATTGGTTCCAACATCAACCTAAGTACATTTTTAAAAATGAACACTTAAAAGGATTATGAGATTTTACAGTACAGAAGGCTCTTGAACTTTATGCAAGAATGCCAGATAATATAATAGTGGAAAAAATTCAAAGGAACTGATCATAATAGATGTAGGCATACCAGTTGATGTGAATACAAGAAATAAGTAGCAGAAAAAATCATAAAGTACCAAAATCTAGCCAGAGAAATAAATAAGATATGAAATGTATCAACCAAGGCAATCCAATAGCCACTGGTGCATTTGACACTCTAACAGGCAGACCTGAAGAGTTCCTGAAGAAAATAGGTGTAACAACACCAATTGAGTTAATCCCAAATCAACTTTACTAGGCATGGTGAGAACCATGTGACAGGTCTTTAATATCTAATTAAACTAGTGTGACATGATATCTAGGGCATTAATTCCTAATGTTAATTCGTTTGTGTGTAATATGGAATCCTTTATGTAAGAAAACCTTTTGATGGTGCTTTTCTTTCTGTCATATTGGTTTAAAATGCTTTTTCTTGCACTTTCAAACAGAATGGTGATAACACTATGATGAGCTGAAACTGGATGACATGATGTGTACTGGTCTGTGTGAGTTGGTTTCTTGTAGATTGTAACAGAAATGGTTCAGTCTGCTTGCCTCTTCACTTAGACATCAAGAAAGGGCAATTGTCTTTCTTCTTCTTTTTCCATGGTGAACAGGATGTTTGAGTGAAGATGAAGATGATGTTCTCTAATAATTGCAAAAACATCATCAACATATCTTTTCCAGACAGATGGACCTTCGTCTGTGATAACTGGGGCTTCAAATGCTTTTATGCAATTTTTATGCAATCACAGACGTTGGAGCTCCCATGGGTACACCGCTGTTATGTGTGTATATGTCATTGTTGAATGGAGACTGTGGGTAAAAAGTCAGTGTATATTTTTCAAAAAATACCCGTATACACTTTGTGACAGCCTTTTGCACTTAAATGTATCTGTTTCAAAAAGAACAAAATAAATTTGTAAATGCAACTTACCTGGTAGCCAGCAAATCGATCTAGATATAAAAAATAATAAAAAATTGCATGATCAAACATCCAAAGTTAACATACTATTACAATTTTACTTTAAATGTTTATCTGTTTATAAATATATGTATATCTTTTAAAAGTCAACTTTTGTAATAAGTTTTTATGTAATAAATATTTGATGACTGGTATTAAAATAAATATCTGAACAAATAAAAACTAATCTGAAAGTCAACGACAGTAAAAGGATATCGCACAGTCAAATGCTAATACAGCCTAAATGCTAACTCTAATATGATAAACTATAGCCAGTAGGTATACACCAAGATACATAAACATACCTTTATCAAGATCCGTACTTTCAAGAATTACACAAAGCAACTTTTCCTAGACAAACTAAGTGAAATCAAGTTCCCCAACTACTTAGAATTCAATAATGTTAATACAGCCTATTCACAATTTATAGAGCTTATTACAAACACTATAAACGAGCTAGCCCCTGAGAAAGAAATTCGGATAAAAAAGGACTCGCGGGAGTGGATGGACCAAGAAGTTCTTGAGGGAATTAGAACTCGCGATAGGCTTCTAACTAAATTTAGGATATCCAAAATGCACTCTGATTACACAAACTTCAAGAAAGCCCGAAACCTTGTGCAAAGTTTAATAAAAAAAAAGAAAAAGTCCTTTATCATTGAAAAACTTAATGAGAATATAGGAAAACCTAAAAAATTATGGAATTGTTTAAAATCTCTGGGACTCCCAACAGGAAAAGGATCATCTTCTAAAATTTGTCTGAGCAACAAAGGTAAGGCATGCTTTGACGATAAAACCAATGCTGAAATTTTTAGAGATTTCTTTACAAATGTAGCCCCCGATCTCACTAAAAAACTGCCATCGATGCCTCATAACCTAGACAATGTGCGAATGTACTACAGACACCTTAACCTTTCTAAACCATTCTCACTTGAACTGACCTCTTCTGAAAATGTTTTAAAGCTCTTAGAGAAGATTAACCCTAAAAAAGCAAGAGGACTAGATAATATTGATGGAAAATTTCTCAGAGATGGTGCAACTGCTTTAGCAAAGCCAATAACCCAACTATGCAATCTCTCAATCCTGCTATCCACATTTCCTGATGCCTGTAAACATGCAAAACTAACACCAATTTTTAAAAAAGGATCAAAAAGTGATCCCAAAAATTATAGGCCTATTTCTCTGCTTCCACAGCTCTCTAAAATTGTTGAAAAGATTATTCATGGCCAAGTACAAAAGTACCTTGATGATAACAATATATTATATAAATACCAATCTGGCTTTCGTCCATACCACTCAACAGACACTTGCTTATCCTATCTGAGTGATAGGATTCAACAGGGATTTGAAAATGATATGCTTACAGGCATGGTTCTGATTGACCTCCAAAAAGCATTTGACACCATTGACCATAAAATCTTACTGGATAAAATGGCATGCCTTGGCTTTAGTGGCTCTACAATTTTGTGGTTTAAATCTTACCTTCAGGACCGATTATTCACAGTCAACATTGGGAAGGAATTTTCAAACCCCAGTAATGTTATATATGGGGTACCTCAAGGGTCAATTCTTGGTCCACTACTATTCCTACTATATGTAAATGACATGGCTCAGGCTATTGACTGCGAACTACTTCTTTATGCAGATGACTCCTGCTTAATTGTCAGACACCACAATATTGACCACATAGAGTCAAACTTAAATAAAAACTTGGAATCACTGTGCAATTGGTTTGTGGAAAACAAATTAAATATTCATTTTGGTGAGGATAAAACCAAATCCATTCTTTTCAGACGAAAAAAATCCAAAAATATTAAAAGTCTTAGCATTAGGAGGGGTGATATAGAAATTAAACAACACTCAGAAGTCACATACCTTGGATGTGTTCTAGATGAAAATCTTTCTGGGGAATCAATGGGAACTAAAATACTTGGAAAAATAAATAATAGACTGAAATTTCTGTATAGAAAACAAAGCTTTCTAGATAACTTCCTTCGCAGATTGCTCCTCAATGCCCTCATTCAGCCACTTTTTGATTATGCATGCTCCTCATGGTACCCCATGTTGAATAAGAGACTGATAAAAAAAATGCAGTCTGCACAAAACAAATGCATTCGCTTTTATCTGAATTTAAAAAACACAGCCCATGTTGGTGCTACTGAATTTAAAGAGATAAATTGGCTCCCCACAAAGCACAGAGTAAATCAAAATATTAGTGTAAAGATATTGAAATTTTTTAAAGGAACTGCTCCAGTTTATTATGATAAAATATTCCACCCAGTCAACCAGAGTTGTGTTACACGAAGGTCAAAGTTTAAATTACATATCCCATCTCATAAAAGCAACACAGGCCAAAAATGCCTATCTTACCTAGGGCCAAAAATATGGAATAACCTATCATCTGAATTAAAATCTACTAACAATGTCAACACTTTTAAACACCAGACCAAAGAATACTATTTTCAAAATATACAGAAAGAAGAAGACAGTATATATATCTACTACTGACAACTCATGTTTTCACTCTCATAAAGAGCCAGGTATTCTAAAAGGACATCTCATTTTAAAACACATTTATATTTTAAAATTTTATCTCCCTTTTTTTTTCAATTAAAAAATCACCTCTTAAGGGACCATTATGGAAATAAGGTCGGTTTGACCTTTTAATGTTATCCCTGCCACTTCAATTAGGGGTGACCTGTAATTATTTTTATTTTAACTCAAATTGTAATATTTTTATGCAACATTCTTTTTAGTATTAATTTATACAAAAGTTTGTAAATTAACTTTAAATTTTAATTTATTGACTTTCTAGGCCTTTCTTTTTCTTTTTTTTTTAACATTTGTAAACATTTTTCATTTTATGTTTGTGGCAAATAAAAACTTACTTACTTATAATAAGCTTTACAATAAATTCAATCGCTATTTTGGGCACGTGGGATTCCAATAATATTGGTTGTCTTTGTTCAGGCCCTCTCTAAGCTGTTCCTGATATGTAAAGCCCATCTTTAGATATTTTTATACTATGGAAGAAATAATAAACTTACCTCCGAAATTCATGATTGCTGTCACTTCAGTTCAAGTCAGCACACTCCTCAGAATTAAACATTTGGCGGGAATTTGGATTGGACATAGGTCTTCGTTGTGAAAACGAGGCCCCTCTTCTTGTCGCAAGATTTCAAGGAAAGCTTTGGTTTTGTCATCTTGAGACTTTAATTGAAGCACACAGGTCACTCACAAAAAAGACAGGACTCAATACAAATAAATGTGTTAGATAAGAATGATATTATTGGCAGCTAAACTGAGGGGGAGATTTGGAGAGAAAATTTAGGATCAGACAAGCTAAATTTCGATAGTATCTATGATTACAGTAAAGTTGGTGAAAACAAACAGCATATCATCGATAATTTTATAAGGCATGATATGTTACTACTTAACTACTCAAATTGGAGGGGTTTTTTTGCCTGATCTTTTTATTCGTCATCGTAGTTTCGAGCCATCTAGCCATGACGGAAAGGAGTTCAAAACTATTAACCTAAAAACTTTTTTCTCTTGATATCCACAGGGAATTCAATTTGTCTACTTGTCCTGTATTAAAAAAGCAAAGCAACATAATCTACTAGTAATTATTATTCTACTCTCGGCGAACATAGGATCTAACCCTGGCCCAGTAGAGAATAATATTTTACTGGGTAGCTTCTGATATTCCAGTAGCCTGATCTTGTGCTGGCGTATGCTGTAACAACTGTAGCATATTCTACTTACTTACTTATCATCTGTGTTCTGCTTCTGTGCTTCACACCATAGATGCAATCAGACCTTCTTTGAAACGTTTCCATTCCTTCTTCTCTCTTGCTTTTCCCCGTAGACTCTGGGGCTGTTTTCTGGTACGGAGTTGCCCTAGTCCGGAGTTTTTGATGTCTTCACGGATGGTGCTAAGAAGATTTGTAGAGTGGCGTCCTTCTGGCCTTATACGTTGTTGCTCCTGATATGGCGAATTCAAGGGCTTTCTGGGCGGTGGTGTTGATGTCCACGCCTAGGACATGACCTAGCATAGACCATCTTCGCTTTGCTACTAGTGTAGATATAGGATCCGTTTGGCAGATTTTANCCATAGATGCAATCAGACCTTCTTTGAAACGTTTCCATTCCTTCTTCTCTCTTGCTTTTCCCCGTAGACTCTGGGGCTGTTTTCTGGTACGGAGTTGCCCTAGTCCGGAGTTTTTGATGTCTTCACGGATGGTGCTAAGAAGATTTGTAGAGTGGCGTCCTTCTGGCCTTATACGTTGTTGCTCCTGATATGGCGAATTCAAGGGCTTTCTGGGCGGTGGTGTTGATGTCCACGCCTAGGACATGACCTAGCATAGACCATCTTCGCTTTGCTACTAGTGTAGATATAGGATCCGTTTGGCAGATTTTATACAGTTCTTTATTACTGATTATGCTTTTTGGCCATAGGTGACCTGTTATCATTCGCAAGTGTTTACGGTGGCATATATCTATACTGTAGCATATGGCTTTAAAAATCGTGTATCAATCTCTGCAATGCGACCATTTACACTGGCCCAATGTATAGTGGCTTTGTTTTAGGTGTGCTAGCATAAATGTCGATTCCTTATCTTTCCACAGTTACGAAACATCTTCCAACCATTATACTCCCATGCAAGACTGACATTTTGCTAGAATCTTAACTTCCACCACTGTTTAATCCACAAAAAGCAACCAACCAATTTAACACCGTCATCCAAGCATAGCAAATGCGCTCCTTCTTCACTTTCTAGCGTGAACCATACTCAGTCATTTCCTCATTATCACCATAGCCATCACTGTTCAAGATGTTGGCCCCTTCTTCAAGGGGGGAATGACATCTTTGACAGAAAGCGTCTCGCTAAGGTTCAGTTGTTAATTCTTGTACTACGATGCCTGCACATTTTTTAATGTTGAGGCACCATCGAATTTTGGTCCTGCCAGATTGGCTACGAGCTCTTGTTGGTATGCCAAAGACCACAGCTTTTGCAAGACCACCTTGTCAAACTCTATGGCAGTACCACATTGCCATTCTCCTTAATATCAAGTCAGATGTAATGGTTGGTTGACCCCTGACCACTTCCAATAGCATCTCGTTTGGGATTCGGTCGGTCCACCTTACACCAAGACGAAACCTTCAAACGTGCCAACCAAATGTGTCAGTGCGTTTAAGATCAGCATTCTTCATTGCCCATGTGGTAGCGCCTAAAATAAACAGTGATGAAATAAGAGCATCCACAAGTTTAATTTTGACATTGAGTAATACTAATGGTTCAGGACAGCCTTGCCACGACCAATGTCCATGCAGATTTTCTTTGCATCATCTAGGTTTGCTGTAATTGTAACACAGAAGTACTTGAGTTCAGCCACCCGTGGGATGATGATAAGAAAAAACAGAGATGCTTCTGGCCAAGCTGTCATTAGTTACCATGTATTCAGTTTTTTTCTGGACAGGTAATAAGGCCATACTTTTCTGAGAAGTCGCAGACAGACTTTAAAAGACAAAGCAGAGCGTAGTCGTTACACACAAAGCATGCCAAACTTATTTGCTTTGATGCCATCAACATCTGGCGTAGCCCTGTCCAGGCAGAGTTTGTGGCATTTTGTATACAGACTGAGAGATCCCTGGGGAAATGGACAGCTTTGACGTAGCCCAACGGGTCTTTCAAATGTTGCAGTGTCTTGCCATGTCCAACAGAGGTGCCCTTTTGAACGTGTTTAGAGGTTCTCTATGAGTCAAGGTACGTTGGGTGCAACTTCTAGCAGTTGTAAGTTTTCGAATAGTAACAAAGGAATCACTCTGTCGAAGCCCTTTTTGTAGTCTACAAAAACAATGTGAAGTCTTTTTCCGACTCTTGCCAGGCGGAAGCAATGCCTTTAAGAAGAAAGATCGAATCGATGGTACCTTTGCCATGTGTGAAACCAAATTGGAGAGCACTTCCTTCAATCTGGGCAATTTCGTCGATTTTAAGCTGAAGAATGTGGAGAACAATCTCGTTTGGCATGTGATATCAAAGCTTGAGTGTGATAGTTACTGTAGATGCATCTGACGTACGTTTTGTGAAGAACAATGTATATCGATGTCGTGTAGCCTGGTGGCCATTTTCCGATTTTCGAAATGCGGCAGATCGCTTCAGGAAATGCGCTTAGGATTAATGGATCTTGCGCAGCTGCCTTATTGCTTTCCCCCACTTGTTGGTCTGGTCCTGCTGCTTTGTTGTTTTCAAAGTATTGTATGGCCCTCTGTGTATCAGCTAGTGATGGGAAAGCAGCGTCGTTGGCTAACTGTGACGTGGTGTAGTGTGATCGGTGAGAGTTAAAATGATTAGCTGCATATTCATGGCACCTTTTGACTTTGTCTTCAAATTATTTCAAGATGTTCCCAGAAAAAAATTCTTTTAGATCCCTGCTTCTGTTTTTTTCAGTTTACGTAGGAAGTCCTTTGCACCTTTGAAGAGTTTTTCGAGTCGTGATGCTGGAAACAATCTTGCACGTCATTGTTTTTTATTGCAGCCAGCCATTCAGGTTCATTTTACAGACACGTTTAACAGCATATTTAAGAGGTGGAAAGGTCGGGGTGTCGACAGCATTGGATTTAACTACAGTTAACTACAGTGCTGCACTTTCCACAAACATCCACTGCTCCTTGGTGTATCTTTTCCTCCAGCACATTCAAGGATGTCGATCTGAGATGCTGTTGGCAACTACAACTTTGAAGATGTCTACTATTTCGACTGATTGAAGTGTGTCAGTATTAAGTTTGATTGAGTACTGGTCTAGGAAAAACTTTGGCCTTGACGAAGAAAGAAGAACAGATGTTAATGCGAACAGAAACAAACATCATTCCAGTCGCTGCTGGAACGATGCACTAACGAAGAAATCAGAAAGAGTGAGGGCGTAACATGCATAAATGAGAAGCTGAAAGAGGCAAGGTTGGGATGGTTTGGGCATATAGCGAGAAGAGGTGATGAGTGTATGGTGCAGAGGGCAAAACGGGAACCAGTGCAAGGAAGGAAGTCTATGGGAGATGTAGTGAAGAAGGATCCGAAGAAGAGAAGACTAGAGGAACGAGACGCGATGGATAGGTCACCATGGCGCAGAATGATTCGTACCGCTGATTCCTGATTGAGAATACAGCTAAAGGAAGAAGAAGAAGAAGAAGCACAACGTTTGATTGTCCGACGGTATTTCTCGAATAGTCTAAATTAAAAGTGGGTGTTGCTGAGTGGTGGGCGATGATTAGTGATAAAAAGTGAGTTGAAAGAATGACAGTTTACTATCCAGTTATTCGTGTATCAATGAAACATGTCGTGCGTTGACAGTCTGGCTGAGTCATGTCATCTTTTATGAAAAGCACTGTTTGAGCAAGGTGCTCTGCAAAGGGTTGTGCTGTGTGGAGAATTCGATTAAGCTTTTCCCTCTTCCGTTGATGTCGCCGTAACTATATGCACTAATAACGCCATGGACAAGGGTGTAGCCTACTTAACGGTTATGTCCCCGACTCCTACCGGAAAATTGTTGAGTAGAATGGTTTTTGGACTGTGCTGTCCAAACACCAAGTTGTTTGAAGAACATGTCTAAGCGTTCTTGATGTACTAGAGTGCTTTGTGACGTAACAAGAGCATGTTACCACAAAATAAAGAGTCCGTTTTTAGCTTAAAGTGTGCGGGTACAACACAATCTGATACTAAACTGGTTGAAATGAGACTTCGCTTGGTACGGTCAAGCATGAGCACCCCTGCACCAGCACAGTAATTCTTCCACCACACAGCTCTTGTAGTCCGATAAGGTGGATTTCAGTGAGTCCAATATTATCGTACCTGTAATTAGGTAATATTGATACAAGTGCTCAGGTCCTAACTCTGTGTTTAGTATAGGAGCCTTCCAAGTGAAAAATCTAATGCTTGTCCCAGATAAAGCTGTTTTGCAACGCTCCAGCGTCCAATGAGGGATTTAAATGAGGACCGTCATAATAGTGGCGGTACGTATAGCTGGGGGACGTGCCTTCCCCAGTAGCATTATACCGCCTCGAATGCCTGGTGGACCACAGACTCAACACACAGTTTTATCAGTGTTACTTTTGATGTCATGCATTTTTGAAGACGATTTTGGTGCAAGGTATTCAAGAGTGGCATTACCCTTCCTCTGTAAGGAGTTCCACCATCTGTTTGAAAAGCTGTCACAAGGTGGAGTAGTCCTTATCATCTCCCTATATGTTGACCCTTTACCTGGGGTTCATCACAAGCAGTATTTGCACAACACGCGTGATTTTCAGGATTACTCAAGTGGCACCCATATTCATCGTTCGACAATATTGTTAGCACCGATGGCTAGTGGCATGCCGGGAAGAACCTGTAGGGATACGGAACTGTGATCCGTTGCGAAACAGTTCTGCTTCCTGTAGAGGCACTTCCCAAATATTCTTCCCAGTCATTTCCATTCAAAGAAATTCGGAGAATCCTAAATGTGGATTGCAGGAGTATAGTTGGCAAAAATTCAAATTTTTACTAATTCAAAAATTCAAAAAAGCTGATATTTTATATGGCACCGATCATACCTCAAGCGTTTAACTCTAACGCAAAGTCCAAGTAGGCATGGAATACTTCCGCGTGAGGTTTTCCCAACTCATAAGAGTATAGTCAAAGACAACAAAGAATTTTATGTATGATGTTTCTACTTGCCCCACAGAAAAAGAAAAGATCTTGATGAGCTTCTTGAGTCACTTGAACAACTTAGCAGCACAAAGGATAGAGGCATTATATTATGTGGTGACTTCAACTGCCCTGAAATTGACTGGACTACTTACATGGTTTATGCATAAGAAAACAGGCTAGCCCAACAACTAAACTAGTGGATTTATCGTTATCCCATGACCTCACCTAGATGCAGGAAGGACCAATGAAAAAGGGAAGTATACAAGACCTGCTCTTTTTAACACACCCATCATTAGCCAAGAATTCGTCTATTAAACCGTGTACATCTAATTATGGTGTATTGAAAGCAGATCTCACGACTCGTCTTTAATGTACATCTAGCAAGAAGCAACAAGCTTAACAATTCTCCAAAGCAAATTGGAAATTCCTCAGAGCATGCTGTAATAAAATTTTCGAAATGGTTAACACTCAATTAAATGCAAGGAATAGCGTGAAAGAGCTATGGACAAATTGTACCTCCACACTCCTGATTACAATTAACGACAGCATCTCATTCGAAAATATCAAGAAAGCAAAATATCCAATACGGTTTAGCTCCAGCATTCGTCGCCTTGTATGCAAAAAATACAGACTTCATTGACAGACACAGAAAACCAAGATCTGGAGTAATTACTTCAACTTCTAATGTGAATGTAAGCTAACCTTAAGACAAGCAGAGTGGTCATACGTAAATAACGTGATGCATGAAGGCCAAGGTAACCAGAAAAGCAAACCCCTTTGGCGGGTACTTAATAAGAGCCAGCAAAATCCAAGCGGAGACGCTAATCAACCAGCTCAGCTCGGCATTTTCCAGCATGGAAATGCTCCAACACATCACACTTTGAGACTGACCTGTTATTATATTCCTTGGTTAAGATTTTTGGTTAACACTTTGAGTATGACCTGTAATTATATTCCTTGGTTTAGACTTGGTTTAGGCTGTGTGTCATCTACACCACCTCTTCTAGAAGAGGCGACAGCTATGAAATCCAAGCGCGCTAGTTCGATTCAAATAATTTCAATGTTTACCCGCTTTTCCTCAAATAAATGCATATTTAAGAATTACTTAGAGAAGAAACTTCGAAAAGTGGAAGAACTGCAAAAAGAAACCACCACGTTAATCACCAAGGAAAATTTAAATTTTAGTCTTTTAGACCATAATAATATTCATAAATTCAATCTAATATATCTGATAGCATCTAAAGGCTACACAGGTACCTTTGTCTCTGGAGATGGAGCTTTTGCATTGAAAGGCAAAGTAGTCAGTTTACTATATTTTCGCAATCGTCTTGAATAAATAATGCAGGCACAAAAGACAATAACTGAACAAACCAGCAGAATTCCATAGAATGTTCGATGATCAAAAACAATCCAAACCAATCCATACGAAGCCTTGTTTGACTTAAAATGACTGTGGTGTCTCATCTCACTATAAAAAAGAAGAGGGAAAAAACGGATTGAAATACAAAAAAATAAAATTTTAAATTTTCAACTCTTAAAAGGAGTGACAATTTTTTTGAGTAGTTTTTCATAATCTTGTTGGACAAGGTGGGAAACACTGACAACTCTGTCAATATGACATCCTGGCTTGTTTCACGCCTCATACGTAACTCCACAACTATATTCCGTTTACTTACTGCCGAATTTTAGGTCGCAGTTGGAGGGTTAGAATCAGAAACAATTCCTTAGAAATATTTTATTCTAAAAATGGCTTTGGGCTCAAAGCCAGATACTGAGATTTCAACTGTGAAAGGTACTAGGGTTGAGTATACTTCATAACTATCTAAAAAATGAATGGGTTCCCCAATAAATAAGAAAAACCCCACCACCACTCTTATTAGTACAACCGCGAATGAACACATACACTCGATTAACATTTTAGCTGATTGGCGCTTATGTGTACCCTACCCCCAATTTAGTGACAGGATGCTCGATCAGAGTATCAATATTTCACCCAAGCCTACATACTCATTGACCAATATTCTGCCTAAAAATACTGAGTGTCAATATCGAATAACAAAACTTGTTACTATATAATCAACTTTACACAGATTCAATAAAAAAATACAAGATGATTACGAAAAGTACTAAAATTTCTGACGTGTACAGTCAAAGCAGAGGTTTAGTCTGTTGTGCGTAAGCCAAGAGTTCCTTCTTTGTGACGGGGAGGGAGCATCAAACAGTTAGCTAAAGCTATGAATAAATGCAAATAAAAGAGCCGTAGTTCTAACAAAATAAACACTTAAAGCTGGTGAAAACAAAATGACGTTCTAACAACAAATGACTTCCAACGTGTTGCTCGTTCACTAGAATTTTGTTATTGCCTGTTATGTCAATAAAAACATTAAAGAGGCTTCTTTAATCTATGTGAAAGTTCGCAAAAACGACCTAGGCCAATAAGTAAATAAATAAATACGTTTAGTAATTATTCAGTCACTAAGTAGGTAATGAATTTCGCAACAAGTCTAAGACTCCAGGTAGGAAAATAAAACTGATCAGCAAAACCAGCCATTTAAACAACACCTACTTCTTATGGGCACAAACGATTGGGTGCAATCGCTTTGACATATTAAAAACAACAGAGGTTAGGATTCTTTCGCCCAAAAATCACACCAGAAGCATTCAAAACAATTTTGGTGTTGCTAACAATGGACTATCCTTACCTTAAAGGCATGAAACGTGTTCGATACAAAATTGCACCCAGAGTCCACTGAATTTCTTTACCGTGGACAAACATTGCCGAAGTAAGTCCTTTATAACCTCGTGGAAAATGAAAACCCTCATGAAGCACTGTTGCCATCCAAGCAGATTTGAAGCATTGATATCTGGAATGTAAAACAACAAACTTTGAAACAATAATCAAGCACTTAATGTTGACCATGTATCAGCTGTAAAAGGTACTGTTACATATCTTAATAGGTTAGGTATATAGGGTTTCAAAGTATTGACACCTCTGTCGCAGGGCCCAATTATAAAGACTGTGGCCTTTGTAAACAAATACAGTGATAACAAAGTCTCTCTATATTAGTATGTGTCACTGAAAATCCTTGTGTCCCTGTGTTATTTCACTTTCTCTTTCAGTCTCTTCTTGACTTTGTCCGTCTAAATCTCCGCTTCAAGCTTTCTCTCTTTTGTTTATCTTCTGCTGTCTCTCTTTTCCGTCTCCCCTTCCCTCATCTCCATCACAAACACAACACCAACTAGCACAAAAATAGCAAGAAATAGAATGGAATTATTTTTCGGCGTAGAAAAATTTAGTTGCTGGTAAATATTGGCATCTTCAATGCTTTAATGACGTGATAAAAAGTGCAATGCGTTGTTATTTGTAATGTCAATATTACAAATAACTGCGCATCTCAAGACTGCAAAGTGACTCTCTCATATTCCAAATAAGTTGTGTAGATACATCGTGAGGTTATGTAAAATAGTAGTAGAATTATTTCTAAGAACCAAAATTATTTTAAAACTATTTTTTAATAAAATAAAGTAAAATTTTCTTAAGGTAGCTCAATATCATGTCCATGCCCAAAGCTTTGACTAAAATAAAGACTTCTAGCGTTAAAGTTAAACGTCTTAAATCTTTTCCCCAAATATTTAGTATTATTTTAATCATTTTGTTTTCAAACAAATTACAAAAATTCTTCTTTGCAAATAATTTAATTGAAAACAGTCGTTTGTACAGCACCAGAAAATGTGCAGCTTTGTACCAAACAGTTCAATTTCAAATTTCTTTGGTATCACCCAACAACATGAACTGGAACGTCTTCAAGCTAACTGACCCAACTTTATTCAATAGTTTTTAAGTACACATATACTATTCTCTTATCTATCTTTCGTACCCTGCGTACTGTTAACATTGATGGTCATGGACCATCGCGGAGCATCCTTTAATATATTTCTTTGTTTTGAAATGTAGTGTATAAGAAGTCAAATGATATATATATATATATATATATATATATATATATACATCATTTGATTTCTTATACCCTACATTTCAGAACAAAGACTCAAAAATGCCTTGTTTGGATTTTATAGTAAATAAAAATTATTTTTAAGTGCTTGGTACTTTTACCGGTTCTGTTCATCCAATTCTCTTACTGCATTAGTACCATGCAATAAGATTTGTAGAGAAAATATAGGAAAGCATGCCTTGTATTTGCAGAGAAAAGCTGTCTGCTGACATATATTTAAGCAAAAACAATAGTACTTAATTTTTGTTTGGCTCAATATTCTTACAAATTTCGAAATTTGTCTCCTAAACTTGAAAATAAATTATTCTAAAAAACATTTCGTAAAAGTAAGCTAAGAGAACAA
>RDPX01000045.1:664302-700702 GCA_003991215.1 Morbakka virulenta | reverse complement strand
AATAGTTTTTAAGTACACACATACTATGCTCTTTTCTATCTCTCGTACCCTGCGTACTGTTAACATTGATGGTCATGGACCATCGCGGAGCATCCTTTAATATATTTCTTTTTTTTGAAATGTAGTGTATAAGAAGTCAAATATATATATATATATATATATATATATATATATATACATCATTTGATTTCTTATACCCTACATTTCAGAACAAAGACTCAAAAATGCCTTGTTTGGATTTTATAGTAAATAAAAATTATTTTTAAGTGCTTGGTACTTTTACCGGTTCTGTTCATCCAATTCTCTTACTGCATTAGTACCATGCAATAAGATTTGTAGAGAAAATATAGGAAAGCATGCCTTGTATTTGCAGAGAAAAGCTGTCTGCTGACATATATTTAAGCAAAAACAATAGTACTTAATTTTTGTTTGGCTCAATATTCTTACAAATTTCGAAATTTGTCTCCTAAACTTGAAAATAAATTATTCTAAAAAACATTTCGTAAAAGTAAGCTAAGAGAACAAGAAATAGGGAAATTCCATGCCGAAAAACATATTTTAACACAACCGTTATCATATTAAACAGATGCAAAAAAATGAAACAAAACGCTATCAAAACGTAAAAACTAGCATTACGCGAAATGCTATTTGACGTACAAAAGCAAATGCAAAAGATGCAGAAGATAGTCTCGATAATAATAATAATAATAATAAATCAATAGCCCTACTCATAATCACAACTAAAAGTAATTATCTGGATCTCTTACTTAAATCGATGCTCATCCGCCTTTGGATAAAGGCCCATAAAATAATGTCGTTGATGAACAGCCCAACGGGTTTCACAAAATTCCTGTCAAAAATATTGCAAAAAAAATTTGTTAAATAAGAAACATTACCAAAAAAATTGTAAAATAAATCTCAAGGTTCCCGAGGAATAACAAACAATTCAGATTTAAACGGAAACTTTTAGCAGAACTACTGCTCCTGTCGAACATTTTGTTCATTTTTAAACCATTACGAAAAACTATGCTGACTTTTTACTTTTTTTGTTAAAATTCTTGAAAGATAAGAAGTAAACTTTTGCTATTGTTTTTGACAACCAGCAATGGTGGCAGTTGATAAAAATTTACAGAAACCACTTTGGTACATTTGCGTCCTTTATAGTTTAATTACAATATCTACCATGCGAATGAAATAAAATGTAATGTTGAAGTACGTATTATTTACGTATGAAATACACATTTGGTTTTATTACATTGGGGACGGTACCTGAATCAATATACTGACCCCCTCCCCTACTCCCTGTGATATGAATCGCGAGCAAGTCTATCAATTCACAATAGATATGCGTTCATCGAAAAGAGTGGTCTAATGGACAAAATCAAGGCAACCGTTGCGCAATGATGGTAAAAAATTACAAAATGATCTTGCATATTTTTCATCACGTGATTTTCTTTCGGGAAGATCTCTTTGTAGGAAAATGCATTTGCTGTAAGGAAAAGAATTCATTTTCTCTTTGCTATTTCTCTGCACTTGCTTTCAAATTAAGAAAATATTACTTCCGATTACATCCTTTGTGTTATAGCAATCATTTGATGAGTGATTTTGTACAAGTGATTAATATTATAGAAGTCCTCCCTTAAGGAGCTATTTTATGCCCTGTGCCAAGACGTAATTTACCTGGTAGAACTAAAATTACGGGTATAAACCAATTAATCCGGGGGAATTTCTGTATGACATTAGGATTCTCTATAAACCGATTCATCATTATCTGACGCCAAGTCTGAATCTCAAGTCACCGTAATACAGCATAGCTGGCAGTGTTGCTCAAAAATAAATGGGTAATCTTTAAAACAGCACAAAATTATGACACATATATTTAAACATGCAGGGTTTTCTTCGTCTTGTGACAAAAACTAACAAAAATGATGAAACTGTTTAAAATTCTTTAAAAATAAATGCTCAAAAACATAGTAGCGTTAAAACCACTAATTTCTACCATTTGAAGAGAACAAGCAAGCCAAGCCACACCCTGCATCACCAACCACGGAGCATTTGCATCCCATTACCTTGTGTATTTCATAACCCACTTTATTCGTATTTTGTGTCTTAAAATACAAATATGTTTTCTCTTTTCCTTCTTTTAAAATGTTTTAAATTAAAAGGTAAGCTTTTATTGCACAACGTATCAAGTATTCGTTTTGTCCAAAACTACTGACTCAAAAACACTCCTTCATATATACTGTTGCTGGAGAAAATAAGTAAAAACTATAGCTGAACTACAAGAATCGATGCTCTTCTTTTTAGTTGCTACTTTAGAAGTACATAAACAGTTAAAAATAAATTGTGTACAAAATACAACTAAACGTAGGAAAAATTTAGGTCTAGTGAAAATGAATGAAAATTAGAATTTTAAATCATACTATACAGCTCAGGATTCAATAGTTTAAACTCCTGACTTTCCTGCCCTCTTAAAATGAGATACATATTTTGCATCCTGTTAGGAAAATGTTTTTCAAATTATTTGATTGCACACTCACATGAATGGTAATCCTGACAGTTAACATGGAGCTTTTGAAAAAATACCCTCGCACCGACCTTACAAGAACAATACATAAAAAATTCAAGCGCATTAACCACTTTGGTCAGCCTTTTTCTCGATTCCGGCAATATTCTCTGTGGAAAAACCCAGATCTTGTTTTGAATCCTCATGCCTTTGCTTAAACTATGCTATTATTCACCTCCATCTATCAAACCCACTTTATTATCGACGTAAAAACTATAAAGGCTCTGGGTATAAAAAATTCCTACACAAACAAACCTTTGCAAGATGGTCAAATTTTTCATCACTGTATTTTCCTCCCATTCTGAGGACATCATCCGTTGAATACCAAAATTCGGCAAAACCATAGAATTCTGCATGATCAAAAGCTATCTGAGGTTGATGAACACCATTAAGAGAGCAAGGTGCATTCAGGCAAGATTTTGTAGAATTCAATAGTGGCTTCAACCTTCTTTGACATTCCGAAAATTCACCACTACCAGTAAATTTATAAGGTTTACTATTAAAATGGTCAGTAAGTACCATATCTTTAGGTAGACATGGGTCATAGACTTTTTCCCCCTTCCTAAAAGTTGAAAAAAAGATAACAAAGAAAAAATTAAATATTTCCATGATGATTAGCCAAGTCAAGTAAAAAATATATATCCGTTTGATACTTCTTAATTCAATTCAATTTAATTTGAATTTAATGGTGACGTTGAAATACAAAATATTCGGGCGAAGTCATTACAGATTGTGTCCGACTGCGCAAAATCTGATTTTCGGACCGAAACTCAGAATCCCCATTAGCAGACTGTTGTTCAAATAATTAACCTGATTTACAGGTAAACGATTTTTCATTATGGTGTGAACAAATGATAATATTAACCCTTATTTGTTGTTTCACGTTCGCAGTCACAGAATCAAAGTAGCTCAGTCACACAAAGTAAACGAATTTTAGTTGTCATTTTCAAACAAGGCCACTCCAACATACTTCATATAGTAATATGCAAATTGGTCATTAAGTACGACTACGAACAGTACAAGGAAAAAATATCATAATCTAGTGTATTGCAATCCAAAACATAAATAGTACTAAAGGTTAGGTCAAGAAATAGTAAAAAAACCCACCATCGTTCTATGAAATCAAAATTTCAGAATCTGGCAAACTTGACAAAACGTAACAATTAAAACCAGTTGTTACTTAGTAATATGCACACTGAAAATACAGCTAACCGGAGGTTAAGTATTTAAATAACAATTAATAATAAATTACATTGGTTGAAACTACTGATTGTTTATCCCCCGTCTTTACAACAGTAATCAAAGTGTAACCAAAAAAAGCTGCGTATGAAATAATTACTTTTAAGAAAGAAGAACCTTTTTTCCCACAACCGTAGGAAAATTTAGCTTTTTAACAAGAAATTACAGGAGATCATAGAAGGTGACTCAACAACAACAACAAAACAAGAACTTTCTTGACTGCCTGATTCCTGTGTAAGTTTAATATATTATATAATATATATATATATATATATTGCTCTCTGAAATAAAACTGATCACAAGTCTGGTCACAATGAGTTGCCAAACGCCTAGTGTTTACCAAAAGTAGTTGGACGTAAGTGATATTCTGCAGACCAGATCCTGACGTCTGAACCATAATTTTAATAAGCTTTAGTAAAGAATAAAATATGAAAGGAATAGGTGAGTCAGCTTGGGCAGGGTGGATACTTGTCCAGAGAAAGAAAGAAAGCTCAACCAATTGTGAGCGACTCCAACAAAGTATGTTTATGCTTTGCTTTGTGACTCTTTCATCTCATAACATGAAACTCAATTAAAAACATATTTAACTTTTTGACTCAAACATCAATCTCAATTCTTAATCAGGAAAATAGAATGTACATAAAGAGGATGCTAAGTAAAAATAGCCTAAATTTACCTAATATTTGCTATTTTCTGTAATATATTTCTGACATATTGTTTTCTAACTGAAATTGTACCAAATCCAAGAAAAGTGGTAACATATATTCGATATTTGTGTATTGTTTGATGTGAATCACATCCCAAATTTATTTCTGCCACCAAATCCGAAGAAAGAGAAATCTAAAACACAAGGTATATNAGTCACAGAATCAAAGTAGCTCAGTCACACAAAGTAAACGAATTTTAGTTGTCATTTTCAAACAAGGCCACTCCAACATACTTCATATAGTAATATGCAAATTGGTCATTAAGTACGACTACGAACAGTACAAGGAAAAAATATCATAATCTAGTGTATTGCAATCCAAAACATAAATAGTACTAAAGGTTAGGTCAAGAAATAGTAAAAACCCACCATCGTTCTATGAAATCAAAATTTCAGAATCTGGCAAACTTGACAAAACGTAACAATTAAAACCAGTTGTTACTTAGTAATATGCACACTGAAAATACAGCTAACCGGAGGTTAAGTATTTAAATAACAATTAATAATAAATTACATTGGTTGAAACTACTGATTGTTTATCCCCCGTCTTTACAACAGTAATCAAAGTGTAACCAAAAAAAGCTGCGTATGAAATAATTACTTTTAAGAAAGAAGAACCTTTTTTCCCACAACCGTAGGAAAATTTAGCTTTTTAACAAGAAATTACAGGAGATCATAGAAGGTGACTCAACAACAACAACAAAACAAGAACTTTCTTGACTGCCTGATTCCTGTGTAAGTTTAATATATTATATTATATATATATATATATATATTGCTCTCTGAAATAAAACTGATCACAAGTCTGGTCACAATGAGTTGCCAAACGCCTAGTGTTTACCAAAAGTAGTTGGACGTAAGTGATATTCTGCAGACCAGATCCTGACGTCTGAACCATAATTTTAATAAGCTTTAGTAAAGAATAAAATATGAAAGGAATAGGTGAGTCAGCTTGGGCAGGGTGGATACTTGTCCAGAGAAAGAAAGAAAGCTCAACCAATTGTGAGCGACTCCAACAAAGTATGTTTATGCTTTGCTTTGTGACTCTTTCATCTCATAACATGAAACTCAATTAAAAACATATTTAACTTTTTGACTCAAACATCAATCTCAATTCTTAATCAGGAAAATAGAATGTACATAAAGAGGATGCTAAGTAAAAATAGCCTAAATTTACCTAATATTTGCTATTTTCTGTAATATATTTCTGACATATTGTTTTCTAACTGAAATTGTACCAAATCCAAGAAAAGTGGTAACATATATTCGATATTTGTGTATTGTTTGATGTGAATCACATCCCAAATTTATTTCTGCCACCAAATCCGAAGAAAGAGAAATCTAAAACACAAGGTATATAAAAGAGATTACTGAGTATGGTAAATGCAAACACAGTTCACCGTGCTACAAACACTAGATGTAAAAATACAACAAAAGTACACATCTTCCATAAAGTTTATACTTACAATACATACTAACATTCTTACAATACAAACTTCTACAATATATTCTTCCCTACACTCTAAATTCCCAATCAATTTCAGTGAAAAAAAACTCCAACTGTGAAAACCAGACACTGGCTATTGTAAGAAAATGTAGCCATAAATAGTTCCTTCTTTCAATGGTAATAGGTACGTTTACCTATTATATCTTCTGCAATACCAGCAAAAATAAATGACAGCCTTTCACAACACTCATATTTATTTATTTATTTATTTACCTTTTTGTTTATTCCTCTACTGTTTGCAGTGGTTAAAACACTGCAACTGTAAACAAAAGATCACAAATATTTTTGTAAGCAATACGTGTCCTATGCAAATAAAATACAAAATGAAAAAGCAAAGAAAATGGAGATGGGAGTGCAAAAAAGACTGCACAATGATGCATATCTTGCTTGATTTGCAGTTTGAAGGACAAGTTTATTTTCTATCATATATGTGAAGTAGTGCTTATTGGAATTAGTACTTACATTTGGTGCTATCTCATATGCTATTTGTACTGATGCCCCTCCCATTTCTAAAATCCCAGCAGTTTGTTTCCTTGTTATTGGTGCAACAATACTGGCTGGGGTTGTAGTTACATCATCTGAATGATCAAATCTTCCCAAAATATAATTTATAGCAATCCACATGTAAGTCCCTACACATAACAGAATACAAAACTCTAAATTGTCACATAGTCCAACCAAAATTAACCAAAATATAAAAACACATCAGATCCCAATTATGATGAAAAACCAATTATTAGCAATAAACTGGTAAAGACTAGTGACTGTATAGAAGAGCATGAATGCCATCATAATAAAATTTTTAGATACAAATAGTGAATGTTAATACTGTGTTAGTGCCAGTAACTTATAAATCCTAAGTAGTTGCATGTGGAGCTCAAAACAACTAAATCCCAACAGAACTACAAGCTTAGCCTTCCAAACATCATATGTTTGATGTCTGTCACCAAGTGCACTAGCAAAGAAAAATCTTACCAAACAAAATGTGTTCATTTGTATACTTGCCATTACTACAAGGTACTTACCCATTAATCCATTATTGTCTTTTTACAAAGGTCAAAATTGTATACACCTATGTAAAACAACTGTCTGTAGCTGGTTTATGTGTACTAAGAAGGCTTTGTCACAGAGGGCAGTGTAAACTGTGTATATCGACCCAATATATGAGATATCTCTAAAATATTGATATTTATATGCAGGGAATTATGTTTTAAAGTGCACGGTAAAATTTATTTTGGTGTGGAAAGGTTTTTGTATTGATTTCCTATTGTTATGGATTTTGATATTCAAACTTTAAATAATGTAACAAAACCTCCTACAGTGGGCCTGTCATTGTCTCTACTACCTGAACATGCGTGTCCTTCTGTGAAAAAGTTATACTTAGGTCTAAAAAAGAAGTTAAATCTTGCATAAAATTTCAAGAAAATACCATCCACTGCAGAATAAAAATACCTTGGAACCATGTTAAATGAATTGCTATCACTCACATCAAACTTCAACTTTGTTTACAAAAATGTATCATCTAAGCTCCAATTAATTAGGTCACTAAAGTACTTCCTTGTACCAGAATCTTTAAAAAGTTAATAAAGGATGTTGCTGCTGTTGTTGTTGTTAAACTGTACAATAAATGTAAATTTTACAAACATTGAACTTTGGAAAATAAACTTGTTATATGCAAGAATTGCAAGAATAACCTCTAGCCACTTATCACCAATTATCAATGACATAAAAAGACACAGTTATCCTCATAAGAGAATGTTTAAATACTGAGACCAGCACTGAAAACTTTGGAAAATTCTCTCAATAAGGAATTCACAGAGAAGTGACAAGAAATAATGGCTTTTTATTGCAAGTTCCTAAAGTTAAGGTGCAGGTTATGAAATGAAGATTTCATTCGAAAGGCAAAAAATTATAATGACATGCCAACTGCACTTCATCAAACTGACAATTCTATGAATTTTAGGAAACAAGCAATTGATAATTTTAATCTGTAAACACTGATTGTTTCTATTCATCAATTAAATTTTTCTTTTTCTTTTTGCATATTTGAAAAAGGATACAAACTAATATTAGTGTATGTAACACAGAAATGTTTCTATCCTTATTAAGATGTTTAATTCAAAATAATATATAAAGATACACATGTAACATTATTCATAACAAAATCATGCTACTGATCTTATGTCTAGGAAGAACTTTGTACTTCTTTCTAAGTTTCAACATAAGCAAATTATGCAAGGGATAAAGGGTTTAACTCTTTGATTTATGCATGGCTATTAAAATTGAACAACATCTATATTTTACGATATTGATAGCCAAAATACATGATACTGGCAACAGAAAATGAACAGAACAAGGCATTTTACACTTACCCTCTTGCTTTCCAGAAATGATATCAACATGTGATCGTGTAAAATGGAAATTATGTAGTTTAGGTATATCTTGTCTTAGATTATCAAGGATGGCATTTGCTTCATTTTCTGGTAACATGCGCATGCCAGCAGTAGCTAGAATATAAAGTGGTGTTTCTTGGTGTTTTTCTTGTGGAATATTTTTGGCAGCAAACTGTAAAAGTGGCATCAAATATGAAGTTGCATTTTGTGGCCTATCAACTAATGTTGAAATACCTATAAAAAAGTCAGGGAAATATTTAGAACCAAAAATATCTTCATACCTACCAATAAATAAATGTGATAGTTGATTTCTTCTACATAAAATATGTATGTAGCTACTCTTGTCACAAACATTGGAGGAATAAAGGCTGTCAAGGTACAAGACAAGAAATCAAAAGAAAATAAATTCACTAAAATTTGCTTTACAATGGGTCATGAATCTTTTCATAAGGCAATATTCCATACAATAGAGATGTCTTTATTTTATGGAATATATCTTTTTTATGGAAAGGATCAAAATATAAAAAAATAAGATAGAATGTGAGATGATTCATCAACAGATTGCAATTTTACCCTTAATTCAAACCAACAGAAAATAAAATCTATACTTCTTCTTCTTCTTCTTTTGGCATTTCCCTTTTCAGGGGTCGCCACAGCGAATTGACTTCTTCCACTTGAGTCAGTCACATGCGTCTTTCTCAGTCAAGCCAAGTTCCCTCATGTCATCTCCCACACAGTCTTTCCATCTCCTCCTTGGCCTTCCCTGCCTTCTCTTGCCAGGCAGCTCCATGTTCAGCACCCATTTAGCAATGTGATCCTCCTCCCTCCTTTGCACATGTCCATACCACCTTAGCCATGTCTCTCTCAGCTTTCCTGCGATGTCACATATCCCGACGGTGCCTCTGATCCTTTCATTTCTGATCATGTCCTTTCTTGTGACTCCAAGGGACCACCTTAGCATACGCATTTCTGCTGTTTGCATTTTCTTCTCAAGACTCTTGGTTAGAGGAGCTGTCTCTAGTCCATACAGCATCGCAGGCCTTACTACTGTTTTGTATAATTTTCCTTTGACTTTGACCGGTACTCTCCTGTCACACAAAATTCCAGTCGTGCTCCGCCAGTTGCTCCACCCTGCCTGGATTCTTTTCTTCACTTCTTTTGAACAATCGCCACTTTGCTCAATGGTGGACCCGAGGTACTTGAAATTCTCTACCTCTGGGAGATCATCATGACCGATTTTAATTGGTGGTAAGTCTCTTTTCTTGTTTATGCAGAGGTATTCCGTCTTTGCTCGGCTCACTTTCAGACCACGTTTCTCAAGTGCATTTCGCCATCCTTCCAGCTCTTCTTCAGCCTGTCCTTTCCCTGTGTTCATGAGCACAATATCATCCGCAAACATCATATTCCATGGCGCCTCCTTTCTTACTTCATCTGTCAACACATCCATCACTACAGCAAAGAGTAGTGGACTCAGGGCTGACCCCTGATGCAATCCTACTTTTACACTGAATGCTTCTGTCCTTCCTGCAGCACATCTGACCTCCGTCCTACACTCTCTGTACATTTCTTGAATACAGCGCACATACTTTTCCGAGACTCCTTTCCTTCTCATGCAATACCAAATTTCCTCTCTCGGTACCCTGTCAAATGCCTTTTCGAGGTCGATGAATACACAATGAAGCTCTTGTTGGCCTTCCCGATACTTCTCCGCTGTAGTTCTGAGCGCAAAAATGGCATCCGTTGTGCTTTTCTTGGGCACAAAGCTGAACTGTTCTGGGCTGATTTCGATCTCCTCCCGGACTCTCTGATCTATCACCCTCTCCCAAACCTTCATGGTGTGACTTAGCAGCTTTATTCCTCTGTAGTTCGGGCAGCTTTGCACATCTCCTTTGTTCTTGTATATTGGGATTAATGTGCTTTTGTTCCATTCTCCCGGCATCTGCTCTGTTTCAAGGATATCATTAAATAGGTCTGTTAGGAGTTCAATTCCGCAATTCCCAAGGTGTTTCCAGGCTTCTACTGGTATTTCATCTGGACCAACTGCTTTACCGTTCTTCATTTTGCTAAGTGCCCTTTTAGTTTCCTCTCGTGTGATTGGTCTTATCTCTCTGTCCTGGACTGCTCCACTGTTTTCTCGGCCTTCCCTGGGGTTCTCAACATTCATTAGGTCTTCAAAATACCCCTTCCATCTCCCCAGGATTTCCGGTTCTGACATCAATACAACGCCATCTTCATCTTTCATCATCTTAACGTGTTGTATGTCTTGTGTGTCCTTGTTTCTTTGTTTAGCCAATCTGTGGACAGCTTTCATTCCTTCGCATGTCTCCATGTTGTTGTACAGTTCCTCAAATGCCTCTGCTTTTGCTTTCGCCACTACTCGCTTGACCTCTTTCTTTGCCTCCCTATACACTGCTCTAGCTTCTTCTTCTCCATCTGCATACCACCTCTTGACGGCTTGCTTCTTTTTCCTTATACTTCCCTGTACCTTTTCATTCCACCACTAAGTGTCTTTCTCCTTCTTTAGCCTACCAGTGGTCTTACCGAGCACTTCACTGGCCACTGTACGAATTCCATCTGCCATTGTCTTCCAGTTTACTGGCAAGACCTCTCCAAGTCTTTCTCTGATCTCATTCTTGAACCTTTCTCCCATCTCTGGTTCTTTGGGCTTCCACCATTTGATTCTTGGCTCCGCTTTCTTAGTCCGTTGTAATGGGGTTTGCAATGTGACCTTGCATATCACCAGTCGATGCTGAGGTGTAACACAATAAAATCTATACATTGTATTGTATCTTCTTTCAATATTACCCTGAATATCCTGTGAATACCATTTTTGAACACTTTGATGACAGTGATACATCAAATAAAAGTAAGATTTTAATTTATCAAAATGCAATAACTCACTATTTCTGGTTATATGGAGTACAGCAGATAAGTAAACATAAAGGTTGGGTACACTGTCACTTTGATTTGAAATCTCACACCTGTGTCTGATGGTAGTTGTTTTTTTCTAGCTCCACAAATGGGGTAAAAGCCTTCTGGATTTTGGCATCTAGGGCAGCATCTCTAGAAGGCTATACCAAGGAAACAAATATCCATAACAAGGTAATCTAGTACCATTTAAGTAGAGTTTTGCCTCAATGTAAGGAGAACTAGTTGTGGATGTAAACATTACTTTTACTTTTTTCTGGGTGATGATGAATTCAAAAGCAGAGCAGCAAGTGAAAACTGATTCCTTAGCTGTTGCATGTCATTTTCGATTCCAAAAAAATCAATACCATCTGTATAAAGTATCTAGCATATCAGGGTATTGAAGGTGAAGCAAAGTCCAATTTCAATGTTATACGTATGGAAAGAATAAAGAAACAGAATGGTGAAAGAGATGGAGAATGGTACTGGTACAGGGAGGTCTCCCATTTTTACACCATTTTTGACAGTTATGTTCTCATCAGAACACTTCTAAATGTATCCTGTGCTTCCATAGTCCAGTGTAACTCTTTAAAGATTTTGATAAATCACACCAGGAAGTCCATGGATGATAAAACAAGTAAGACTATTTACATTAAGATAGTTCTTAATATATAGTACCTGGTGAATCCCCCCTGATGACTGGGTCTCACCCACAAAATGTAGGATTGTAGCAAAACATCAACTAACCAGGCAAATACTAAATATCTATATAACTTATAGAAGATACATATATTGTACAAAATTATTTCTTACCGGGTCGTATTTTCATCCTCAATGGATTTCCATATGTGTCTATCATAGGTTGGATTTTAAGAAGTTCATCTGGATTACCATTATGAGGTGGCCAGTAATATAAATAAACTCTAGAGCCACTGCTTCCACAATCAACTACAATACCATAGTGATAATTGGCTTGTGTGTACTGATCTGAAGAAAGAGCATAGTGGCTAGAGTTGCTTTTTGGTGGTTTCTGGTTTGTTATATATAAAACATATAAAAATAAAAGGAATACAAATAAGAAGAGGAATGGAAAAAATAAAAATCTCAAAAATTTTCTTAGTTTTTTAAACCTTTGTTGGTTGGAGGATGTGTCATTTCTGAAGATGACAAACACTCGTTGACAGCAGACTCCCATGGTAGGTAGATGGATCCTGCAAGTTTGAAGAAAAGAACAATTAAATAATGAAGAATTTGTTCTTAATGTAAATTCTATTACAAAATCAAATAATCAAGAACTCTATATATCTTCATGTCACCATTATCAATCTTGAACAAAAAGATGAAGAAGAGATACTACTACACTACAACTACTATACTGCTACTACTACTGCACTACTATTACTACTACTAAACTACAACTACAACACTACAACTATTACATTACAACTAGTACAAAGCTACTACTACAACTGCTACACTACTGCTACTACTAGACTACTATCACTACTACTATTACTACTACTATTACTACTACTACTACCATTATTAATAATACCATTACAATAATGCACCAGAAGGCATTTGTTTTTTTACACACAAACAATGGTTTAGCTTTCTATGTTATTGTCTTTACATGCCATACAATGTATTGTTTATGTATAATTTGTTTGGTGACCGACTGCAAACTGAATAGAACAATATGAGATCTGTGGACACAGCTGATATAATAACATTCGGAAGTCAGTTAAATTGAATTTTTTGAAAAGGCTGGAGAAGGGATTGAGGGAATAGGTAGCAGGTGCCTTTGAAAACCGAAAATGACCTTCAACAAGGCTCTTTAGTTGTACTTATTGGCTGCTTTTCTAACTATAAATTTTGAACCTATGCTGAAAACTGCATTATTCTGATTTAAATCAACTAAGAGGTATTTCTAAAAAAATGATTCAGTATTGGCAGGAGAAGTCTCCTAAAATACTATGAAGCACCTTTAGTTTTATTTTGCTGGTCTTGGTGGGGTTGTTATACCCAGGCAATCACAGGCGAACATCCCGCAATCAACAATAACAAATCTTCGTATGCGAGGTAATTTGTATAAAATTAAATGCAATCCACAAGGTTTCTTGACGTAACAATGCTATCTGATACAGAAAACGAACCCAAAAGGCATTGATTTTAGAAACCTTTTTTTCATTCGTATAATTTTTAGTCCACAAGATAACCCTCTTGCTGCTGTGACTTGAGTGGCCAAAACATAAAACAAGATTCACAACTCCAACTTAAGTACTTTAGGTCTACTTACTTGCCTACCATGGTGAAAATGGTGTCAGCTTGAACAGTAAGCGAAACAGTTTGTTCGTGACATCTCAAAAGTTAAACTTCATGTTCTTTAACTTTGAAGAAAGAAGGAATGAACATCCAGAGGCCGATACAACTAAGTGAAATGAAGAAATCGCAAAAAAGAACTTCTAGTGTTTACATAATCTTGAAGTCAATTTGGAACTCTAAACGAGGCCAATTAACTACTGGAACGAGATTTTAGACGTGTGCTTGTTGCCTTCTTTCCCCAATTTATCGAACAATGATAACGAGGCTAGCCAGCCGGCGCACGGCACAGGCCCGGCGGATAGAATGTTTGAAGTGGTGGGAGGGGGGGGCAATATATAGTGTCTTGGGAGAGCACCACCATGGTTGTGGGGTCGACGGGCTTGAAATTTTTTTGAAATTCCAGGACTCTAGATTAGCTAAAACGCACTCCAAATGTTATTAAAAAGAAACGGAATCTTACAAAAAATCAACATATAATCAACATATCACGTTATTTAGTTTTATGTGAAAAATACATTTTTTGTGATATGAGTAAGATTACACTCGAGGAAAACTTGGAGTGTCTGACCTCAGTTGAGTGTTCAACGAAATTCAATGCTGGAACATCAAGTGATAAAATGAGTCGCGATAGCCGCTAAACACGAAGAAAAAACGTCACCGGATTTGGAAATCGGTAATCGAGCTACCCTTGTTTCTATAGCGTAAAAAGCGAACGCTGGAGGAGGGTAAGGACAGCGTTCCTGGTTACAGTAGAAAAGGCGCGATGATTAAAAAGGCAAGCATTTTGTGAGTAGCATGTCATACGAAACACAAGACCAACGTGCTGTTCTCAATTAATGACAAAAGGAATATTTTAGTGTAGAGAAAGCAAGAAAAAGTTATTTATCTTTATTAATTTCATTTTCTAGGCTTAAAAAATCATTAACCTGAAAAAAATTGGAGGGACCACGGCCCCCGGCCCCCCGGATTCGCCAGCCCTGCAATACGGAGACTACTTTAGTAGAAAGGACTTGAAAGTTAAATAATCTGAGTACATGTATATATGCAGATACATACTTAAATAAATGACAAAAATACATTTAAATTCAGTTTGAGGAGACTAGTATAAATATCGCCTGAGACTACTTCAATCACATTTCAATAAAGGAGCCTCTTGAAACAAATATGTATCTCAAGGAGAAACTGAAATGGACTGGTGAAGGAAAATGTTTTCAATAAATGACCTTTTACTTTCACACCTTTTTATTTTTTGATATATTATTTTCTGCCATGTTTCAACTTACTACTTCTTCAATGATACAAAAAAGTAAGCCTGGCACCATTTTGATACTCAAGATTAGTAAGTAACAAACAACTGTTATCACTGACTTAAGAAGACCTTTCTTTCTTCTTAATTTATGTTGAAATTTTAGAAGATGGTATTGTATTTATACTTTCCTACTTAATGAAACACCTGTCACTTGAGGAGTCTGTCGGTTAAAGCTGTCTCGGAATAAAAACAATGAGTGTAATTAAACACCAATTGTATTCTCAGGTGCCTGATTGCCGTTTGTGGAAATTGCTGTTTCATACATTTGCGATAACTACTCCACCGTCAGCTAAAATAGATATTTCGGAAGCATCAGAATAGCACTAGATTTTTCACTTGTAATTATTCATTATTAAAGGTGGCAAAATATTCCGGAAATTAGGCACCCAAAAGCTGTTCAAACTCCACTAAAGCCATTTCAACTTTCAGTTTCACCAGCATAGTACGAGTTACAAAATGTGTAAGTGGGCTACATGTGAGAAGCACCATTACGCTGATTGTGAACAGGACGTTAAATTGAATTCCTGGATGAATCGAATACCTGGAGAAAATATAAAAGAAGCACGCAAGTTTTGCAACTCCAAAATGCATTGGTATTTTGAAGATCTTTGTGCTCATTTGGAAACAGAAAAGTACAAGAATGATGCCCTGCCCGCAATTCTAATGCGAGAACGCATTAGAATAGGAGGCATATTGAATGTTCGTAAAAACGTCCATACCAAAATATTTCGAGAGCATCAAGGAAGCTGAGCTGATATATTTTAGATGACTTTTTTCTGGATGCGACAATACCCTAAAACACTTTTTCACACCATTGAATATATAATGAGCTTTAGTACAAATAATTAAACTGTAACTCACTTGATTGAGTGATATTGAGTAACTTCAACTAAAATCCTCTATTGCTTACAACCTTACTTTCCTGCAATTGTTCCTTCACAATCGTGAGTTTAAAATTGTATAATTCAACAATATTGAAGTTGTAACTACTGGAATATTCTAATTGCTTTTGTGACACCTCCATCACTTGATCCATGGTGGACTTTTAAGTACTGATATCTTCTTTGCTACTAGAATACTGTTGCACTGGTAGCATACAATACCTTTATAGTGCCCACTTCCTTAAATTAAACGATGCTGTGAAAGAATTACATTCTTTAAATTAAGAACTTTGAGCAAATTAAAAAAGATAATTAAAAGACAATTGGTCAATCTTAAGTTTTTAGCTAAATATTCTTAGCAGCGACAGCGTTAAAACTTTTTAGAAACTATCTGACACTGTGTTTGAAAGAGTACTAGATTATCCTGAGGTATTACATCATGGGATGTCATTACCGGAAAAATTATGGAAACAGTTTTTGGTAACTTTGTACCTCACTTTTCTTTTTTGTAACCTTGCATTTAAAAAATGGTACTCTTTCTTTTGTAAAGAAGTACCTTACATTTATTAAATGGTACCATTTGTTTTGTAAAATTGTACTCTCCATTTAAAAATGGTACCACTTATTAAGTAAATTTGTACCCTGCATTGATAAAATGGCACCCTTTTATGGAGTATGGGAAACAGTAGAGAAGTAGGCCACTTGTTGGTTGCATTTTTTATCGATCTTCCTCTTTCGATTCTGTCTCAGTTACTGAAACAGTATCAGACTCCATTAAAAAGACCTTGGACAAGGATCACACTGCTCACATCATTGTCTTTGGTGACTTCAACTCTCATCACATGTGCTGATTGAGTAATTTTTAAAGACCTAAAAAAGCTACTTATAACTTGGCTTTTGCAAATAACATTGTATAGTTTGTTGATTTTTCAGCAAGGTGACCTGATTCAGACTCAGAAGAACCTTCTCTTTTAGACCTCTTTTTGACTCCTATTCCTGATTGTTGTACACTCTCATTAAAAAAATTTTTTAACTTCTGATCATGTTGTTGTCGCTGCTGAGATTAGAATAACTTTCAAGTCTTGTTGAAAAACCAAAACAGCATGTCTTTTAATTTGTTCAGGCTGACTGGGATGGATTTCATCAATTCAGAGTATTAATGCCTCCTAGTTTTGTTGACAAAAATGTTATTCCATCAACACCTTTCAACTGAACATCTTGTTTGTTGGAAAAGGTTGCAATCTTGTAACCCTGTAAGCTCTCTAGTTGTTTAATTTGAATATGATCAGATGACTTGCATCATAAATGACTAGCTGTTCTAAGCTGTATAATTATTTCTGGTACTAATACTATCCAGCATTCCTTATTGTCAGTTTTATTGCTTCACCAACATACTAATCGTTTACAACGTCTTTGCAAACTATTTTCTTCTATCATGAAAAGCAGCTAAAATTTATTTATACATTTGGATGCACATATGCACTATACTGCAAAGCTAACTGAACGTAGAAGAATAAATACTTCAGAATATTGTAATATTGTATTGTTTACACAACGAAGTAAATAGCATAGTTAGCATAACATTCACATTTATAATTCTTTATCTTATGTCTTTTTTATTTCATTGTATCTTCTTATCGTTATCCCCAGCGTAACTACCCTTTTCATTCCTTGAGATCTTTTGCTCCAATCGCCAACAACGACTATTATCCAATAATAACTTCAACCACGTGTATGTAACATTAAGCCACGCTGGTTGTATTGTGGTCTGCATGTATTCTTTTGTTAGTTTTAAATTCCACATCACATCTAGTTCAATGCACCACCTTCTGATATGTCATTGATCAAGTTTCTTGCACATAGTTTGCTTGATAGTTTTAAAGTGCCTAAGAAAAGTTGCTTTTTGATATTCTTTTAATAGCTGGGTACCACATTTTTGTCCTTTTATGGTTTTTGTATGTGGTGGAAATCCATTATCCAATGTACCTGAAATTGTCAAGTGTTTTAATGGTCATGTCATTCCTTGCAAGAATTTCGACATGGTTTTCTTAACTACTCTACATGTTTATAGTCTTTCTTATATTGATTTCTGTGGCCCTAAATTTTATTAAGAAATTAGTTCTCATGATTTCCTTTTTAATACCATAACACTGTACTCTTAAAAGATACAATTAACGATACAACCTTTACAAATTAAAGAAGGTTCATATGTATTGGTTGGATAGTGTTGAATTTAGGACATTTAAATACACTAAAGAAAGTGTTAGGGTGTCTATTAACATATCATCAGCTATAGTCCATAAATTGTTTCTGAGAGAATTGTGGTCGTAAAAAAACTGTACATTAATGAAGAAGTAGCAACTAAACCTGATATCAATATTAAAGTCATGAACACCGGTGTCATAGGTAGGACCTTCCAACAGATCGAGAAAATTGTTCTAAACTAAAAATTTTTTAGTTCCCCATCTTTGATGGTTGAATATTTCATTGCACAAAGCACTTTGAGCACCTAACTCTGTCAAATACCTCTATAGCAAATACTTTCCCAACAATATGTTTATTCTTCTATTACTCAAAATACATGTTGGCTGAATGGGTAAACTAAAAGCAAATGGACTCCAAATAAATAATAGTAAAGAGATGCAGTCTACTTAAGATTAAGAATTGATATTGCGGTTGTAAGCTTGATAATAAAAATTAATATTCTGTACTTGGCATGCGAGTCACACGATGATCACTTTTTTTCCCCATAAAACCTAGCAAGTTTTATAGTCTAAAAACTCCAGTAATTTTATTTAAAACATACCTTTCATATATGCCAAAATATTTGTTACTAACTTAACAATAAGACACCAAAAATTGAATTCTTCGCTTGCAAATCTAAATACATCACATATAAGCTGTAGATTACACTGGTTTACATAAAAAAAAATTTTGTCTGAGGCAAGAATGTGAATAAGTATTTTTTACTAATTTGCGTGAACTTAATTTAATTTTAACTTAACAGTTTGGCTCTATCACCTCTAGTTTTCTTACTTTTAAATAGTCTTATTTAAGTATTCAGAGACTATATATGCCTTTATTTCAACAGTTGCAGCAGTTTACTACCGATAAAATAGGGTAGATAAAGAACATTGACGGAATGAATATACTTGGATGACACAATGCCCACAATTCATAGTACCGCAAACAGTTAGAAGTGTGTTTTCTTAGACGATCTGGTGTATTTTGCCTCCAGGATGTCACGCAAGGGCATCCAGCAGAAGTCTCCCATCATGCCGGGGTTCCACTTTCCTTGGTAGCTGCTCTCCATCTTTGTAATATCTTGGTGGAATCTTTCTCCGTGCTTATCACTCACTGATCCAAGGTTTGAAGGGAAGAAGTTGAGGTGGAAATGGAGAAAATGAATTTTGAGTGACATTCGGCATCCCATATTGTCATAAGTCTTTAGCAACTTCTCAATACAGGCTTAGTAATTTGGTACGCGTATTTTACCAAGGAAGCCACTACAGACTGACTTTAATACTTCCCATACTCTCAGTTCCTTTAAGATAAGAAGTTCCTTAAAATCAGTATCCTTCAGCACTTCTCGAAACTGAGGTCGCTTGGAAGCGTCTGTGAAAAGACGCCAGTCTGAAGGATTATGCTGGCTTGTTTTGCATGTCGAAAAAGGAAGCAAGGTCTTTGTTCCGATTCCTGAAACTGGTGATACTTCTTTCTAGACTAGGTTCCATAGTTTAAGCCTAGAAACCAAGAGCTCTGACTGCTGTTTTGACAGATACAAATCACGTGCAATGTCATCCAGGTATTCTTGCGTGATCCAGTGTTGCTCGTTGCGACTTGTTTCTGAATAAGAAGAGTCAATACCTTCGGAAGAGATTGACTTGGTAGAATCTTCCCTAAATTGCTTCATCTTATAAGGAAAGAAGATCCTTATTTACTGGAGGTGTTGGGACAGGAAGATCATATGAATGAGGAACGGGTCTCATAGCAGATGGAAGGTTGGGGTATTTGATCTTTTTTATAGAAGACGCATTAAAACCAGTTATATTTGTTAGACAAAAATAACAATCATCCGCATGGCTTCGTGGCTTTCTCCAAAGTTCAAAGCCACTTTCTTGCCAATTAACCAAGCAGTTAATCCATTGTAGCAGGGTTTACAACAGATGTGTGGANATGAGGAACGGGTCTCATAGCAGATGGAAGGTTGGGGTATTTGATCTTTTTTATAGAAGACGCATTAAAACCAGTTATATTTGTTAGACAAAAATAACAATCATCCGCATGGCTTCGTGGCTTTCTCCAAAGTTCAAAGCCACTTTCTTGCCAATTAACCAAGCAGTTAATCCATTGTAGCAGGGTTTACAACAGATGTGTGGAGGAGCCAAAGATTTGTCCTGGGCACCAATTTTACAGTCAAAAAAAAAGAAAGTAGGCAGTTATGAGGAGGGAAGTAATGGGTTGGCGCTGTGCAACTGTCGTGAAATCCCCACATACGTAGCAGAAAGAATTGGCCTTATTGAGGCATTCTCGCTATTTTGGCGAGCTTGAAGCAATTGGAGAATCTTAAAAACAACAAAACAAAATAAAATTAACTGCCAAAATCCATCTTGATATATATATATATATATATTACATTATAATGTAATGCTGTCACTTACATTTATTGTATAATAACTAAAAAAGAAAGACATAAGTCACACAATATTAGAAATTAACCCTGAATGCATATACTGTAGGCCTTTATGTACACTATGTGTAGAAAATGTACAGTATACATATAAAAAAACTAGAGGTGATGAGGAAAAACGGATTTCAAATCTGAATCCAGCACCCCCAAATTGGATTAAAACAGCTATTTTGTGCTTGGCTCAATTTCTTTTGAACCAGTGTTATTAACAAATGACAAGAAGTATAGACTCATTCAGGATTATTCAAACTACTAAAGATATCTGGTATAATTGAATGTCATAAACATAGAGCCAAATGCTCTATTCTCAGGAATATTTGTCTAAAGGCTTCTTATCAAATATTTACACTTAAGGAGAACTGATCGATATGTCCCACCAAAAGCTTAAAAACACGAACCAAGGACAATGTTGATATCCCAGACTGGCTTGTCACCCACAGCCAAAAAAACAGACACTTTTCTTGTATTGCATGCTTCGCCTTTTTTCAATGAAGGAGAAAATGTTGTAATACCCCAAGAGGTCCTGTTATTGCTTATCTACATCTTATCAAACCTTACCAGCATTTGCAATGTACCTGAAGGGAAAGATAAAGATAAAGATGTGCATTTCTGTGCGAAGCAGATACAACAATTTTAGACTTGAAGGTTCTTCTGGACTGTCAGGTTTTCATGCCCGGGCATGTTCCAATATGTTTGTTCTGGACTGTCAGATTTTCATGCCCGGGCATCTTCCAACATGTTTGATAAATTAGCTGAGAGAGCAAAAGAATCGTGTTTTAATCCATTTTTGTTTTGTGATGACGAGACCTTGCATGAAATACTAATACTTTGAAATGCCTTTGACCTGCCGGATGATATATGGTTTCAGTTGGATTTGCTTGTATTCTTCATCGATCCAATATATATATATATACATATATATATATTTGATCGATACCTGAAGTACCTGCCTATCTAAGTGACCTCCACTCAAAATTTGTCTTAGTTCCGATCGATAAAGCGTCCAATAACGTTTCTATCGTTTGCAAGAGGTTCTATATTTTAAGGTTAGTGTTTTAAGAAGTTGGTCTCAATACAAACCCTACAAGTACCTACACATTCAGCAATGTTGAAGAAATCGTCAACGTGTATGTAGAACTATGCGATACCTATAACCTGAAAGTGAAACAACAGTCTTTCGTTGCCATTCATGTGTTGGACTCCAAAACTGCATTATACTCCATCTAGAGCGCGTTTTATCGTTGCTTCTGCGTCCTGCTCTACAAAACCCCTAAGTCATTTAATTTCGATAATCTTTAAGAAGACATTCCATTAGGTAGAAGTTTTTCACAGAAAGAGCATTTTTTACCAGAATTATAACAGATTCTGGGTTATCGAAAACTCTAAACCTGTACTAGAAAGATTGCATCAACTGAACAAGAATAACAACGCCATGTCAGTATCTACCTTTGACTTCTCTACGTTGTACACAAAACTACCCCATTCAGATTTGATTGAAGTTCTGAATTCATTGATAGATTTTGTATTCAATGGAGGCAGGAAAACAGCAGATGGTTCTAGAAAATTCTTGGCTGTGAAGGGAAAATATTGCTTTTCCTGACATGAAATAAAAGACATGAAATATGAGCTACACTAAACAACAAATAAAGGTCGTGGTAAAGCATTTGATAACTGAATCTTTCTTTAATATTGGCAATCTTGTTTTTAAACAAAGGATTGGCATTCCCATGGGAATAGATCCTGTCCCTTTCTGGGCAAACCTCTATCTCTATCACTACGAAAGTTCTTTCATCACTAAACTGTCACGCACCGAACGCTATCGTGGATTCAAATTAAAGCATATCTTTAGATTCATTGATGATGCTTGTTGTATAAATGACCATTATGAATTTGAAAATAGTTACCGCGAATATACCCACCGGAACTACACCTTAAGTGTGAACACAAAGGTACACACGCAACATTCCTGGAGCTGGATATTGATGGGATTTTTGTGTATAGATTATTTGATAAAAGAGACAACTTTCCTTTTTACATCGTTGGGATGCCTGATCTTTCTAGAAATATTCCAGAGCATATTTTTTATGGTTCAATATCATCTGAACTTTTAGGGATAGCTCGTGCAACTCTACAGTATGATGACTTTATTCTTAAGAGCAAAGAAATTATTGTGAGGATGATAAAACAAGGTACATCTTGCTCCAAGATTGTCAAAAGATTCGATAAGATGCATTGAAAACATAATGATGCATTTACCTCATTCAACAAGAACGTAGCTGTATTAAAACATGAATCGATAAGAAATCTTTATCTCTCACTTCAACCTCTCGGTATATTTAATTCTTCCTCGTCGTTTACTCTTATGTCTCTCTCTCTCTGTGTATCTTTCTTTATCCTCTTGTAATATTTTATTTCTCCTTCTTCGTTCTCTCCATATGTACTCTTTTTCTACCATTATTTTCCCTTTTTCCCCCCTACGGATTGTGTATTTTTTTATCTTTCTGCTTCATGAATCTTACACTTTCTTTTTCTTTGATTTCTTCTATTATCTACTTCCACTATTTTCATGGAGGTGGCACCTGATCAGTGCTGCTAGGCAGCCATGTCTGAATGTCCATTTCGATTTTAAATGCCCGAAATTGTTGACATGGTAATCGACTGATGATCTATGATATCTACTTTATTCTTAGTCATTATCATCATCTTAATCATTATTCTTCGTCATCTATCATTTTACATTTTTCATCATACTTCACAATAGTTCTATCCTTCATACATCATTATTTTTCTTTCTCTCTGCGCATAGTTCATTCTTATGTTTTTTGTTGTGTTGTCCTTTGTGTTGTGGTGTGGATCGTTCATGTATGGATTGTCCCATTATTAGCATTTTATTATCCACTTCCAGTTTTCTCAGTTTTTCACTCAAATACTATATATATATATATATCAAAGTGCCGTATCCTGACGAACGCTGGCTGCCATGACGCACCACCTCTTTCGATCTCTGCCAGCATGTACGAGGTCACATGGTAAAATATGAAAAAAATATACAAAAGAGAAAAGAGCTTCTTTGGTCATCTTCTCAAATTTTGCAGCCAAAGGAGAATACGTCTGAGCAATCTTTGGTTCAGTTGACTTACAAATTAATCATACCCTTGGTTTGGGGACAACCTTTCGAAAGTTATCTATGGTTCCCAGCATTTATGCATTTGTTTATACATTAAATGCAGTTGGNTCAAATACTATATATATATATATATATATATATATATATATATATATATCAAAGTGCCGTATCCTGACGAACGCTGGCTGCCATGACGCACCACCTCTTTCGATCTCTGCCAGCATGTACGAGGTCACATGGTAAAATATGAAAAAAATATACAAAAGAGAAAAGAGCTTCTTTGGTCATCTTCTCAAATTTTGCAGCCAAAGGAGAATAGGTCTGAGCAATCTTTGGTTCAGTTGACTTACAAATTAATCATACCCTTGGTTTGGGGACAACCTTTCGAAAGTTATCTATGGTTCCCAGCATTTATGCATTTGTTTATACATTAAATGCAGTTGGACCAATTTTATTACAGTTTTATATTTAAATCGACAGGCTCCTCAAGCAGTATTCCACTTCATTTTATGCGAATGCAAACATTGATGCAAAGGAAGGTGAAGCTGGCGCAAGTATAGTATCTCATGTACAGACGTTCGTAGGCCCTGGAATTTCAGTTGCAACAAACAATCTGTTCAACAGAAATAAATAAGGAATGTTAAGATCAAGGTGTTTCTCCCTGTGACATTAACACGACAATAGTTAATCTGATGTTTATTGTTAAAACTACTGAAATGAAAAACGATTTGAGAAAATAAACATTAAGTAAACTATTTCATTTATTTTGATTTGTCTTTTGAGATATATATCCTTTGTGAAAATTATATGTCTACAAGTATGTAAATCACATATGTGAATTAAAGTACTTGATTTTATTAGGTTCCTGGTCTCGAAAGACCTATATTAAGACACCTTATTTTCAATTGTGTCACTGGTGCTCACAAATGTATCACATTACTGTACGAAGACCATTTTTATCTCTGTTTTAGATTTCAAAAATTTAGAAAATGTTTTATGTCATCTGGATTAAGTCCTAACTGAGTAGCTTTGTGTGGAAAATACTAACTTGAAATAGATTGTCAGCAGTAGGTTACTTCTCTTCCAATTTCTTGACGTTGTTATCAACTAAGCATTAAATTTTAGTTGGTTTGACAAAGGAAAAAATTAGTCTACAGGAACAGAAAAGAAAAGGTGTGTCAACTATCAAATTATAGCCAAATGGGCTGCTAAAACTTGGACGAATTTTGCTGGTGACGACTTGATCTAGATAGATTTCAGTTAATACAAATATTCTGAATAAAAAGGAGACAAAAATTAGCGTTACTTTGGATTGGTGAGGTAAGAAAGAGACTGCAAAGGGTGTCAAAAAGCAAATTATTAATGAGACTACTGTCACAGGTTACAAGATCTCTCTTTGATTAAAAAGACATTAAGGCATTTAAACATGGCATGAACCACATTCGCTCCTCTCATCAATATCCTTATACTTTATAACTGGACTGGACAGACTCGAATCTAGGTGGCAAGAAAAACCCTCTCCACGGACAGTTCGCAGCCCGAAGCAACAGTGCTGATGTAGACAAAGAAGCAACCCATCAGTGGCTGAAGAGCTCCGGACTGAAAGGGGAAACAGAGGGCTTTATTGTTGCTGCCCAAGATCAGAGTCTGTTCACCAGGAACTACCAAGCTAATGTTTTACATAACGGTGCCGATCAAGAATGTAGGTTCTGTGAGGACAAAACCGAAACTATTGACCACCTTGTCTCTGGCTGCTCGGTACTAACACCAAACGAATATAAAAACCGTCATGATCGAGTTGGCCAATACCTACATTGGAAAATTTGTCANAAGGGGAAACAGAGGGCTTTATTCTTGCTGCCCAAGATCAGAGTCTGTTCACCAGGAACTATCAAGCTATTGTTTTACATAACGGTGCCGATCAAGAATGTAGGTTCTGTGAGGACAAAACCGAAACTATTGACCACCTTGTCTCTGGCTGCTCGGTACTAACACCAAACGAATATAAAAACCGTCATGATCGAGTTGGCCAATACCTACATTGGAAAATTTGTCAGCACTTTTCCATTGAAACGCAAGCTAGCTGGTATGAACATCATCCAGCACCTGTAACTGAAAGTAAGGATGTTACGATCTTGTGGGATTTTCCGATACACACGGATCGTACCATACAAGCAAACCGCCCAGATATTGTCATCAAGAACAGGAAAGAGAACACTTGCCTCTTGATAGACATGAGTACTAGATAAACGTCACTATTTTATTATGATGACAAATGTCACCTTTCGGATGATGGTGTTAGCTCGCTTCCTTATGGTCACCATAGTACTAATTTATTGTAAATAAACCCCTTTATTTTTGTACATAGTTAAGTGTGTATTATATTAAATTACTTATATATGTATATGTATATGTTAGATATGAAAATGGTTAAACAAGGTGCCTGCCCTATGAAGATGATGTGAAAATTCGGTAAGATGCATATTATTCATGGCGATGCATTTTCGTCGTTTTACAAAGGCATCAATAACCTATAATATGACTTGACAAAACATCTATAATACTTCTCTATGCTCTAAGTTTCTTCTCTTTTTTATATCTCTTTAAGTTCTCCTCTCTTCCCTCCATCTTTCTCTCTTTTCATGCTATTGCTGTTATCTTCACTCATGTCCCAATCATATTTCATTTCTTATTCTCCACAGTCATCATGGAGGTGGCATCTGATCAGTGCTGTTGGGCAACCATGTCGCATAAATCATGATTTCTGTAATTACCACCAGATCATTATTCAGTTTTTTGTTTTAATCTATTACATCTTATTACTCTTCTTTGTCATTCTTCTTTTTTCTTCTTTTTCGTTGTGTCTGTGCGTGTGTTACTGGTTGTATTTTCTTTCGTATTATCCTGCTGCTTGTTCATGTATATATTGTTTCCTCATGGTCATTAATTTACCCAATACTGTCTTTGGCTTTAAGTGGTACAATCTAATACTATATATATATATATATATATATATACCAGTATCTAAGTAATTATTATTAGCTATCAATAGTGCACAAGAATATTAGAGCTATCATATGCTGAACAACAAAAAAAATCAACAAAACTTAGCTTAGAACTGTCAGTTTCATGTTTTCACAATCGTCAGCTAAACAAAAAAAAAACAAAACAAAAAAAAGCTGACGACTGTGACAACATGAAACTGACAGTTCTAAACTAAGTTTTGTCTTTCACTATATATCCATGTTGTGAATAAGCGATTCAGGATTGAAGTAACAATCTACTAGGTCTATTAGGAGAGGAAAACATATAAAATCTTGTCTTCTTTTTCCTTGTGTGCTTGTTGTGGTGCAGATGACATGTACTACTATATTATCAATATTATTGTAATAAATTTAGCTACTACCTTATAAAAATATCAACCCGGTCTATAAGTTGGTTCTGCAGTTGTTTTCAAATCTAGAACTAGCATCTTCCCCTTCTATGCTGCTATGCCGATAGGATCATTCTTATAATCTTCTATTCACTAAAAACATATATTTCGAATCAAGTCTACAAAGTATATTTTAATTAGTGTTTCTTTGTTTTTTAAACAGCCTTTTCTGCTTCTGCTAGGAACAGTGGTGGCTCTTTCGTGGAATTTTTAGTGGTATTTGTTGTAAGTTTTATATTCCTTGTTCATTTTCTCTTCTTTACAACATTTTCAACATGAATTAGTTTTTTCTCATTCATTTGGGGATAAATTTTACTTGCTTTTCTTATTTGTTCATTTATCTGTTCATTGACGAGTGCTCTTACAATGGAAATCATTGAAGAATTTGCTAATATTTGCACACAATAACAGATATGAACACCAGGTGTGAATTTTTTCAATATATTCCTTATTTTTCATCTTGCTAGTTATTTTCCTACATGTAGTGACGTCCTTAGTTGGGCCTATCGTTGTCTGTGTAACAAAAAATAAATTAAAAGAAATATATTTATTGAAGGAGGAGGGGGGATCTTTGATTTGTAATCAATCCTTTTTGTGTGCTTTGTGCTTTTTAGATACAATCACCAGTTTCAAATAATTCGATAGTGCCATTATGTTCATGAAAACAAAAGAACAATAGGTTACAAGTTTTACCAACTTTTAAACATTAATTATAATTTTAGTTTGCTTTTTTCCTAAGCAGGGATACGGCATATTTTTCTTCAAGTAATTCAAAGAATTTTTTTCTACACTAAAGCAGGAAACCTCAGCAGGGCCACCGGTTATTTCTTACAATATTATATCATAAAATTCTACAATGTACAAAATGAAACGATTAAGCTCCTATGGTAACCTTTGTGATATATATTTCATATATATTATANAATATATTTATTGAAGGAGGAGGGGGGATCTTTGATTTGTAATCAATCCTTTTTGTGTGCTTTGTGCTTTTTAGATACAATCACCAGTTTCAAATAATTCGATAGTGCCATTATGTTCATGAAAACAAAAGAACAATAGGTTACAAGTTTTACCAACTTTTAAACATTAATTATAATTTTAGTTTGCTTTTTTCCTAAGCAGGGATACGGCATATTTTTCTTCAAGTAATTCAAAGAATTTTTTTCTACACTAAAGCAGGAAACCTCAGCAGGGCCACCGGTTATTTCTTACAATATTATATCATAAAATTCTACAATGTACAAAATGAAACGATTAAGCTCCTATGGTAACCTTTGTGATATATATTTCTGTACACCAGCTTAAATCTTACCAACCAAAATTGATTGACGCAATTGTTCGTAGCAAGGGCAAAAAATCCAAGGGATTTAGATTTTTGTATTCAGCCTCACTTTAAGAATTGTAGTGAGGAATATTACTTCCCAAAAGGAGGTCTCTTTTGAAATAACTTCAAGTGGCTGAAGACAATCTGTGATGTTTTCCTCTGCTATTTGTTTATATCACAGCCATCAGAAGATGTACAATAGCCTTCTAGTAACGTTAACGCCTATCTTTTCAGATCAAAGCTAATTTCTATGAGAAATAATTTAAAACAAAAGAATTCCTATATCAAATTAATTTTCATTGCTTATGGACACGGTTGTACAGTGAAGCTTTACTTTCCCTTAATTTCACCATTAAAAAGGGTTTTAAATAGGTCTTTTGTTTTGTAGTAGAAATAGGTTGAATTGCTCACAGTGCCTCAGGAAATACGTACTTCTTCATACCAGAGCAATGGCAAAAATGTAGAATTTTGTACGTCAGGTGCATTGAGGATAGAAAAAACAACAATGTTTTAAAACATATGAATGTTAATTTTAGTTATTTTATAAGTTCCATTCAATTTTCTTGCTCTGTAGAGTGATTAAATGAACTTTAAAGCAAGTAGCTTGCTTTACCCATAATTTAAAGATAGCCTTTATCAGGTTGCTCGATGTTGTGAAAAATGTCACAATAAAGCCTCTGCAAACAGTTGCAGTCAGTATTTGACTGCTATTTCCAATTCTTACAATAAACTCATTCAGTTTTTTGTTGCTCAATATTTAAACAGGATGTACACTATGATATAAAATATTGATTTTATTAATATGCGCCATAATGGCTAACTTCTTAGTGGACCGCCAAGTTGTTTTTTTGAATTTTCTTGTTCCCAAATCTTAGACAAAACCAAATTGTTGCTTCCCTATCTCTGAGCTCATCGCTGTCCTTGTTTGCCATTATGACTCGCAAAAGGACCTTAATTATATGACTCATTAGACTAATGGTTCTGTGGAGCTCCTACTCGGTAGCACCAGATTTCTTGGGCATAGAGATGAAGACAGATTTAATTAAATCTGAAGGGATTTCTCTGCTGCCTTATATATCGTTGAGTAGTCGAGTGACTTTGCGTATCCCTACTCTTCGAGTGCCTTTATCATCTCGATGCATATTCCGTCAGGACACGTGACTTTATTTGCCTTTATCTTCGCAATCGCCGCTTTAAATAAACATTGTACAGTTTTAAAGCTATTGATGACATTTTTATGGTTGGTTTTCGTTCCTTCCATCTGTGAACAACTCGCCAACATACTTTCCCCAAGGCTCCACCAGCTCTTTCTTCTCCATGATCATAGATTCGTCCTTTGCCTAAATACATCTGCTTGAAGATCAGGGTCTAAGATCCTAGGTCTTGCAGCTTTGAATCTCTTGACATTGCTCATTTATCCGTGCTTTTTTCGCTTTTCTGGAGTCGTTTTATGTCACCGTCCAAGGTTTAGTATTGGATCGAGTCTCTTTCCAAAATTTTCTTTCTTTCTCTCATCTTTTGCGAAATTTCTGGTTTCAATAACCCTTGCTTTTGCTCTTTTCTTTTGGGTTGGAAAATTCTTTCCCTATTTCTACTATCGCTTCTTTTAGCACTTCTCATTTGCTGCCTTCTTTTCTTTAGAGTACTTCGAACCGGTTCTGCACCGCGACTGCATATCTGCTTCTACGCTCCTAGTTTTCATGCAAAAGTTTCTTTTGCAGTTTTGTTTCTGGGGTTGTACGCTTTGATCGATGAAGCTTCAGTCTGACTATACATACAACAGGATTGTGGTCGCTACCGCAGTCTGCTCCAGGGTAGGATTTTGCTTGCTAAACATCATTTCTGAAACGACTATTGATGATCAGATAGTCTTGACTTTTATACCTGCCTCCAGGGTCTTCCAATATCCACAGGCGTCTGTTATAACTTTTAAACCATGTGTTCATCATCACCTGATCATGTGCTGTACATCAGTCTACCCATCTTCTTCCTCTTTCATTCTGCATTCCTAGACCATGCGTTCCTACTATGTTTCCTACTTTCGACCTTTGCATTCAGATTTCCCACCACCATGACAACATCTTGAGATTTACTGTGTCTCATAGCTTCCTGAAGCTGTTCATAAAACGTCAGTGTCCTCATCATTGCTGTCGGCTGTTGGTGCATACACTTGAATGACAGATATATAAAAGGTATGGCCTTTTCAGCTTGATCGACATAACTATTTCTGAAAGGATCCAATATCTTAAAACACATTTACTCAGTTCTTTGTTCAGAATCATAGCAACTCCTTTTTTATGCTTATCTCTTCCAAAATATATGACTTTGTATCCTTCCATGTTGCAGCGTCCTGTACCAGACCATCATGTCTCGTATAAATCCAGCATATTGATATTCAATCTGGCCAAGAATTAGTCAAATATAAAAGATGAAAGGTTTAAATACGTACCCAAATACGAGATACACCTGTATATTCGGTACCTTTATCCATCCCACACTAACAACATCCTTTTAAAAGAAAAACACCTTCCCATTTGTATACTCACTTATCTTATGTGCAGCGGACTACGTCTTGTTATTATTTCTATAAGCTCCTTTAAATGTTCAGGTAATACCATAGCAATTACAAACACAAAGCAACATGGGTTACAGTTGTTTTTTTAACTCAAGTCAAACAACTTTACACCATCCACTGAGAGGACGTTTTTAACCAATTAAAGGAATTTTTTTTGTTTTTACCTGCCAACACCTTTTGTCGTCTCTTGTGTTAATATCCATTTTTTGTTATTTACGTGCACGCAGTTTTATCATTTTAGATGTTATAATTAAATCACTAGATTTGTTTTTTGCACTTTCTTTAATACTTATTGGTTTCAGTTGTTAGTGATGTTTGTCGATCTTAATTTGACTTGAGGTGAATTTTACTTACGTCATTGCAATTTGTGTTAATGCTGCTGCTGTTTATAACTTTTGTAGTGTGTTTTTCATTGGTTAACACTGTCAGACTGAAGAACCTAAAGTACCAGCTCCACCACAAGTAGAAAAACATAGAAATAAACAACTCACTTTGCCCTTCGTGGCAAAGAGATAACACAAAGGAAAAGTGGCAGATACAAAGGGACTTAAAGAACTTTAACCAAAGAAATCAAGCAAATGGGGATGAGGTGGGCTTTCGTTAAGGGATATCCAGCCAACAGAGTGAGATGTACAATCTCCTCTCGATTGTGAAGCGAACAAAGCAGTGAAATGTAGTTTGCTGACATTCCTTGTGATATCAACTTGAAGTTGTTGTTGTCAAATTGAAATGAGAATATCAGCCTTCTTTGGAATACTTGCTAATTAAAAAGTCAACAATATGAAAGAGAAAAAAGCAATCCCTGTTCTTTGGTGAAACAAAGAGCATTGACGAAGTATGGTCAGATGCACAAGTTCTAGAACAAAGAAATGAATAACTGTACATTCTTATGCTAATTTTTGCCAACATTTTGCACACAACAGCGCACACAGATTCAAATCACGGAAGGTATTTATTTACCTGAAGCAAGGTTGGACTGAAAATTACTCGAGTATTGAAATTACAAAATACACATTTTAAGTTATAATCAGGATGACGTTTCTAGAAGAAAAATTTCAAGGACTTGAAGCAGATGCACGAACGGTTCTTGTTGGTCTGCTGGCAGTAGTAATCAGCTTCACAATTTTTACTCTGTTACAAATAACAAATAAATCACGGACAAGAATTAAATCTGTTCCAGGCTGGCCTCTAATTGGACAGTTACCAGAAATAATTAAACGACCAAATCTTGCTGAATTGTTTGAGAAGTGGTTCGACCACTGTGGTAATGAAGGAATATTTTCTTACTTTAATGCGTTAGGTGAGTGGAATTCAAACTACCGTAGCGTTCATTAACCTAGAGTAAATAAGTGTGAAGTGCAGTTTTAAAAAGTCTCGTAAGTTGAGCGTTTATGTTGCTCAAACTGCGCGAGCCAGGATCATACATTATCATAATGTTTGATCCTGCGTTTGCGTAGTTTGAGCAATCAGACAGGATCCCACAATATCTCTTGAGGCTGTGTTTGCGTCGTACGTAATATCGCTGCGTCCACTTGTGAACACTATTTTCCTTTTTTTTAATAAGTATTGTCTTTGGTGCAGGTTCTACTTTAAGTAAAGAAGATGGATTAGGCAAATGAAACAGCGATTTACTTTTACATTGGATTGAGATTGAAACTTAGTATGTTACGATCTCAAACCCACATTTGATAAATCTAAAGAAATATTTCTTTTTTGGCTTTGTAATCTTTTTTCTTTTACAAATATAAATAGGGAAAAAATGAAATAGGAAGGACAAGAAAGTCCTGTATTTGAAAGAAATACTAAAAAATAAGATCAAGTTTTAAAATCCAAACCTAAGTAGTTTAATGTAAGTGGAAATAAAGAAGAATGCAATTAAGCTTCTATTCTACTCTAATTTAAACAGAAAGGTTGTTTTGTGGGCCAACAAGTATACTTTGAAAGAAATTATTGTTGTATTATTTGTTATATTTAGTCTCGGGAGTATAAATGTTAGTAGCCATCAACATTACAGATGATGGTAAAGGCGTCAATTCAAAAGAAAAGATATCGAGCTAGATAGGACATTGGACACAGGACATAGGATATAGGGCATAGGTGCAATCTCTGTTTGTTAGACACTATCTACTTAAATCGATCGATTTGCAACTTATATTTTAACAACAAGACATTTCTGTCTTACGAAAGTTATGAATTTGCTAAAAATGACTCGCTAAAACCTGATTAGATAAAAATAGTTCTCAGTGTTAGGGAGTTTCCCAAAATTTATTGTTCCATTGTGATCACGTGACTTTGAAACTTTTTTTTCTTTCATAAGGTCTTGCTCCCTGTATAGGGTTCTACATGGATGTAAAGAAGAATATGATATGTTGTATAAAAAATATTTTATGAATTCTTTTCTGATTTAATACAGCCCTCAAAAATTCTGACCAGCAAATTTACACTCAGCACTCTTGGAACTGTTCCGAAAACCCACAATCTACATTTAAAAAATACACTATTGGATTCTGCGTTCATCTAAGGCTTTTTAGCTTTACAATTCACAATAGTGTGTTCAGGGTATTTCTATCATCGCACTCTTTTATCCCTTAAGGTAGACAAGAATTAGAGCTTGTATATTAATGTTTTATTTCGGTATACTTAGCTCATAGTTTATCATGCTTCTCAAAAGTTAGCCCCTTATTTTTAAAAATCTCAAAAAACGAGAGAAAAAACCTTTTCTAAAGCTGTTCCCGAAGCAGCGAAACTCCTACCCACTTCTTCATTTGAAACTGCAACATCAACTACCGTTGTTAAACATCCTTTTAACACTTTCCTCCGGAACAAGCACCTTGAGCAACCCAACTCATTGCCCTCAACAAGAAATAATTTTGCCCAAAGGAGTTTCACTTTTCTTGTCACAGTTGTTACAAATGAAAAAGAATCTTGGCAGTATAAATAACTTCAAATACTCTTGGCTTGGTTGCAACCTTGAGTAAGACATGATCACAAGCTATGAATGCAAATATCAAAATTGTGGAAGCCACCTGAAAGGAAATTGTTGCAAAGGGAAAGGTTTCCAGGGAACAGGATTTAAAATTGGAGAATGACTCTTGAGAAGTTTGAAAAGCAACAAGCAAGTAAATGTCACCGATCTGCAACTACATGTGGAGTCAAAGTCTCGCAGTATCCTAATGTAATTGAAAAGTAATATCGAAAGGAGAAAAAGACGAGTATGTAATCGTCCATGCTTCATATCCATTCTTGAGTTCTTGTAATACATAGCACGTCAGAGTATAGCTTTCAAGTTTGAAATAGATACAACAAACTGATTGATAGATAACAGCTGTCAAGAAAGTTTCCAAATTTTGATAATAATGTAAAATATTTCCTGTTGGAGAGAATTTGAAGAACTTAGTGTTGGAATTCTTGGATTGCAATAAATCATTTTGCTCACAATATTTAATTGAAGTCTTTTCAGGAAAGTTTTACTAAAGCAATACTCTACAGATATTAGAAATATTTAGATTTCTTGTTACAAAGACAGCATGTTTATATTTTGCACAGTTCAGCAGAAATGGGCATTGAAATTTAGACAGTCAATACATTTATTTATCATTCTATTTGCATCCAGTACTCAGTTACCCAATGATGAAGTTCTCATAGAACAGTGAAGCCCTTCTCTTCGGTTTGCATTGTTTGAAATTTCAGTGGTTAGGATATTCAAAAAATAGATGCTGTATTTTGTTGTCTCTCTCTTGTGCACTTATTACTCAGATTAAAAACGAATTCAGTCGTAGTTAGCAAAGTCGGGAACCTTAAGCAAACTTGTTCCGATATCCAAGATTTTTTGATACATGAGACAAGTGGTGTCACATTCTCACAAAGTTATTCATGGTTTGTGTCAGCACAAGAACAGTGAGACAAGAGATATTGAAAAAGAAACACTGGCTTTAAGCTTTCCATTGGAGAGTAACAGGTAGTTGGAAAGAAGTATTGGTTAAGTTATTCAATTCTTTGCAATGAAAAATTTGTCTTTCTATGAAGAACATGATAAATAATCACATACAGACAGCAAGGTATTCATGATTTTTTTGATTTTAGTAGTGAAAGGAGTACAAAGCTACCTGATATTTAAAAGATCTTTCCAAATTATACTTCTAATTTAACCTTCTAAGAATTGTTGTGATAATTATTGCTGACTTGATAAGGATGTCACGTTTCAACAATTTAAATTTTACGATATGTACAAGTGACAGAGAATTCTTAGAACATTTGGGTTGTACTATGCTATGCAGGTAAGGAGTAATTTATGTATCTTTATTACCCATTCCTTTTATCAACAGAGGTAATGAACTCTGCGTTATTCTCTGTAAAGTAGGTGAAATTACCTGCATACATTCATATCTACCTACCTACATTCATACATACGAGCATACATACATAGGTACATATATGTGCTTATGTCTATGAAACTAAACAAATGTATACATATATCCAAACCGAGAGATTTCATTTTTTGTCTTTACATAGCTACACACATAATGAATACACACAATGTGAAATATTAAAGAAAATTTTGTTGATTTTACTCTTTTCATACAGGCCCCACAAGGATTGCAGTCTTCAGTGGACAATTCATCAAGCAGATTCTTGTTAGAAAGAGCACTAAGTTCAGAAGGGTAGATGATATTGCCAAATCACTACCGAGCTTAAAAGATGGAATACTAACTTCCCATGGATTCTCTCATTCATGGCAGAGGAAAATGATGAATCCGCTATTTTCGATTTCAAGCATGAAAAATTATGTTGGCTTATTCCATAAACACGCATTGGATCTTGTAAAGGTATTATTTGCTCTTCAGAAAATAGCAAAGTAATGCATTACACTGCACAACAAAATAATATTTTTTCTCTGCTACCGGAACCAAATTGTACATTTCTAACCAAGTTTTACACGCTGATTCCAAATCTGAAATCCGTTTTTCTCTAGCACGTTAGGTTTTTTTTAAGAAAATTCCCATGAAAACCACAAATTCCCTTGGAGTGAACTTTTTTTCAAAAATACAAAGGTTGATTCAACAAATACCAAAAGCCTATCAATCTAATACCATTTTTATTGAGCTATCTGCATACAAGTGAGACATTTGAAAATAGGATATAGCATAGCGACCAATAAATATTACAAAAAATAGTATTCCCTTTGAAGGCAATTCAAGTCAAGGTAAGTACAGTCTTTATCACACAAAGCTCTTCACCCTGAATGGTAATATTGGATACTTAAGATCACATCTTTAATATAACTCAAACAAAAAATGCAATACAACGTAAACATCAATTTTAATGAAGTTTAATACTGAATTCGTACTTCAAATTGTTGTCCAAACAATATAAAGGAGGAGCCAGAATAAAAAGTTCACAATTCGAAAAATGTTC
>RDPX01000045.1:623602-647580 GCA_003991215.1 Morbakka virulenta | reverse complement strand
TGGCTTCCAGCCTTCATAACGTTGAAAGGAGAAAAAGTAGGCAGACAGTTACAGCTGTAGTGATCAGAGCTGTACCAAGTTTGTACAAAAAGATCTAAATTGTGGGTGAAAGTGCAGTTGTTACCCTTATGTAAAAAGAAAGAAAAAAAATATGTCAGGCTGAGGGAAAAAATAATAAATAAAAGGATTTTAAAAGTGCAAAGAAAAAATCAAGTAAGAAAAGTAACTTTATACATTGAAGTGGCTTCCAGCCTTCATAACGTTGAAAGGAGAAAAAGTAGGCAGACAGTTACAGCTGTAGTGATCAGAGCTGTACCAAGTTTGTACAAAAAGATCTAAATTGTGGGTGAAAGTGCAGTTGTTACCCTTATGTAAAAAGAAAGAAAAAAATATGCCAGGCTGAGAAAAAAGTAATGGTCAAATCGTGGAATTTCGGAAATTGTGGTTTTAGAAGGCTGGACGTTATTATTGTCAAGAACTTTTTTCTAAAGATTCAACATGACACTCCCTATTGTGTGTCAATTAGATTATGAAATCTTATTCCTGCTCCCTCAAATTTAAAAGGGATTTTTTCACTTCCTGACTATTTTGGTATACCTGCATCAATAAACTGCTTACAGAGGACGCGTTATTTTCGAAACTAAAAGAAAGTTCGATTAACCCTTTGGCATCCATCGAGTTAAGGGCTGGACTATTGACTTTTCTATGGACATCAGATATTTTATATGACGCCAAGTAAATTCTGCAGTACAAAAAAAGTTTAGTTTTATGCCAGTTAATTTTGTATAAGAATAAATCTGTAAAGTATCCAATGTGTATTCTAATTTCAATTTTTTTTGCAGTCGTAGGTAAGCAAAAAATATCTAAGAATTCATAAAAGAATAATATTAAAGTTGAAACTTAAGCAGAAAAACCTAAGAATACAGGAGGCAATACAAAAGTGCATGTTATTTGCAGAGTTTCTGCAGTGAACTGATACCAGTTTTACTGTGGTCATCCAGTATAAGGTAATCGTTGGGCTTATCGTTATAATGGACATAGGTTATATATATATTTATGTAAATGTTGAGAAGGAAAGAAAAGATACAAGAAATGGATATGAAAAAGAAGTATAGGTATGGATACACTAACGCTCTGCAATATAGAAGAAATAATTATTTTCCTTTATTTTATTTTTTTTCTTTTCTATAGATGATCCAAAATCATCTGGTATTCCTGGCCAAACGTATTTGCCATTTGGATCTGGCCCTCGCAATTGCTTAGGTTCCAAGTTTGCTACCATGAGTATTACCATAGCCTTGGCCACATTATTGACGAAGTTCAAGTTTAACATTCGCCATGACCACCCAGAAGTAAAAGGAAGATTTATTTTTACATTTAAACCATCACCGTCACCATCTCTTCAAGTTTCATTGCTTTGAAAATCAAAAGGAGTTGGAACCTTAAGAAAGAGGGGATTAACCTATTACTGTGTTTCCTTTTACACTTTTCTGCATTGATTTAATTTTAGAATTTTAAGGTGCGTTACCAATTTCAAGAAAATGAAATCAGTACAAAACTATAATAAATTATTAAAACCCTATATATATATATATATATATATATATATATATATACTCAATCTGCACTGTTTCGCCCTTTGTGGGCTCATCAGTGCAGCACAGAGCTTCTGAGACATAACTCTCAGACCGTGTTGCCGGAGCAAACCAAGCTTAAAGAGTTATTGTGGGATCCTGCCAGAGTGCTCAAACCACGCATGCGCAGTAAGCATTGCATTACGCTAACAACAGGTTCCCATCTCAGATAGAGTGCTCAACCAAATTTTCGTAAGGGAGCGTTATACTCAATCTGCAGACAGTACTGTTTCGCCCTTTGTGGGATCATCATATATATAAGGAAAGTATTAAATGGGCCCAAAACCATAACAGTTGATTTATCTCCACAAACATATGTCATTTTGAGCCAACATTCCTATCAACACTACTTCCTCTCGTTTGAATTGTTAAATTATTGCGTCATTTGAGGGTGCGGCGTAAATTAATGGGTGGCGTTTACTAATGAGTGGCATTTATTAATGAATTGCGTTTATTAAAAGGTGACGTTTAGTAATGAGTGACGTTTATGAGTGACTGGTCTCGCTACTGCCCTGTATACTCTTCCTTTCACTTTTGGAGATAGCCTTCTGTCACACAGTACTCCCATTACCTTCCTCCACCCATTCCATCCTGGCTGTATTCGGTTTTTCACTTCCCTGTCGCATTGCCCATCATACTGCACTCTGGATCCCAGGTGCTTGAAGTCTTTAGCCTTTGTGACATCTGATCCTTGCATAGTTATTCTGTCATTCTCTCTCCCATTTAGCACAAGGTATTCTGTTTTTGCTCTACTCACTTTCATTCCCCTCTTTTCTAGGGCATCTCTCCACTTCTCCAGTTCTTCTTCAGCCTCATTCCTTGTCTTGCTGCACAGCACGATGTCTTCAGCAAACATCGTTGTCCATGGTGCTTCTTTCCTGACTAAGTCAGTCAGTCGATCAATGACTATGACAAATAGGAAGTAGCTCAGCGCTGATCCCTGAAGGAGTCCAACCTTTACTTGAAACCAATCAGTTATTCCTGCTGCACTTCTGATGGCAGTCTCACAGTCCTTGTACATAACTTTAACTAATTTTAAATATTTTTCTGCTACTCTGGATGTCCTCATCCAATGCCATAGTTCTTCCCTTGGTACCCTGTCATAAGACTTTTCTAAATCTACAAAGAAACAATGTAATTCCTTTTCTCCTTCTCGGTATTTTTCCATCAAAATGCACAGAGCGAATAGCGCGTCTGTTGTGCCATTTCCCGGCATGAAGCTGTACTGTACCTGACTGATCTCTACTTCTTCTCTGATCCTTGCATCCAAGACTCTTTCCCACAACTTCATGGTGTCACACATTAACTTGATGCCTCTGTAGTTGCCACACTCTTGCGCATCTCCTTTGTTCTTATACACAGGGATCAACACACTCCTCCTCCATTCGACTGGCATTTCTTCGAGCTCTAAGATCTTACTGAAGAGCTTTGTGAGCACCTCTAGGCCTACGTCACCTAAACACTTCCATGCTTCAATAGGTATATTATCTGGACCTACAGCCTTTCGATTTTTCATTTTCCTCAATGCCTTTCTGACTTTACCTTTGTCTATCCCTCCAACCTCACGTTAAACTCTCTGAGCTTCTTCAGTTCTGTCTTCTCTGGGGTTTTCGGTGTTCATGAGACCTTCAAAGTAACTTTTCCATCTTTGTAACACCTCATTTTCACCTGCTAATAGCCTTCCATCTGCATCCTTGATAACTCTAACATGTTGGATGTCCTTTGATGCCTTGTCCCTTTGCTTTGCAATCTGGAATAAATCCTTTTCTCCTTCCTTTGTGTGCAGTCTGTCATAAAGATCGTTGTATGCTTCTTCCTTCGCTTTGGCTACCTCTCGTTTTGCTTGCTGTCTTGTGGTCACATATTCCATTTACTGCTCCTCTTGACCTGATCTGTCAAATGCCTTCTTTGCTTCCTTCTTGCTTTAGATACTCTCTTGAACTGCATCATTCCACCATCATGTTTCCTTGCCTGGTCTACTGCCACTTGATGTTACCCCCAGGACTGACTTGGCTGCTTCTCGGATTTTTTCAGTAAGTTCAGACCAATCTTCAAGCGCATCCGTAACTAAACTTAGTTCTTCTTGTAACTCACGATTGAACTTCCTTCGACACTCAGCTTTTCTCAGCTTCCACCATTTTATTCTTGGTTCAACTTGCCTTTTACTTTTCCTCTTAGTTTTAATCATAAGCTTGCATATTACCACTTTATCCTGTGCAGCAACACACTCTCCTCCAAGTACAAAGCAGTCAGTAACTTCGTTCAATTGCACTCTTCTGTAGCCTAGGTAGTCCACTTGTCTACTCCTTCCACCACTTTTATAGCTGATTCTTTGGTCCTCATTTTTTCTTGAAGTAAGTGTTTAGCACTGCCATCTCTACCCTCTTAGCAAAGTCTACTATCTCTTGGCCCTCTTCATTTTTCCTTCCAAAACCATGTCGTACCATCACCTCTTCATCTCCTCTGTTCCCTTCTCCCACATGTCCATTAAAATCAGCTCCAATCACACTTCTCTCTCTTCTAGGTATCCCCATGAATATGGTGTCCAAGTCCCTCCAAAACTTGTCTTTCTCCTCCTGTGAACATCCCACCCGTGGTCCGTATGTACAAACCACATTCAGTAGTGTCTCGTCAATATCTACTTTCAGGCTCATCACTCTGTCAGATATTCTCTCCACTCCCAAAACACTATCTGCATAACAAGGTTTCAGCACAATTCCTACACCATTTCTTTTGTTGTCTGTTCCATGGTATACTAGCTTGTATCCATTTCCAAGTTGCCTGGANACATGTCCATTAAAATCAGCTCCAATCACACTTCTCTCTCTTCTAGGTATCCCCATGAATATGGTGTCCAAGTCCCTCCAAAACTTGTCTTTCTCCTCCTGTGAACATCCCACCCGTGGTCCGTATGTACAAACCACATTCAGTAGTGTCTCGTCAATATCTACTTTCAGGCTCATCACTCTGTCAGATATTCTCTCCACTCCCAAAACACTATCTGCATAACAAGGTTTCAGCACAATTCCTACACCATTTCTTTTGTTGTCTGTTCCATGGTATACTAGCTTGTCTCCATTTCCAAGTTGCCTGGACTTAGTCCCTTTCCATCTTGTTTCCTGGACGCATAGTATGTCAAATCGTCTTCATTCCATCAGGTCTACAATTTCTCTTCCTTTTCCATTCATTGTTCCCACTTTCAATGTACTCTTTTTGCCTCTTCTACTTTTCACTCTTCTTTCGTTGTTCCGCAGTAGCATAGTTTCCGGTACCACCCTGCTGGTCAGTGGTGGTGGCGGTCGTAGTTAACCCGGGCCTCGACCAATCCGGTATGAATTTTCGATTTGTGATCCGCATGTTTGGAATTTGGCAGGATTTTCTACAGTCCCATGCCCTTCTAGACGCCAACCACAGTTATCAGTGGTGTGCCTAGCCTTTGGTAGTCCAATACCTACTCACAAGGCAGTGAGGGATTTTTAACCCATTCCTGGGTGAGCAATTTGGTGAGCGTCGGGACTTATCCATACGCCGGTGGGCCCTGCACCCTGCACCTAACGGGGAGCTCATCCTCCGGTGTCTTGTGTTAAATCATAAATGTTAAATTCCCTACCTAGGAAGTTCCAAGACTTAATTCTTCATATCATCAAAGTTCCAACAGATTGTGTTTGAACTGATAAACAAATTAAATGTAAATGTACAAGTATCTATTATTTTTAAAGGTGCCTAGATATCATCCTAAGATCCTTATTGAGAGCTTTGGCAGTGTTTAAATTTCATGAGACACCTTGCATTGTGATAACTCATTAGGAATGCTAATGGTGTCTTGGCCAATTGTGACTTCCCAAATATTATTTCGTTTTAAGTAGATATGGGATTATAGTACCAATTAACATTGTACACATTGGAATATATGCATGCAAGATGTCAGGGAAATTATCAGTTACTCAAGATTTAGACTCAACCACAACTTAAGAAACAAGAATGCAAAGACAGAATTATAACTTTTATAGTAAAAGTGTAGAGCAAACCAGCAATCAGCTTGACTTGATAAGAAGCTCAATGAGTTGAAATTGTCTTGTATATGTTTTATTTTAGATTCAGTGACTTAATAATTGCTTCATAAATTAGTCGTGATATCTCTCTTGTTCACTCAATTGCTTGTTTTAAAAAAATTTTTAACACACTCATTGAGGGTTACTTTTCATTACTGGTTGCAAATCTGTAGGTTATTCCCAACTCGATGGTTTGTTTCTGTTCTTAATATTTTGATTTATTCAACTGTCTGATTTTCTGCACCATGAAAGCTATCAAGGCTGATGGCGAATTTACTCTTGTAGCAGCTACCTTAAGTCCTGCTATCTTTTACTCTTGCCCTGCTTTTAGAGTAACTTCTTTTAGATAACAGAAAACCTTCCTAAGCAGTAAGGATTTGAAGTGGTTTTGAAAATTCAAATTAACGTGTGAACCCCTTTTCACAGAGAATTACCAAGCACTAGACCATTTTCCTTTAGCCTAGCTTTGGAACACAGGGATATGCCAAGAATTGACCAGAATAAAAGGGCTTGAAATACTTATGCTTGCTGCCTTGCGAGGCTCTATCGGTTTAGTACTTAGTCTGTAGCTGATTCAAAATATCCTGTAACCAGGTTTTACTTTAGAGGCACCAGTGTGATATTGGGTATTCATTACAACTACATCTTTCAGTTGTGTGAAAGATGTGGTTTCAAATTGACATGGTTTATCACCTTGCGCCAATCACTCAAATGGTTAAGATTTTGGCCATGATGGCAACTGGTACGAGTACGAGCCGAGTGCGGTGGACATATATTTTTCACTTACCCATACTTTCAAATTCTCTCCTTCAATACTTTTTTTGTATTTCCTGGTTTTCTACCTCAAGCACTTCGTCCCAACAAAGTTGTGCTAAAGTTCTGAAAGTAATGTCTAAATGTCCTTCATGCGTACAGAGTAAACAGTGCTGTTTCGATCTGAGCTGGCTTGACAGGGTCTTTAGAGGATCCTATCTTTAAATTTAATGCTACAGATATTGAGTTTTTTCTACATTGCCTGAAATTTGTAAGTAATTGATATGGCTACCTTTCAAGCGTTAATGAGGAAATAGTACATTTTTGTGGTCATTTCCGAACTTTGTGAAGAAAAGCGATGCGTCATCTCTTTTTGCTCTCTTTGATTAAGATATCAAGACCAGCTCTGGATGAACTTGGCATTGCAATAAAGTACAAGAGTATTTTAACATCTTTTATAACGTTTTCTGTAAACATTCAGACAGTATTAAATTTATTCAAACAAATATAAGTAAGTTGAGAGCACAATCCGCACTCTCACTTAAATGTACTTTTCATACAATACAAAGGTAGAAACAGCTCACGATACTCAAATACATTTTTAGATAGTAAAGGCACGATGCAATTTTTTAAATGTCGTGCTAAAGAACAAGTGAAGAGTTTCCTCAGCTATTGCAAACACAAATTAAGTCATTGTCAAACAGGAAAACAAAGAGAAAGGTTAGCTTTGGCTATAGAAATTCACATAGAGGAACACAAACACCAATTTTAAGTTTTTGAAATTTCAAATCTTTTGATATTCAGTACGCGGAAATGATGATGTTAAATCAGATGTCAGAATAAATTAAGTGTTAAATTAAATTAGATGATAAAATTATTTACTTCTATATGTATCTGATAAAAATTTTTAATGATTTCTAGGAAAAACATAAAATGTGTTGCACCCAAATAGTCCATAACACTTATATTTGGAATATTTTTATTTTTTATTATTTTACTTTAAAACTCAATAAAAGCACATCAACAAACAAGAAAAAAAACTAAAGTCTCAAGTTTAACTTTTACACAACCTTGTAATTAAAACCCCATACTAAATAACTAAAACTTTTAACAAGTTAAAATTTGCTCATACAAGGAATAAGTTAATTTGTCCAATTTCAATTTTTTCTCGTTGTCATGCGATAAACATCTTTCAATGGAAGTGAAACATTTTTACTGATATTTTTACTTTAAACTGCAATTTTTGCTGCCAAGTATACACAAGTTAACATTTTGATTCTGTTACAGCCCTCATCAAGTGTACAAATATGCTATATATTCTATCACCATCAGATCTAAAAGATTCTTGTATCCAGAAATTTCTGTTACAAAAAAAGAAAAGTAATATGTGTTGGCATTATTCATAGAAGCCTACAATTGGTCAAAGACCTTAAAAAAGGTACTTCTGCCTTTTAATGAAAAGCTGTGGGAAAACCAAAAGGTATATTTTTGATAAAATTCCCTATTTCCTCCTAAAATCAATTGTTTGGTTGTTACAGTAAAATTGCACTTTTTTATTACTGAAAAAAGACCTCTGATATAGCTATTTATGGTTTAACCTTTATGGCTGTACTTTGTTTGTTAAAGAAAATATACATTTACAAAAATATATTTATGGTAAGATATGTAACAAATTGTGGATTGCTACTTTCATGACGAGCACTTTATCAACTCTAAAAAAAAGTAAATGTGCAACAATATTGTTTGCTAAGGTGGGCTATACTTAACAGTATACATCCCCATAACTCTTTAAGTTCCATTAAAAAGTACAAGTACCTCGGTATTCTAACATATATTTCTCTGTGAATGACTGGGAATTCTGAAAAATATTTTTAAAAATTAGACTTAAGATTTTAAACGTAGTTGATCTTTTCTTACACATTGTACTGAAGAATCAATTTATCAACTTATGGTACTGACCATTCTTACTTAGTCTAGCACTATTCAATTAAAACTAAAAAGCTACCAGCATAAAAATTACCTTCATTCCATCCTAGATGACTAACATTATTAAATCAAACTCTTCATATAAACCAATGGAAAAATCTGTTATTGCAAATAACAAAGAAAAAGGTGCATTGATACTTTGAAAATACATTAATGGGGACATAATGTATTTTCAAATTTTCTTAATTACTTACAGAAATGTACTCATTAAAAAATCACAAACAGCAGTATTTACTTTTTAAAAATTCCAGATTTCAAACTCGAATAAGAAATAAGCTCATTTTTCCACTCTGTCTGATGAAATTAATAAATAATCTTTCCTAAAAATATTCACAAGTTATACAACTTTACTGCTTTCAGAAAATAAATAAAATAATCAAAGTATAGTGGAACTCGTGTAATCCGAACTCTTGTAATTCCATAAATTATTTAGATGCAAAAATTTGTTGGTCCAGTCAGAATTTACTATCAAACTTTCATAAGAAAACTCCTATAATTCGAATTCATATAATTTGAAAACTCATTTAATTCGAACCTTTTGCTTGATCGCTTGGGCTAATTTTGGTCATAGAGTTATGGTGCAACTATTTCCATCGTGTCGTTATTTGAAAAAATCTTCTTGGCTCTTTTTTGAATGAATCCAAATCAGTGAAAGAAGAAACTAGCTTTAAATTAAAGACAATACCAGACGCTCGATTTTACTTTTGGTGATACAAGACTTTCGAATTTTTACTTTTGCCGAAACTAGGAGTTTGATTTTGGTTTGGTTGATTATCTTCTACTGTTTGCGATACCTACAAAGAGAAAATACGTCGAGGTTACTCTGAAATATGGAGCTTTTCAGGAGCTTGAGAAGGGAAGTCTGCTGAAGATATTGCTGGCAAATTTAGCGTACCGGGGAGAACTTTTCCACACGAAAGTAAAATAAAGAAAAAATTTATGATACATTTAAGACTTCGTCAATAAATCAACCAAGAGTAAAAGTTGGTGTATAGGAAAAAGTTAAACAAGCCTTGCTCAAGTGGTTTACATCAATGCATGGGAACAACATTCTTATCAATATACAAATTCTTCTTAAGAAAGTTTACGAATCAGCTGACTTATTTTGTTGCAAAGATTTTCAACCATCAAATGGATGGGTGAGAGGATGGAAAGAGAGTTCCATTTTCTACTGTTGAATTATGAGTTCTACGTTACTTTTAATATTAAGGTTCCTTAGCCTGGAAAAACAGAAAAATTTTGAAAAATGACTGATTTTTGCAAAATGTCAAGGAATTTTATGTCAAAAAATTTTATAACCCTATATCTTGTACTCTGTTCTTGTATTTGTCTTGTACTCCCTTATTTTATTCCTTTTTTATGTCGTCATTGTATTTTTTAATCCTCATGAAGAAAAGCGTTATATAATAGGAAAAATAATGTCAATGATCGTAAATCTTTATGGACAAACACGGTGTTTACAATGGAATCCTTTTTATCTTTCAGGCACATGGTATTTCATTCAAAGCAATATCTGGGGCCTCAAGCAAAGTGACACTTAAAACGACTTTATCTTGGAAAGACACAGTACTGCCTACAGTACTTTCAAGGCGTAACTTTTGTGCCATTTACAATGCAGAAGAGTTTGGTCTTTTTTACAAATGATGATTATACAAACACTTCAATTTAAAGGGTAACGTTGTTTAGATGCCAAGCACAGCAAGATGCGTTTAACTGGCATAGCTGATTTAAAAGTTCTCGGCGAAAACTTTTAATGTTTGTGGTTGGAAAGTCTGCAAAACCAAGATCTTTCACAAATGTTTTCAAGTCACCATGTCGTTTCAAAGCTAAAAAAAGGTTCAAGAACGTTCAATAACTGAGGTAATTTAAATCTTGGTTTCAAAAAAGTCTGACATCAAGTCTGTTATCAAGGTATATTATGCGTATATGAATGAATAGAAGTCTTTTCTTGGGAAAGTTTTAATAAAACATCATGGGCCTGAAATTCCAATCGATAAATATGCGGCAGGTTCAGTTAAAGGTACTCGCGTTTTTAGTTGATTTGCAAAATTTTTATTTTACTTTTTAAAAGCAAATCTGTTGACCAATGAAGACACACAAATTGCTTGAAAAAGACATAACTATGGAGACTGAGAGAATTTCAAATCCCTTGCAAAATTTAATTTAAGGGAGAAGCAAAATATGTCTAGGTACTGAAAGAACAATTAGACCTGTATCCTTGAAATTATTTCTATTATCAATTATTGAATATATTGACAGTATCATTGACAGTTTAATGTAACATGAATCAAATTAAGCGATATTTTGTTCGTCTTTGCCTTATTCCCTAAAGGCGTTTCAATCATGTGGCAACATGTCCAGAGATGTAAAGAAAATGTGCACGGAATTGACCACAAAGCCAATTTTTCAGTTGTCTTAAAAGTTTTCCAAAGCTTTCTTGTGACTGTCAGATATTTCCACTACAGTATTTGATGCCCTGTTATTTAATGTTCTTAAGTTGTCATCTCATTACCTGAAATCCCTATTTAAAAATTAAATTAAGGACATAAACGTTTGCGTGGAAAATAACTTTAAGGAGTGCAAAGGCTATACAGGGGCTTTTTTCCGTCTTTGAAGGCCAAGTATTCTCCATAACATCGTATGAGCAGTGAAGAAAGACAAATAACTTTGTCGAATTTTAGTTTTGGAGGCAATGGTAATGCTTACGAAGTCCTGGAATGACTTCTGCGAATAGATTGTTTTAAGTTGCTTTCGAAAACCCTAGTATTTCCGAAAAATCACAAGGACATACGATGGATGACGACGATGATCTCTTCAGAAGACTTTGTACCGATATAAACAATTCTACGGACGACTTGGAGTTTTACCTACATCAACTTCGTCAGATAAATCTTGAATTAATTCTTGATGTGTTTGATGCAGGTGAACTAATTGATATTGACACTTATATTGCAACGAGTCAATCGTAAGGCTTGAGTGTGTAAGAAATGCTATACAATTTTACCAAAGAGTGTGATGCATCAATTTGTTTCCTAAAGAGAAAGTTTTGCATACGTTGAAATTCGAAAAATACCCCAAAACCAACACCGACAACAACAGATGCGTCAATCATCGATGGAGTAATATTTTAATTCTATGCCTTCACCGCTTGGCATTTTATTTGGTTTAACTAGCAAACGTCTACTAATCTACGTCGTAAAATAAAGACATATGGCTTACCTGATTTCAAGCGTCAGTTTTCAACAACCACCTTTTATTTTCATGAAAGATAAGGTCAAAAAATCCAAGATCAGATGGCTAAAAACTTATTGCAGAAATATGTTTCTCCCTTTGAGAGCTCAAATGGCATGAGATTCACTGTATTTATTTCTTTAGATTAGATTGTTTAAAAAAGCTATTTGTTATAAACATACTTTTCTCCAATTAGTTTTTTCCAACTTTTAACTCTCACCTTCCAAACCTATGTTTCTACTTTAGTCAAAACAACACGCACACTGATAACAGAATTTTGTATACAAATGTAGGTAATTTATTTCTCTGAAGTGTATTAACCTGTTCAAAATAAACAACCAATTTAAGCAAAGGAAAAAATTACCTTCGTATAACCCGTGATGACATTAACAAATTTGCGCTTTGTCGATGACATCGATGGTTTGGCAGGCAAAGAAGAGTAGCTTATGAGACTATTAGAGAGCCTTGATAAGACCACTAAGGTCTACGGCATGCAGATCAGTGCAGAGAAGACAGAACGAATGACCAATGGCATCAGAAATGACACCAGGATCGACGGATAAAAGCTAGAAACCATCGGCACCTTCAAGTACCTTGGTGCAATAATCTCTGATGAGGAATGCAAACCTGAAATTCTCTCCAGACCACAGCACAGAACACAGTAAGACTCACGAAACTCAAGGTCATCTGGAATGACAAGAACATCAAACTCATGGACCTTGACAGCAGACATTGAGAAAAGACCACAAGCAATAGAGATGAGATGCTTCCAAAAATTCATTAGCATCTCCTACAAAGACAATGTCACCAATGACAAAGTGAAAAGGAGGATAAAGCAGCCCATCAGACCTTACGAAGAGCTCCTGACAATAGTAAGGAAACGCAAACTGAAGTGGTACGATCCATGTAACAAGATCACTTGAACTTACAATTACATTCCTGCAAGGCACGGTTCAAGGAAGCAAAAAGAGAAGACGACAGAAAAAGAGATGGGAGGACAACCCAAAATGGACACACTGCACGTTGGGTGAAGGCCTGAGAAAGGTGGGAGACCGAGAAGATTGGAGAGGTGTGGTTGCAAGATCATCAGTGGTGAACCCATGGTCATCTTGACTTCAGGACAGGTGTAGGCGAAGGTGAACCTGTGATGGCTCCCTGTGGCCATAACATGTGCAACTCCATTCTCTGTCAACATAGTTAAAAACAACAACGTGCTGCAGACAATGTTGGTATGCAAGTTACCACTGGAGTTTTAACTGCAGACAATACTAGCTTGAGCGATACTGTGCTCTAGCGTAGAACAATACAAAAAATTAGTTATAGTCGTTCCTAAAATGGGTTCCGAAAGAATTTCACGATGCCACTTTTCAACCTATATTACCGATGAAATTACGAAGCTCAGTGTCAAAGAAGTGAAGAATCCAAACACGTTTGACAGTCTCATGCATGCAACGTATGGAGGCCTCTATGACAGTGCGTTGGGACCGTACGAAAGGGACGATGTCTGCGGAACTTGTGGACTTGGTTCACGCCAGTGTCCAGGACATTTCGGCCATATTAATTTGCCACTTCCAGTCTACCACCCGCTCTTCTTCACAATGTTGGTGAAATTATTGAAAGGCTCATGTTTTAACTGTCACCATCTGGTTATAAGAAAATCGAAATTACACTTAGTTAGAAGGTATAGTAGACTAGATTAATTGTTAGCCACACTGACCGGATTAAGAACTGTTAAGTTTATGCTCAAACGTCACAGCACGGTTTGATGGCAATTTCCTATTCTGATTCTTGACCATTCGTTAATCACAGGGAAACAAACCTGGACCCGGTTGGGTACAGATTACCATAATTTGGGGTAAAAAATGAAGAATATACCTCTATCTCCTTGCAGATCGCAAGGGATAAATGTTTTTAAACTCGTCCTTTAACATTTCCTCAATCATTGACTGGAACTCCTTACCTGAAAATACTATAAACTGTAACAACATCAACCAATTCAAAACAGCACTAATTCAGTGTGATTGAACATTATAAGATACACACTCCTCGATAACTTTTGCTCATTTGTGAGTTACTTTCAAGTACTATACAGGTACAGATACCTCGCGTCATTTGACAGTGGCATACGAGTCGCTACTCGTCGCAATTTACTGTGCATTAACATTCTAGGTCTATGTATCTTTTGAATCAGTAGACGTTTTATGGAATACTGTATGAACAGTGGTGGCATATCATTATCTGGATATGTACGCTTTTTTTAATTAAAAAGTCGTTTCATTTATATTTACATTTTAAAGAGCACTTGTGAAATCACTTGTCAACTGCAGGGGAGATGTCAAGCTGTTCAACCTGTAAAATGTCATGCAACGTTAATAAGATTTTTTTTCATCTATGGTTCTAAAGGGAAGTGAATATTGCTCTTTGAGATTTTTAGTTATGGTAATATTTATATTTTAGGCATTATTTACTTGTGTGATGGTTATGATTTCAGTGATTTAATGCCCCTTTTTAATGTGAAATGTGATTACCCTGTTTTATTATACCTAGTAATTTTGTGCCTGGTTATATTCTAGACAATTGAATCTCTTAGATAAAGGACTTCTCACAGCAGCCATGGATCTTGAGGATTCTTATAGTACAATATTGTCACAAATTTCACATGGTACACCAAATAAAGATGCGCTAGATATCGAAGCCTGCAGGCAAATGGAAGAGTTGTACATCACAGCTGTAGAGAATAAAACTAATTTAGCAAGTTGTTCTAAGAATGCAACGCAGTTGAAGTACAGTATACTAAAAGTATTCCTTCAAATATTAAGCACTGGAAAATTAAGTAAGAATTGCCCACACTGTGATTTTCCAATACAGGAAATAAGATCAGAGTACAATGCAAGATTATATTTGAAACCAGTGTCAAAAAAACAAGCAAAGGCAGTGGTAAACAAATTGCAGTTCAAAAAGGCATGTATTAAGAAAGATAATGGGGAAGAAAAAACAAATGATGACATTGAAGAAGGTATGTTATTTTGAAATATCTTACCTAAGTAAGTTAGTTAGTTAGCAAGGAAGTAAGTATTTATTTGCCACTAAAAATACAAATGTACAAAGGTAAAATCTAAAAACCTAGTACATGATGTCATCAGAAATAGTAAAAGAATAAGAGTAAACAGAAAGAAAAAAGAACAAAACATACAGGTGGGATGGTATTCTAGAGAATTGGTGACAGGGATAGCATAATACAGATCGTGAAGACCTTATTTTCATTATGCCCTCTTGTAACGTATATTCTACTTGAATATTTCAGATCAGATCAAGGCATTTCTCAAATGTACAATCTACACTACAGGTCAAATGTAATCAAAATAAACATGGTTTCTTGGATCTGGTTTCTCATGGGTTACCTACCTTGTGAAACAGTGATTGAAGCAGGGCAAGGCAAACAATGTGTGACAACCAGAATGGTGTTACTCTCCATGGCAATGTATGTAAACCAACTCCATTTCTACACAGGAGTGTGGTACTGATTGATGAAAGTTCTGACACAATGCAGTGTTGGAATATAAGAAAGAAAATTGCCTTACTTGTTTTCAAACGCTCATAGGTATTCGTGTGAGAAAATGGTTCTTCAAAGAAGGGAACTGCAAAGTTTTAATTTTCATGTGATATTGGTTGCAGAGACCAAAAACAATTCTGCTGTTTGCAATTTTGAGGTAAACAAAGTCCACTGGTATATATAAAGGTAAACAAAACACAACTGGTGGAAATATCAACAGAAAGCCAGCAACTAATAGTTTTCTGAATGAATTAGAAACAAAACAGTCAGAAGTGAGCAATGAATAACCTTTAAAGTGGTGATAACAATATAACTTGTTGACAGTGTATCATGTATAGAAATCAGCACATTTGTGGTAATATGTATTAACTGAAATAAAAAAATTTGCAAAGTGGAAATGTTGCCCTTTTCAAAAGTTTTGAAATTCAATTACTATAACAGTTTTAAAAATTCTGGAAATTTATTGGTATCTACAGCTACTTGTAAATTAACTATAGTATCTTTCTGAGGGTGTTACAAAGTTATTCAGAAATACTGTTTGTCAATATGTATACATGTAGAAAATTTAAAAGGCAATAAATTGTTGAAATTCCTTGTGGCTCCAGGAGTATACAGCTTTTTATTTCACACAAGGTATTTTAACAGAATTTGAAATACAGGCTTCACCAGTAAAAAGTCAGCCACTAGATTTCAAGGCGAAGAGAAGCATAAATTGTAATTACTCCATAGGCTTCCTAGTCTCATTGGTCATCCAGATAGTAATATTCTGTTGTCATCAGTTTGATTGTGTCCCTGCTGTTGGCCTTCATGCACTGTATAAAAATATTGAGTTTCATTTCTTCTAAATTTTGTAATTTATTGAAAAATACAACCAATTAATTCAGTTTACCAAAAAATATTTAACTGGATTAAGTTTTTATATATGATAGACTTGTATCCCCTGGTGGTTGACTTCCTTAATATAGCTGTTTTCATTCACTACATTGGAAACCAGTTCAAAAAGTCAGTAGTATGTTCTTAACATGAGCTGGTGTTAAGCAGCACCACAGTTTTAATTGTTATCCATGACAGCTGTAACATGAAAATGAGGGCACTTGACCAGGGCATAGAATCAAAGTCAGGAGGTAAATATCATTGACATATTAAAGTGAGATTGAAATGAATGGTGTAATAGAAAAATATATGAAGCACAGCTTCATTACAAAATGACATGTGCTAGCAGCCTTAAAAAATATAAGTATGTTAGGGAAGGAGTTACAGAGCTCATAATCCATTTTTTTTGTTACTGTGTATGCCAGAATATTAGCCTTGTTTCTTGTCATCAGGGTCAAAGTGATTAAACTTGTATTTAATTGAGTATCGTAATTTTAGAGACTGCTGTAAAGAGTTTTCATCAAAGTGATCAGATATAAAAACTATACTGGTCAGAAAGTACCAAGGGAATAGGAAAGATAAACCATTTTATGTCGGAAACCATTTGGGTTAAAAAACACTTTGCTTATTATAAGAGAGACCGGGGTCAGTAAATCACAGGGCAATTTAAATTACCTAAAGTTTTGAAAGAAAATTTCAAAATCAGTAAATATATGGTTGACAACTACAAATAGAAAAAAGTAGTTGGTTAATTATAAAGCAATTTTTGTTAAGTAAATTGTGTAAGTTAATGTTATTTTAATTGAATTGTTTTAATAGGATATTACAAAAACAATTATTACTATCATTACTCACACATATTTTAATAGGTTTCCTTCATTACAAATAAAAGAAATTTCTGTTATTAATCAAGGGCCTGCTGCTTAAAAAAGTAATAAGAAAACGAAAATATTATAAAAATGTTGATGTTTCTGTTCTAATTTGTCAGGGAGCTCATTAAATAGAATAGCTCCTAGGACAGAAAAGGCTCTTCTCCCAGCTTAAATTTTGGAAATTTTGATAACTAGCCTGCATTTGTTGCTTCATGTTGATATGGAATGACTGAATTGTTTGAAGTCAAGTAAGTTGTTCTTTTTTGTACCATGCAGGTTTTTGAAAACTTCAGAGACTAATTGTTCTTTGACTTTTGACAAAATTGTATTTTGTTTTGTAACAGCAGCAATCTTATAGGTTTTATTTTTTACCTGTTATCTTGTGATGAAATAACAAGAGACCAAGATAAACTGGAGCACAATATAGCATTATTAGTTTGATCATTGTGTGACATAAGTGGCTGCTAATTTTGAAGTGATGTTGGACCTAACTTTTTTAGTAATTTGAAATGTTGAGTTACTTATTCCAATACATTCAATTATTGGCCTGTCAATACTATGTGCTAACCCAGAGTAATGCCAAGTTACTTGTGTTTGATATATTTATTTATGGAAGGATCAAGAATGGATACATCACTGGACACTTGGTTGGTATTTTGTGTATCACATAAGAATTTCATTCTTGATCACATCAGCACTTTTTCCCTGTACCCAAGTATTGAATTTTTTTTCTTGTAAATTTGGAGTAGGAAGGAAAACACAGTTTTAATCAGAAATAAAGAAGGTCTAAAATCGGGAATATATCAGGTTGTTAATAGGTTGGTGCCTGTGGTTTTGCNTCTTTATGAGAGTGAAAACATGAGTTGTCAGTAGTAGATATATATACTGTCTTCTTCTTTCTGTATATTTTGAAAATAGTATTCTTTGGTCTGGTGTTTAAAAGTGTTGACATTGTTAGTAGATTTTAATTCAGATGATAGGTTATTATTATTATTGGCCTGTCAATACTATGTGCTAACCCAGAGTAATGCCAAGTTACTTGTGTTTGATATATTTATTTATGGAAGGATCAAGAATGGATACATCACTGGACACTTGGTTGGTATTTTGTGTATCACATAAGAATTTCATTCTTGATCACATCAGCACTTTTTCCCTGTACCCAAGTATTGAATTTTTTTTCTTGTAAATTTGGAGTAGGAAGAAAAACACAGTTTTAATCAGAAATAAAGAAGGTCTAAAATCGGGAATATATCAGGTTGTTAATAGGTTGGTGCCTGTGGTTTTGCCTAAGATGAATTTTTTCTTTTTAGTTTTTTCCTTTGGTCATTTTTCATTAAGATTTCTTCACCAAACTTATGAATTGATTTCAATTTTGCCAAATGTTTTTATAAATATAAATCAGAATGACAGAAATAAAACTTAAGAAAGAGTTCAGTGCATTTTGAAAACAATGTTAGTTTCAGTTAGCTGAAATTTTAATTGTTTTCTAACAGTCATTATTTTATTCTTAATAGAAGAGGCCAGTGTTGCTACAATGCTTAAACAGACATATCTGACACCAGTTGATGTTAAAAGTCACATGGAAAAAGTTTGGACAACGGATCCTGAATTGATGACTTCAGTTTTTGGTTCTCTTTGCAAAGATACATGGAAGAGGGAAGGGTCTCCAAACATGTTTTTTATTGATACTGTTATGGTTTCACCTTCAAGATTTAGACCAGTATGTGCACCTATTTGACATTGTCTTTGGTAACTATGTACTTTAAAGGTCTTTTAGTATCCTTGTTATTGATACAGTGCACTGCAGTGACTAATAATATTTATACTTTTAAAATATCTATAAAATCCAAGATGAGTAATTAAGGCAATCATTAGAGTTCAAACATTTTAAGGTACACATATACAAAGAAATGTATTAATTGGGTTTCAAAATTATTTTACCCAGGTCATGTTTTAATAAAGAGGCAAATGATTTGTTACTTGTTTGGTTTGCCTTCAGTCAAATTCAATACCATCATCCATTTCTTAATGGATGACATAACTGCCCTTTTCATTTCCCTCATGACAAAACTGATACAGATTATGTGACTTGCAAATCACCCAAAAGTCATTGTAATGATGAAATTAGTACATCAAAGAATCATTATCTCATCATCATTATCATATTCGGTTTAATGTCCGTTAAACCGTTATTATCTCAAGAATCAATTACTCAAAAACAGAAACAATGCAGAAAGTGCTGATCAGCTTAAAGAATGAGTTTTTCCACTGCATTTCTTAACTTGAAAAAAGCCTGTAACTCAACATCTAAAGACAAAATTTGTTTTTATTTTGGTTATTTCAGTATCTCATTTGTTAAAAAGCAGCTAAAATCATTGAAATGGAAGAAGGGGACTGTTACAGATGGTATCCCCTAGGTATAACATAAGATTCAGCTTCTGGTATTGCAAAATCATTAGCAAGTGTAATCAATTTATCCCTCAAAATTTGTAATGTTGCAGCCTAGTGGAAAATTGTTAAAATTAATTCTGCTACAGAAACAGGCTAACCATAGACCAATTTCTGTGTGCTTACATCTTCCTAACAGACAGCATGCGAAAGTCAGTCAAAAGAGGAAAAAAAGTGTGTGTTTTTTGTGGATTTGAGCTTGTGTCACCAATTGCATAAATTTGAAATGGTTTGAGGACTACCTTTTTAATCAAAAGCAATATTTGGAGTTTGAGTGTGTTGTGTCCATTACTAGGAGCATTTGTGGAGGCCCCCAGGGATCCATTCTGGAAACCATAATGTTTTTAGTACATGTAAATGATTTTTAGGATAATTTACAACAATCATATGACACAATATGCTGATGATACAATATTTTATGTTTTGAGGAAATCGATCATTCTATTACCAATCCTTTACTAAACTTCATAGCTGTAGCTGCAACATAGCTAAGAATTTCTTTTCAATTCTTGTTCCAGTAATGTTATGCTTTAATTCCACTCTTCCATTTCCAGTCTCAACTTCTCTACATTTTGTGTACTTGTGTAGGCCATATCATTGTTCAAGTGTGTTATTGTGACAGCCTTATTTATCCCATTCTGAAGACTTTGCAGGCTGAATCATTTTCTCCTGCAGTTTTTGTTCAAATACACTGAGAATTAATTTTTGACATAGCCCTTGGCGTACTTTTTAACTTATAGGTGGATTTGCAATATTTTTGTTGTTTAAAACAAGCAAATTTAGTGCAACGGCATAAGGAAATGTATATTTTTATGTCCTGTTGTACATATAGCATTGTATTTAATGTATTAAACTATTTTCTCCATGGTAGCATTGGTTGGTATTTTATTCTTGACATAACTTGACTTGGTATTATTGTTAATTAATTGCAATATTTTCCTTTAACTTAGATATCATCAATGGGAGAAAAGAAATTTGAAAATCCTCAGACAGCAAATCTGAATAAGATTTTGGTTGACTGCACTGTTATCAATCAGCTGCTAAAGAGTCTACAAGATGGAGAGGAAAATAGCACCGAAATAGGAAAGAACATTGATGCATTTAAAAAAGTTAGTATTAACAGTATATAGCAGACCATAATTTATCATTTAATTCTTTTTGATTAAGAGAACTCTTAATAATTCCTATTAATTTTAAGTGATAGTGGTACCCATAGGGGTTCTTACACCATTAAAGTAATATATCTTGCACTCTGTGGGTTGGTTTTACTGTAGTGATTTTACACTGCTCTTTATGTGGTTACATTTTTGCACTCTACACTCCCATTTTTAGGTTGTCAGAAAAAACCCCATTAAAATCAGATATTATGTAAGTGGGAATTGGGTACAATGAAACTACAAGGCCCTGTCTTTTTTTAACTGATTCGGTAGACATCAGAATTTCCAAAATCTTGGTAATATATACACAGCAGCATTTAGAGTGTTACCACCCCATGCCCTTTGGCATAACATACATTTTATTCAATCCATAAACCCACAAGTGGACCTGTAGCAGGTCGTGATTTGGGAGCATATTTTATTAATTTGAACAAAAGAGTGTTTGTGACCTATTTACATTATTACAGGCACTAAAGACACCATTCTTATATGAGTATGACAAAAATTGTTTCCTGATAATGTGGGTAAAGACCAAAGCTTTTGTGCACTGGGCCAGCCAACACAGATGGTATTTAGGGTTTTTTTAGATTTAAGAATTACTGCATTGTAAGACAATGAAATGTCATCTGGAAGTCCCTCAGATAGTGTAATTTGTGGACATGTTATTCATTAGGAGGCAGGATTTTTTTTGTTAACGTTCACTTGTATATTATATTATATTATATTATATTATATTATATTATATTATATTATATTATATTATATTATATTATATTATATTATATTATATTATATTATATTATTATATATTTTTACATTATATTGTATTATTTTCTTTTATATTATCAGGATTCCTTCACTGAAACTTGACGTGTTGTTTTAAGGGAAGAATTTAGTAAAATATGTACTCTTCATGTTGTAGCAAGAAATTAAGACTAGAGATTTTACTAAATTCCTGATAACCATAATGATAAATTATTCATTATGGTTATGGTGAAGTGTTAGTCTCTTATTATAATTGGAGACTAGCACTTCAGTTTGGAAGCTTCATTAATTACATCATATATCATACTTTGATCTCTCTAATTATAATTATAAACAACTTTATGCACAGTGGAGATACTGATGCTGGTAATAGGTACATAAAGATGACACAGGAGGATTGTGACTAGCTGTGTTGAAGATAAAAGAAAATGAAAACAATGGTGAGATAGAACTATAATGGAAGTAAAGCCCCGAAAAGGATATGATAAGAATTTCACAAAGTTATTAAATTTTCTTAAATCACTAGTTTAACGTTTTTGCCATAATATATATATATATATATATATATATATATAAGATATGATAAGTTGGAAAGAATAAAAAAACTACACAGTCCATTTCGACAAGCCTGTTTCGTGATTTTATTCACTCTTCAGGAAATGTAAAACTAAAAATAAACCAGGTGCGCTTTATATCTTATTTACAAATATTTTCGATACGCTTAAGTATTTATTAACAAAAGTTTTTTCCTATGTCGGCAAGAAGATACAAGTTCGTTTCTTTTGTTCAGAGTAGCTACGTGTGGGCGGTAAATAATGAGGTATTTCCGGTAAATAATGAGGTATTACGCTCTGCATTTATGTATTGAGCACTTTAATACGGATAACCGAATCGAAAGCTTTATATATATATATATATCCATAATATATATATATATATCTCCATAATATATATATATATATAGATAATATTTCATTAATTCATTTTTATTATAACTACTACTTCTCCGTTGGTGCCCAATTTTATTAATTCAGTTGTACAAAGAAGAGAGCAATAGATATATAAACGGATGGATAATAGATGGGTCATGAAATCGATAATATAGATAAAGCAGATGGCCCAAAATGTTTAGTAAACTTGTGTATATATATATTTATGGATTTTTTCCTTTTTTTATAGAAAAAAGGCAGCAGTTCAACTGTTGTGATTGGTACTGATAACAAAGAAAAACTTTCAAATCATTGGCTGCAGCTACAAGTTCATGTAAACTGCTTTATGGACAGTGATTTAGATAAACTATCGGTTGATAAAGTCGCAGGGATAAGACAGGTGAGTCTGAAACAGTTTATTTTTTATTTATATCTTTAGCTTGCCCTCCCTTCCCCGTATTAGAAATATCAGCAAAAAGCAATTTTTGACTTTGTGCTACTCCTCCCCTTGCCAGATGTTATTTTAATAGACTTGTTTTTGTATCATAATCATGGAAATATGTTTACAGATTATTGTGTTTTTAACCAATGTGTTTTGCTCACGTAGTTCTTTTTCTTCCCCTTGATCTTTTTCCTTCCATAGGACCAGTCAGCACAACCTCTTCAAGCCTCTCCTTCCTCATCACATGCCCTACAAAACGAATCTGCCTGTCCACGATCGTCTGTAATAAACATCTATTAGTCCCTGTCTTACGCAGAACATCCACATTGGTTATCCTGTCTATCTATGATACCCTCAACATTCTCCTCAGAAACCATATTTCCACTGCTCTAATCCTGCCTTCCAGACTTTTAGTAATAGTCCAACTCTTGCAATTATATAGTAGAGTTGATCACACGTAGCATTTAGGTACCCTAACTCTAGTTTCGATTGTCACACTACTTGGCTGTAGAGTTTTCTCCATTCATTCACATATCATGCTGCACGATTTAACAGTTGCTTACTAGAATATGCCTCATCGGAAAATCCTTCAGAATAATTTTTTTAATTTGAAATAGCTCCATAAATACTCCCCTCTGCGGGTGAGAAAAAGGGATTGACCACATTAGTACCTTTTTTAGTGTGGAAAAGCTTTTTCTCCACCTATTTTGGTTGTAAAATTGACTAGAAAAGTTGCAGAATTGACAATAAACTTTCCAAGCAACGTTTTATTATCTTAAAACACTTTTTCACACATGACCACTTCTTTTGTAATTGGTAGAGGTATTCCCAGAAAAATAGGGTAGAGGGGCTGATCTTTATTTTGTTCGAACATTCTATTTTTTTATTGACGCATAATTTCTACTTATGTCGGGGGTAAAATGTCATTTTTATTTACTGAAACTTCGTTGTTTTTGTTGCAGATTACATTAGCAATCGATGAACAGATGGTGATTACAATTAATATTGTTGTCAAAAGGGAGAGGGTAGTAGAAATAGAGAAATGAATGTAGACAAAATAGGCGTGGGTAAACTAAGTATTGTAGTGGATGTCAAATATGATGTGCTATGCACAAATGAACTATAACCACTGGTGGAGAGGGAGAAAGAGAGAGAGAGAGAGAGAGAGAGAGAGAGAGAGAGAGAGAGAGAGAGAGAGAGAGAGAGAGAGAGAGAGAGAGAGAGAGAGAGAGAGAGAGAGAGAGAGAGAGAGAGAGAGAGAGAGAGAGAGAGAGAGAGAG
>RDPX01000045.1:607776-622745 GCA_003991215.1 Morbakka virulenta | reverse complement strand
AGAGAGAGAGAGAGAGAGAGAGAGAGAGAGGGAGAGAGAGAGAGAGAGAGAGAGAGAGAGAGAGAGAGAGAGAGAGAGAGAGAGAGAGAGAGAGAGAGAGAGAGAGAGAGAGAGAGAGAGAGAGAGAGAGAGAGAGAGAGAGAGGAGATAGACAGACAGCCAAACGGACAGAGAAAACCGAACCAGTGCTGTGATATTTTTATCTTCTTTTGTCTTAAAGGTGTTGGAGAAAAAAGAAGGGCTTTTTCGCAAACACATGATGGGAAAACGTGTCAACTACGCTGCTAGGTCAGTTATTTCCCCAGATCCTTACATTGACACAGATGAAATTGGGGTCCCTGAGGTAATCACATTTCGTATCAAACCATTCAAATGCAAGTTTAAGTCGCATATTTTTGAATGTATGATAGGATTACATTTTAATTTTGTTTTGGATGGATGATATATGCTATCATATTGTAGAAAATCAGTCACACCAGATATGTTAGTGACACTTTCACCGTTACGTAAATGTAGTACACCAGCTCCACATTTTATTTCCATGTAAAGCTTATTTTAGTTTAATACAAAGCTACTTTTTGTATTGTTTCTACATGTTATATATCGTTAAATTTTAAGGTTTTTGCCTCTTATTGATTATAGAATGGGATGGCCTGCAATTGTTTAAGCTTCTTTTTACTTTCAACACCATCTGGCCATGAACTCTAAATGCAGCACTTTTCACGTCAGCAAAGTTTCTAGATTTTATGCTATTAAGGAAATCAAGAGAAGTGTAAAAATCCCCCAGTCTTAAAATCCGGAAAAACTACTTCCAGCCTACTACGAATATTTCTTAATTTTTGTCGTCAGTTTTTTAAAGGAAAGAGTGAGTGTGTATATTTCTGAGTTTATGAGCATATATGTGCCAACAAAAATGTATTGACAACCATTAGAAATGGAAAATATTGTTTAAAAGTGATTTTAAAAACTCACAGCTCACTTGATAAAAACTTGATCAATTGAAAATTTGAAATCATGTTGCAAATAATTTGGAGATCAATTTATCAAACCAGAAATGCCACCGAGACTAGGAGCGAAAATAAAGCGTACGTTGTCATTTATCACAAAAAATGCAAGCTTTTCACCTTCATGTTATCGACTGCCTAAACTAGTTGAATGGCTCATATGAATGATTCTGAACGATTAGTAAATACTGTTTTTAACATGATTTCGCCATGACACATGTCTCTTTGTTTTTCCTCTTTAAGTACATTGCTTCATCTAACCTTATATTGGATCTCTACCTAGTATTAAGCAGAATTTTACATAGCTGCCCAACCTGGAAGGTTTTTACCTTCAGCTACAAACATGAGAAACGCCTATTCTGCTTTTGATGGGTATTAAGATCCAGAAAGCTGTTGCGTTTTTCGTTGTCAACTGTAATGGCCGAAATATGTAGGCTAGCCAACAGGTTTTGACATGGTCCGTTTTGGGAGTGGTTTTTACTTTCACCAGCGATAGCACACGTCGTACTAAGCTTTCCTTACAAAAGTTGACATTTAAATTTGGTAACTAAGAAAAATAATACACCAGAGAAAGAGTCTACATCCAGTTTATTCAGTTAATGCTTTTGCTCTTAATATCTTGGAATATTGAGAGTACGCGGGGAAAAGTTGGGAGTAAATGAAACTATATTATTAGTTTTCACATGAAGGCAAAGAAAACCATACCTTGATGACCACAGTGACTTACCAGGCGTAACCGTTCCCCAATGATTAAAAAAGTGACACTTCAAGTTAACATTTTTTTCTGGTTATGCAACCGTAGAACCACACAAACACGAGGTTAATATTCAACAATATATTAACATTATTATCTATTTTATTATAGAATAACCTAGTTAAATTTTAGGTTAACTAATTACAAGCCCATTTTTAAGTTTCATTGTTTCAGTGTTATGAAATAGGAATTATGAAGTTAATAAGATACATAAATGAGCTTTGCAAACCGTGTACAGAGATAGTTACTTTGATTTTATACCCCTTTTAAAATAGTTTAATATCTGTTTATTCAAAAATTTTACAGTTTCTGGCGAAAGAACAGAGCAACAATATACAGAACTGAATTTGTGTCGTTCTTAGGCTACCGACCAAGACATACATTAAATAAAAAATATGAAACAACACGACAACCTCAAATATTAAAAAAGAGCTTAAAATACAATTGGAAAAGATGCGACATACATAGAATTTAAGCTTAAGTAAATACCTCCACATAAACTATACATAGTTATGTTTTAACTTTGTGTTGTAAATACAACTTTGGGTTTCTAAATTGATGCACATCTCACCAGAATACTAAACTCCTCTCCCCTCGCTTTTCAGAGTGACTAAGATAAGTAGCCCACCTTACAAGTACGAACTAGTTTATCTTTATTTGGCTACAGTCTTTTAGTGTACTAAAACTGACAAAAGCTAACGTATTTTGATTCTGGTCATATGCCCATCGAATTGTGTTGTTTTGTCAGGTATGGAGGTATCTTTTATTTTGCACTATATAAAGAGCACACCTCAAGTGGATAACAACGCATTTGTGGTATTATTAATTTTGAAGATACCTTTTTACATAAATAATACATCTTCGATACTGATTTTGTAATAATATCTTTCAACAGGTCTTTGCCAAGAAGTTGACTTACCCACAGCCAGTTACAAGCTGGAACACAGAGAGCTTGATGAAAGCGATAATCAATGGCCCCAAAGTACACCCCGGGTAGGAGCTTGATTATAGCAGTTTATGTACCCATCATTTTAAAGATCGATAAATATATTAGGATATTTACTGAGAAGTTGCTTGACAAGAGTAAGATAAGAACATGAAAGCTTTTGCATCCATCCTCTCTTCCTCTGTTCCTAAAGCATGCTGTTTGCTACGTTGTAATACGGTTTTGTTGCCTTTTTCCAAGCTTAAGAGGGTGATTTTTGACAGTTATTGTTTGCCGTTTGTTTATTTGTGTATTGTTATGTGAGCCTCATGCTTTTGATCTTATTTCCATGATGCACCTTTTTAGTACGTATTTGTAATGGAAACATGTAGCACATTCCGTCTCTTTGAATAGCATTGGAATACTGTTTCTTCCAAAGTACCACTCCTCTTTGGAACATAGACATTTCCCCCTCATCAGTACTAGTGGCATTTATGACCCACAGCAGACCTATATTTTTAAAACGTTCATACTTACACATGGTCTTTAGTCATTGCCAATAATTCCGATACATTTTTAATACTCCCCACTACTATTTTACAAGTTTATTGTCTCTGTTAAACATTTTTTAAAACCTATTTTTAAAGGGCGCCAGTTTGATGTACTTTATATTTTTTTAGTGCGGTGATGGTTGAATATGAAGACGGGAAATTGGTAAGTCTAAATGCAGACAACATTGAGCAAAGGAAAGCTATAGCAAGACGGTTATTAGTTCCACAGTTAGAAAATGATGTTGCGTTTGGATGTAAAAAGGTAAGTGAATTTTGTGTTCAAATGTGGAGTTACACACTTTACAGATACGTTTTCTTCTTGTTTCTTTTAATATCACATTTACTTATTCGTATTCTGATAGAAGAACTAATAGAACTAAGTTACTTTTTTTTCATAAAGAAAAAGCAAAAGGCTATCGCTACGTCTCGTTTCAAAATTTAATCTAAAAATAAATGTGACAAGTCTGCTCCAAACAGAGCCACTTAATTCAAGAACGAGGTTAATGACGTCAATTTGTGGCATAGATATTACCTACTTACGCACTCTGATAATGGTATTTTGCCCAGAAACTACAGTAAATGTTGTATAAAGGTATGTTTCAAAACTATATATTTCTGCTATGATAGTGATCTATTATAATTGCGGTGTAAATAAGTAACTTTTCTTTATAAGGAGATAATTGCTTTGAAAAGGTAGAAGGGAGAAAGTTTTTTAGATACATTTACCGGTTGTTTTTTTTTAAACTTATTTATTCCCTGACAACGTAAAATTTGCCAATTAAACTATTTATTTGAATTAACAAAACCTGTTTTTTTCTAGGTTCACAGACATTTAATTAATGGTGATATACTTTTATTGAATCGACAACCCACACTGCATCGGCCAAGTATAATGGCACACAAGGTAAGATAATTATGAAAACTTTTGTAAAGGAAAGGGGAGTTTTGGTCGTCATGGTTCCACAGACACGAAGTAAATTACATCGGGGTGCCATTTGTAGTTTGAATGCGGTCCATGTTTGCCCGACTTAAACAAGTCTCTCACTCAAAAGTTTGAGAATTTTATGTTGCACGAGTTTTTGAAGGCAGTGATTGTGTTATAAGCCAATGATTTCACCTAGCATTGAGTATTTTTGTCTTCTTTAAACGGGTACACCGTCTTACCGGCCTTTAACCGAACACCAAAACCGGGTCTCTGGTTTTGCGTTTTGGGCCCAAATTGTTTTTCTCACTTGAGGCACTTTTTGATGGCAGGGGAGTTATTTTGATAGGTTCTAGAAAATTGGGTGAGTTTATTCCTTCGCATCTTAGAACATGATCTACTTGGTGCATTGGTTTCAATTTGAAATTTGGGAGCTGAGAATTTTAACAAAGAGAAGCTTATTCAGAAAATTAGAAACTATTCACTTTCTGCTCTAAAGGAGGTTCAACCAAGTATGTGGATCATCAAGACTTACAGGAAATATTTTCTGGTTTTTAATGTGCGTTGTTTGTTTCCCCATGTAAGGTTGTTGGGGTTTCCTCTATACTTTTTATTGCGGAGCTTATGATCAGGCCGAATAGAACGTTAATTTTTTGTATTTGAAATTATTGTCCAGGCTACCAGTCTATTGCAGTAGGCAAATACAGATAAAGCAGTCTTCATTGATGACATCCACCTTTGACAAGATGCAAAAAAGACGAAGTCTAATATCGTCAGTGCATCTTGACCCGTGTACTGCATAGCTTTATGACATCACAAGTATAGATCCAGTGTAAACATGCATGTACAACTAGATAATAAGCGATTCTTGCAGAAAATTCATTGATTTTGAATTAACAGAAATGGGCATAAAAATAGCAACCAGCACTTGAAAAGAGTAGCCACTTGATTTGTCATTAGCCAGAAAATACCGACCCTTATTTGCCATCAGCTTACTGTACGAGAGGCTTTCAGTGCAAGGATCAACCACCTCCCAGAACATACCGACCCTTATTTGTTTCCATATTATATTGGCAAACTACTGAGTTTGTACTTATTTTGGAGATAGATTGGCAGAGGATGAAATCATTGAGAAAAAGAAGATAAATACGAAAAAGAAAATCGAATAATATGCTACCCCTTTGCACTAAAGTGACCTCTACCTAGCCTTGCTGAAGGGTGAGTCTCATAAATTAACAAAGGAAGAACAAAAACTCATTTTGTTATTGTTAGACTTACAAAAGTTTGAAACATTTATTAATTACTGTTTTGATACCATTTTCTGTGATAGGCACGTGTTCTTAGCAATGAAAAAACAATTCGGCTTCATTATGCTAACTGCAAGGCTTATAATGCTGATTTTGACGGAGATGAGATGAACGCACATTTCCCACAGAGTGAGCTTGGAAGAGCAGAAGCATTTGGTCTCGGTATGTTTTCTTTCGCCGTTGAAGTGCTGCAAGCTTGCATTTTTTTGTCTTTTAGTTTTCTATTTTCTATCACACATTAAAAAAAATGATATATAAGATTTCGATCTCTATTAAGGTTATGTTGTGAAACTCATAAACTGAACTAAAAACTGTAGGAAGAAATCAGTGAAAATTCTGGTGGATTCCAGGGATGGTCACTTTAACTATACTATTCAACTTGGAACAATTCGAATTTTCAGGAAGACCTATAATTGCAAATGTAATCTTTGAAATTTAAACAGTAAGGTAGAAAAGTTTCTTTTGAAATAAAGTCAAGTAACAGTTTGTTCTGAGATGGGTAATTCCTGGCATCTATTACTGTCAAGGCCATCTGCTATATCAGATGGTATTTTTATGACTGATATATCAGCCAGATATCAATATAACTCATTGTTTTGGTAGTAGTAGTTTCGTATGGCTTTGTTGTTTATATTTCCACTCCAGTTCTTTTGAGCCATTTAAAGTATTCCTGACTGCAGGAATGTATTGTTGTGTATCCGCCAGGGATCTTTGTCATTGGACAGGTTAGGACCAGGTGTTCTGTGTCCTGAGGGGCAATTTGACATTTGGGGCAGGTAGCATACTCTCACAGGCCCCATTTGTGCAGATTGGCAGCGGTTCTGCCATGGCCTGATTTCAGCCTGTTGGCCGTGGTCCACTGTCTTCTATTGGCCGTCTTGAAACCTGGTTGCAGGCGTGTGGGGTCTTCTATAAAGTCTCCCCCTCTTGGGATGTTCTTTTCCCAGTATTCTGCCCACGCCCTACCTATGTTAAAAACTCTGCTGGATATCTTGTAGAAAGGGCGGCGTGATTTCAGGCGATTGGTTTGTGGGTGTGCGCTGACGATGGTTTTTAGTGGGAGCCCGTCAGGGAGTTTCTGTAGTCTGGTCCTCATGTCTTGGGTGGCTTTTTGTCTTCGTAGGTAAGGGGGTGCTATTCCACTCAGGGTAGGTAGCCATGGTAGGGGGGTTGACTTCAGAGTGCCTGTGATCTGTCTCATTGCTGCGTTTAATTGAGTGTCTATGTGCTTTGTGTGACTACTGCGTTTTGGTGAAGGGGACTTACTTAACCTTTTGTTCGGGCTTTTAACGAGACATACTTACATAGGGCTGATCCGAGAAAATTTTCGACTTTTTTTCGAATTAGATAACTGCATCCATTGACACTAAATATGTGGGGGTGTTTGCATTTTTGTTTTTCATATATGTAGTTGTAAGGTCCTGAACTAATAAACCCAATACAATTGCATTGCAATGATAGTCGAATGGATAATACTTGCTAAGACATATTTTTTGTAAATAGAAGGGTCGTTGTTGAGTAATACTTTGTGATAGTCTTAAAAAGGACAATTATCTCATTTGGTTACAAAAATTAAGTTGGGAACTCCTACCATTGTATGCAAACATATACGATGTAGTTAAAAGACCCGGTAGGTTGTCTGCGTTCGTGTGGGTATGACTATTTTAATGTATTCGTGTAACAAAAATAATTTGCAATTGAAGTCCATGTTGAAAAACTGTTTTTCTCTCTTGTCTGGAGTAAGGAATGGATGGACGTTTAGAATGTATAACGGATTGATAAATATTGAAGCCTGAGAAATGGAGTTTTTGAAATCTAAGGCGAGAGTGACTAAAAAGGTTTTAATTATAGGTTTTAAAAGTTCAAGGTTTAAAAAATTATAATGGAATATTGTATGAGTAGTTGAAATTACAATAGGAAGCTATACATGGCATGAGTTGATGTTTATTTATATATTTTTTAGTTAGTACAAATTATCAATATCTGAGCCCAAAAGATGGTACACCACTCAGCGGACTAATTCAAGATCATGTGATTTCTGGAGTGCAAATGACGACGAGAAATAAGTTCTTTACAAGGTAAGATTCTGAATATAGATTTGTTTAAGTTTTTTGACTGTTTTTTATAAATATTTACGAATGTTGATCAGTAACTTCAACCAATAACCACGATGGCCTCATATGATATGATATCATATCATATATCATATCATATCATATCATATATCATATCATATCATATCATATCATATCATATCATATCATATCATATCATATCATATCATATCATATCATATCATATCATATCATATCATATCATATCATATCATGTTATGTCATGTCATGTCATGTCATGTCATGTCATGTCATGTCATATCATATCGTATCGTATCATGTTNGGGGGTGCTATTCCACTCAGGGTAGGTAGCCATGGTAGGGGGGTTGACTTCAGAGTGCCTGTGATCTGTCTCATTGCTGCGTTTAATTGAGTGTCTATGTGCTTTGTGTGACTACTGCGTTTTGGTGAAGGGGACTTACTTAACCTTTTGTTCGGGCTTTTAACGAGACATACTTACATAGGGCTGATCCGAGAAAATTTTCGACTTTTTTTCGAATTAGATAACTGCATCCATTGACACTAAATATGTGGGGGTGTTTGCATTTTTGTTTTTCATATATGTAGTTGTAAGGTCCTGAACTAATAAACCCAATACAATTGCATTGCAATGATAGTCGAATGGATAATACTTGCTAAGACATATTTTTTGTAAATAGAAGGGTCGTTGTTGAGTAATACTTTGTGATAGTCTTAAAAAGGACAATTATCTCATTTGGTTACAAAAATTAAGTTGGGAACTCCTACCATTGTATGTAAACATATACGATGTAGTTAAAAGACCCGGTAGGTTGTCTGCGTTCGTGTGGGTATGACTATTTTAATGTATTCGTGTAACAAAAATAATTTGCAATTGAAGTCCATGTTGAAAAACTGTTTTTCTCTCTTGTCTGGAGTAAGGAATGGATGGACGTTTAGAATGTATAACGGATTGATAAATATTGAAGCCTGAGAAATGGAGTTTTTGAAATCTAAGGCGAGAGTGACTAAAAAGGTTTTAATTATAGGTTTTAAAAGTTCAAGGTTTAAAAAATTATAATGGTATATTGTATGAGTAGTTGAAATTACAATAGGAAGCTATACATGGCATGAGTTGATGTTTATTTATATATTTTTTAGTTAGTACAAATTATCAATATCTGAGCCCAAAAGATGGTACACCACTCAGCGGACTAATTCAAGATCATGTGATTTCTGGAGTGCAAAGGACGACGAGAAATAAGTTCTTTACAAGGTAAGATTCTGAATATAGATTTGTTTAAGTTTTTTGACTGTTTTTTATAAATATTTACGAATGGTGATCAGTAACTTCAACCAATAACCACGATGGCCTCATATGATATGATATCATATCATATCATATATCATATCATATCATATCATATCATATCATATCATATCATATCATATCATATCATATCATATCATATCATATCATGTTATGTCATATCATATCATGTTATGTCATGTCATGTCATGTCATGTCATGTCATGTCATGTCATGTCATATCATATCATATCGTATCATGTCATATCATATCATGTCATGTCATGTCATATTATATCATATATATGATATGATATGATTTCATATATTATATCATAATGTATCATAATTCTTCTTTTAAGTTTGGTTATTCCCCCCGGGGACACACTGTGTTGATTTTCAGGTGTTGTATTATTTTAGACCTGGAAGACTATTTCTGCTTTTTGAAATTTAGGGATCAGTATTATAGCACAAACCATAGTTAGCAAGTGCCACGGCATTGTAACATAAAGGTCCAGAATTCCATCCTGAAAGCTGAACGTAGCGTAGATAATACATATCAAGGTACCATATACTTCTCTTGGATAGCCTAAATAAGTACAGCACCTTAAATTAAGGCCAAAAATTATTGTCATTAAGTTTGTGTCACGTTAGTTTAAAACTCAACATTTAAAAGTTGAAACAGTTTTTCCATAGTATCTTTGATTGTTTAGTGCAATTTTGCAGTTACGTATTGGTATCAATAGTAACACCGATAATGGTATGGGAAATTATCATTGTTATAATTTCTGCCGGTACGTTGAAATGCTTATACCGTTCAAGAGCGTTTATTATTATTATTTTGTTATTATTATTATTATTATTATTATTATTATTATTATTATTATTATTATTATTATTATCATTATTATTATTTTATTATACAAAATATTTTAGCAGGATACAAAAGTTTCAGCTTAACAAAAGCTGCTCTTAATGCTAGTCCTGTAAAGTAAATTACCTCAAAGCGGTTATAACGTATTGAATTTTGTGTGTTGATGGATTCGTGTGTTCAGCGCTTTCCAGTCAACCGACTGTCTTTTCTACGGGGAGTTTCTGGAGAAAATTTTTTGTCAGTCCCAATCTCTTGGGGTGGCAGTACTTATGAATAAGTCGGACGGCATGGTAAAGTATTTGGTTCTGCTAGGGAAACCATGTCTTCACAGAGGGCTTAAGGAATTAACCCGGATTATCCAACCGTTGATAATTATCAACGCCTATGGTATTACATAATATTGCGTGCTGTTTGAACTAAACTAAACGTCACGTCTTTGTTCCAATAGAAGAAAGATTCATCTTCAAATAAGAATCGGTCTCACACTCAAAAGTCACTTGTTCTGTTATTCGCAGCTTTATTCGGACAGACCTTGAAGTTTTCCAGCAAAATGTCTGTGCATCAACGGTAAGTTACTGTTACATGCAGGTTAAAATTTATGCCAACATCAAATTCTAACTTTGAAGTCATGGGTGACTTTTGCGATCATGTTGATGCATAAACATTGGAATAATACCAATACTAATATGTCAGACAAAGTAATGATATTCGTCTATTAAATCTGAGTTTAATGACTACTTACACATCTTAAGTGAAGTGTGGTGTTAATGCACCAAAAACAATAAACTTTATGAACAGTAACAATGCAAAGCCTTTCAACCTAACTCAAAATTATTAAGTTAGTCAGGTTTTACTTTCCTCAATAATTAAAAACTAATGTCACGTTATTGATTCAATCCGAGTATTTGTCTTAAAAAAGGCAGTGTTTATTTATGGGTTTATAATTTTACTTCACTACATTTGCAGTAATTGAGGTGGGAGTGGGGTGGGGGTTGATGATCGTATATATAATGTCCTTCTTTTCCTTTGTATTTACAGGGAGGAGTATCATCAATTAGTGTTCAATTCTCTCATTGATAAAGTTGGAAAGATAGTCACCTTGCCCCCCTGTATCCGAAAGCCTGATTGTTTATGGTCAGGAAAACAGGTAGCGTTAACGTACTCCTGTATACTTGTATTTTTTACCAATTCGAAACATTGTTTTCTGCCTCATTGAAGGTAAACACGCTTGCCCTAAAAGTAAATTACCCTTAGCAAGGCCCAGAATGGTTTATCTACCAAGATTACACAATATTTAGATTTTGTTTGTTTATGTTGTTTCTGTTATTCTTAAAATTGTATATCCAAAACAACTCATGAACCTCTCGTATTGAAGACATTTTTTAATGCAAAATTGAATGTGCCAATTTGCAATCTATTGTGTCTAGTGTCCCATGGTGTAGTGTGCCATGGATTCTCAAATGTGAAAAATGCTAAAATTGTGAAGTAATTTTTCTAAATGTTAAATTGTAGATCATTTTCTGATTTGTTAATGAATGTGAGGCAGGAACGATGCATTGTTTTAACTCTTGAGATTAATATACTGTATTAAAATCATAGAAGAGGTTTTGATATTATGAGAAAAAGAAGTGAAAGATGTAGGTTGAGCTAAATTTAGTTCTATCCAGTGGAAGATATTTTGTGAAATTGATGTAAATCTCTTGTTGACGTGGAAGGGCAGAGGTCATTAAGTGGAAGGCTTAGCCCCTTATTTGAATAAGATGAGCAACGCCAGGGAAAAAGTGGGAATTATTTGAACGTTTGGTTTGCAACAATAAAGTAGGTAAGAAGGCAGCCTAGATAGCGTAGGTGTTGTTAAGGTCACTATTATAGCCACAAGCGCTTTTTGAAATAAGCTTTTGACGCTTATATTTTTCACTTGCTTTACATGTATGTCAACTCTGTTGCCTTCACTTTCCCCTCGTCTTTCCCTTACATTTCCTTACACTTACTGGCTTTACGCCTTGTAAGGTTCTTAACCGTAAAAAAATTGCTTTGAATAACTCCACATAACACGATTATTAAGCCAGGGACAAATGTTACACCACTGCCTTTGATGTTATTTTGTGTATCTTTCAATATGACGTAAACCAGAAGATGCATGGAATAACATATGTTGAATAAGATGTTTTGTTTTGTAACTTATTGCATTAACAACAAATTACAAAAAACACTTACAAAATGGAAATGATATCCAAACGTAAATGTTGCGGTTTATTGGGATTTTAATGGAGAGAAAGAGACAAAAATTTAACACAGGGCAAGAGGCAAAATGGGATAGGGAGTAAACCGGGGTGTTTCGGAAAAGTTGATTGATGCCAAGTAAGAGATGGCAAAAGTTAAGTTTTTCAACTGCTTGTTGGCTGTAGATTTTAGTTCGGCTTTAATCAACTTACTTTGATTTCAAAGTGATATTCGGTTAAAGGTGTTATACAGGAAGTAACAAAAACCAGGTTTAGATGGTGTAGGCATATTGTTGGATGGGAAGAGAACAATGCCTTTAAAAACGCACTGATGATAATGATGTATGATAACAGAGGACGTACAGGTCAAACAAGAGATGCACCTGACGATACAGTACAGACGGAATTAAAGAATTCAGACTGTAGGTGAGGAGCGTAACAGAGGATAAGTATTTTAAAAAAAGTTGAAGTCTAAATCTGACTTTCGGGTTAAAGTCTATCTTAATAAAGCATTGAATATGTGCTTAGTCCGTAATTCGATAAGAATTGTTGACGCCAAATCTACAATAATCACTTATGCTACTTTGTTTTTGAATATTGCATTGACGCATAGTCGTTTGTTGTAATATCACAGTAATTGAAATTGAGAATTTTCAGCGCTAGAAAACTCTCTCGTTTGATGTAAATGGACAGCAGTAAGCCTTGCTAATTATTTTCATTTGTAGCACGATACTAATTCAAGATAAAAGTCCAATATTCAGTGATTAAATGACGATATTACGATAAATCTTTTTTGATTATAACCTCTCTGATATCTTCGAAAACTAAAGCTAAAAACCAAAACTGCATAAATCAAGCAAGTTCTAAATAGAGTAAATTTACAAGTTTCCACCAATCAAAATTAGGGTCTATTGTCCGCGTCAGAAATTCTTCATTACTGAATCGTTCATAAAATCACATGTCCGAGTTGGATCATTTGTCCGATCTTACAGTTCAACCAATTAACGCTATCGTTTTTGCGTGAGGTCACTTAGGGTTCAAATGCTAAACGAGTAACTACGTTCTCACGGTCACATTCACACATGCACTAAGTCACTACGGTATCCTTTGAAGCTTAAATGTTTGTCAAAACGAATATCAACAGACATGTTGTCTGGACTTTTTAATTGCCATTTCCACTAACAAAATTATTTATTGATTATATTTAACCGTAGGCCATAAAAGGGGGGTCATTTTTAGAAAAAGGGAAAATTGAACGGGGATAAATACTATTTTTGAATGCTGGTCGTTGGAAGTGTTTTACTGACCTTAATTTACATACTCGGAAGTGAAACATTACTTGTAGCCGTAGGATGTGATGTAGAACCAATGCAAATATAATGTTTTAGTTTTAATTTTTAAATCATTGTTTTTATTCAGGTTTTCTCCACAGTACTTATTAATATAATTCCCGAGGGAAATGAGCGACTAAACTTACAAAGTAAGGGCAAAGTTTCTGACAAGGTAAGCTACTCATGAAAACAGGTTGCGCTGTAAGTTGCCATATGTTGCAATATGTGCCATATATGTGTTTCGATATATCGGGTGTTTTGCCCTTTGCATGTATTAGATTTCACCCATTCATAAAGGGAAAGTGTTACATAAGGCAACTGTTAGGGTTTTTTTCCCAGAAACTTAGAAGTCAAGGTTTCTGAAATAATTACAATAGTGTTTTACATTCCAGCAAGCCCACTTCACTTTTTGACGGCGTTTGGTTTTCTCAGCCCTCTCGGAAAAGGCAAATCATTTTTCCAGATTATTGTTCTTTTGCCTAAGTTCTCATCGCAAATTAATTCGGTTTTGAAATCTGTCTTTATAAATCGAAGACTGGTTGCAAAGGCTATTCACGAGCTTTATCAATTTACAGCTCCTGATCTAAATTTCATACCGGTAGTTCTCTTCAGTGAGTATGCTTCCGAGTCGACTTTCTTGCTGTCCAAATGTTTCAGTCTTTTCCCCTCGGATTTTTGTTTGCGCCTTCTTGTAAGTTTTTAATGTTTTCCTGCCTTCAAGAATGTAGGCGATTCGTCTGATCCTGGCAGAGCATCTCCCAGCCAATGGTAGATCCAGAAAGGGAATTATGGCTCTTGAGTCTGCCACTTTCGAGATTTTTTTTTTCTTCTTCAATCTCTTCTTGTTTGCATGTTTTGTTGTTGGAATATTTTATTCCTGACCTCATTTACCCTTTTATACATAGTTTTATACAGGTTCATAGTAGAAGGTCAATGGAAGAATACCGAACTGTTTTGACCATAATTTTTCTGAATCCTCATTTCTTATTTTCTTAAACCCCCTCCCCCCCGAGATGCAGATCACGTTGCTTTGACCATGTAATGACTGCATTGATTTGAAAACTGAAAAAGGTAAGAAAAGGTGAAGCACGTTTGGTTGAGAGGAATTGTTTGTTTCCAAAGAACACAAAATGGTAAAATTTTACAGTAATATTGAAATGGTAATATTATATTATTATTATTATTATCTGTTTTAAAGCTTTCGCACAGGCTGTTCGTATTGCCGAGTATTTTCCTCTTGGGCGAGCCACAACTAGTGGCCAAGGGCCAAGAGGGTTCTTTCAAATGTCCATTACTTTTCTAATTATCCTCGCAGATCCCAATAAGGCTGTTTTTTGCACAATTCCTACATTTACTTCAAGACCTAACATTTCCATCCAGCTATTAAATCTTTTGCTCACACAGCCTAAGGCACCAACAACTACTGGTACCACTTTCACTTTTCTTAACGACCAAAGACGTTTCAGCTCCATTTTTAAATCTTGATACTTTTCGACCTTTTCATTCTCTTTTTCATGTGCCCTACAATCACCAGGTACAGCAACATCTATAATGATGGCATCTTTCGTTTTCTTCTCAAGTAATATTATGTCTGGTCTCCTCGCTTCTATCAAATTATCACATTGGATATTGATATCCCAAATCAATTTTACATTTTCATCTTCTACTACACCTTCCGGGCAATGTTCGTACCATTT
>RDPX01000045.1:577815-600883 GCA_003991215.1 Morbakka virulenta | reverse complement strand
GTAGAAAGCGACACCTTCATTTCTGGAGGTGTGCTCCCCGCGATGTAGATTTATTAATTGATCAACAGGCAATGAATGAAACCTAATGTTTTCCTGTTATCTTGACTGGGCTACTTTCGTACACCGACTACAAATTATATTAATTTGGTTACATTTTTATTAATTGTTAATGCTCCCAGATTTTGGGGGATTCAAATGCCTCTTTTCTATCTTTTCATGACAATCTTCGTTGCTTCAGGGTGTCAGACGATTACATTTGTCTTTAATAAGTGTAGTGTATCAACCGATAGGTAAGCATGGCAAGGCTTCTGCATTGACTACCGTTGACTTTGCTGTGGAGTGTTTTAGAAGTTACTCACTCCTAGCCATGGCTGTAATAACAGGATGCAACCCAAGTGGTAGATTTCGAGTCAGAATTATACTATGGCGTCCAGTTTCCTGCTTGGATGAAGTAGTTCAGAGAAGATTAAATGCGAAGGGCAATAGAGTTGTTTTTGTTAGCGAGGGAGGGGGGTGTTAAAGTCAATGAAAGGCTCTTCAGTTCGATTTCTTCAGTGGACATAATATTAATATTATGCAAAATTTCTTTATTTTATGCTAGAAAGCATATCCATCTATGAAATTTCACAATGCACCAGTAAAGGGTCTCTTTTAAAAACACAGCCCAAACTAATCAAAGTTATTGATAATAATGTTAGAAAGGCAGGAAAAGGAAACGAAAAGGCCTACGTGACTTAAAATGGTACCCGCCTACTGTTTGGAGATGCTGTTTTAATTCATGTCAGTAACGATCTTTAGGAAAGCTAACATTGTAATGGAATTTCTCAAATACACGTACACAAATACTCAAATGCACATGGTGGTAGATTTAAGTTTGGTATGAATTGCTTATTGAAGTTAATTAGAACCTCGGATTTTGTCATTAAAACAAAGGTAGTGATGTGTAGCTTTGAAGTAACAAAAGTTGTTAATATTGTTAACGTTTTAGTTGTATGGTGGTCAAGTGTCAGGGAAACTGCTGTCAGTACTTGCAAGGTTGTTTTCCACGTATTTAAGAATACATGGGTTCTCATTAGGAGTGGAAGATATTCTTGTAAAGCCCAAAGCAGAAGAGAAGAGAAAAAGGTATATGAAGCTGGGAAGAGAATGCGGAGATGAAGCTGCAATAGCTGGCTTGGGGCTAAGTGCTAATGCTTCAAGGTATGTAGTCTAACTGTACTGTTTGCCTGTTTTAATGGCAAACTGCATCTCAGGCATTTTGGTTTTCATTGCCAGTAAGGCGCAACTATGCCTGCCATTTTAGATTTTTTGTTCTTTTGGTTTTTTTTATTTAGTTGTAGTCGAAGTGTTGTATTTGTACTTACTTCTTGGTCATTGGTGAACCATCTTACGTCCTCACCCCTTTGTGTACTTTGCGTGTGTATGTGTCTGTCTGCCTCAGTCCTTCTGTCTTTGTTCGCCTACCGCTCTATCTGTCTCCCTGTCTATTTCCCTCACCTTTTTTCTCCCCCTCTTCCCCCTTTTTATTAACCAAAATAAATTATATTAAAGAACTACTATATCAGCCACGGATATAACAGCAAGCGGTTAACTTTACGTTGTTTAAACATATTTAACCAAATTTTTCATTTTAGGGAGGATATACAACAGAAATTGATGGAGGCTCATCATACTAAAAAAGGCTTTGGTCTCCAGCTTTTAGATCAAGCTGTCAAGAAGAAAACTGATTTTTATCAGAATAAAATAAACACGTACGTAATAACAAAAATTCGACCATTGTTACAAATTTTGTATCTCCAGATTACCATCGTCATAATATTCCGTGACCTTTCGTATGTGTGTTCGTATGACCATGCTGCACAACATATATCTCACGACAGACCTGTAAAATGTGAGCATTTTTTAAGATTTTAAGTAGGGTATATACATCCTATCTGGCTTAATTCTCTACCTTCGTTCCAGCTTGTTCCCTCTAAACTTTGCGGTAATAGTAACTGACTTTTACCGTGTCGTATCCCAAATTTTTTAGGTCTTAAAAGTTTTGTTTTGGCCAGCTTTTAGTCATACAATACTCGAAAAGTTGGAATTATGTGATTGTAGCAAGCCACCATGTTTGATGGATAGGCTATTTTATTTCTCAAAGTGCAGTGCGTTTTTATTGTTTTAAGTGATACGATATTATTTAGTAGATTTGCCCTGTTAACTAATATCGTAGCACTTGAAAGAAACAGTGGTGAAGCGGCAAAATAAGTTGAGAATTTCCCGATTTTCAGCTTTTTTTGTATTTCTTTCCATTTTGGGTGAGTCGCATGGTTGTTGTAGTTGATTTAAGTCAAAATGTTGGACACAAAAGCCTTTCAACTATCATTTTGCAGCAATATGAAAAACGTGATAACTTCATTACTAAGACTGCTAAACTGAGCTTGTCTGCATCATTAATGGCCAGAGTATACCCTACACTTGTGAATAATGATTTCTGTAGAGATTTAAGCATAACTGACTGCCAGAAGCGTTTGTTTACTGCCTGCCTATTTTACTTCGATCATCTTAGTTAATACATGGGTTTTTCAAGAAGATATCAGACGATAATGTTAGTAATTAAGGCAGTGGGATTTGTTCCAGGCTCTTTAAATTTGCATCAGTGTTGTGTAAAGTAAATAAACCCTGAAAAGCTTAGAAATTTCATTTGACATGTCACTTTTTTGAACTGAAATGTTCAATTTGTTGAATAAAGTTTCGGTCCACCCAGAAATATTTTCTGCAGAGCACCTAATTTGTATAAATTTAATGCATTTTTAGTGTTGTTCAAAATGTTTTGTTATATGTAAATTTACGTATGTTCTTTTTTATATAATCCCTAAAATTTTATGCATCATAGTATTCGTTCACACCTTGGCGGCCCCTTACAGATTCCTTTGATTGGAACTTTTTCAGAATATCCAGATTTTTTACACTGGCATTACGCCTAGGTAGAAATTATAACAACAGACAAGTGATGCCTTATTGCTTACACTGTGGAAAGAAAACCCTTATTTTTATGACATTGGCAAATCGGAAGGTTGTGAATATGGGTTTAAATGTATGAATATCGATCATATGTAAAAACACTTGTAGCATATTATAAATAGGAACTGGGGTACGTTCGGTGCATTTTTTTGCATGAGTTTCATATTATGATTGTTAATGATCACCTCTGGAACTACGATTGCATCATTTGTCTGGTATATTTGTGGTTCTTCTTTGACCTTCTTACTCAATTTTCTTTCCAGCCTTTTTTCTAAACCCCATTTAAGGTTAAGGAGATACCTTAAACCTTGGGCCACTACAGCCAAGCCCTAATTTTTCTTAACATGGACTCCCAAGGTGTTTGTTAGTGCTCATTGCCCCCCTGCATTGAGTTAATATAATATTCCATGGTCTTTAATTAGTCTCTTTGTCACTCTTGTTTTAATCTGATATAAAATGTTATTATGTTTTGTTACGCCTCTGACTCGTCCTGATTTTGGTTTATATGTTTTTAGCACAACAAATTATATATTATCGTTTCTGTAATTCTGTTAATTAAGATCCGTTATTCCAACCGGACTGCTCAAGTCATTCCCGCATAATTCTCTACAACTGATGATTGCCTCTGGAGCCAAAGGATCAGCTGTAAATGCCATGCAGATTTCTTCATTGCTTGGACAGATCGAGTTGGAAGGACGACGCCCTCCACTCATGTTGTCTGGAAAGTCATTGCCTTCATTTCTACCCTATGATACATGTGCGAGGTCCGGTGGCTTTGTTGATGGTCGTTTTCTTACAGGTATAAAACCACAGGAATACTTTTTTCATTGTATGGCAGGCAGAGAGGTGAGTAAATTTTTTTTAATCCCACGATCCTAATCACTGTGCGTTTTAAAGAGGTTGATTTGGTTTTCCATCTACGGAACAGTATGTTTTAACTGCCTATGTGTTGCCTATGTATTGAAATCAGAAGTGGTTTGGGGCAGTAGTTGTGTATATTGTTGCGTATTTTTGCATCTGATAGAGCCTCGTCAAAAGGACATAGAATAAAACAAGTACTGCAGCATTGGGTATCAATTTGGTTAGTAAAGTTAAAAACCCTCCCAACACGTAACGTTATTTTAAGACAGGTTTATCATTTTTGCATACAGCACACGGCCTTCTTTCAATTGCTTTACCGCTTAAAAAAATGTGAAAACAGTAACAATTTAATAATAATGATAATGACAATTAGGCAATGTGCTCATCTGCACTTGCTGTTGGGTGCTGATTGCAAGGTTGACATGATGTTGCCATATTTTGGTTACCTGTTTTCTCTCTCTCTTTTGCCTGCGGTACTTAACCCTTTGTTCACCTTTCCTGGCTTGTTGTTGAGCACTGGATGTGATTTTTTTCCCCACCTAAAATTGGTGTAATTACTCCAAAACAACAAGAACAACAACAAGAACAGTAGTAGTAGTAATAATAATAATAATAATAATAATAATAATAATAGTAATAATAGTAATAATAATAGATAATAATAATAATAGATCTGTGACCAAAGGATTTAAAAAGTGGGTTGAAAAGCTTGGGATTCACTGTAACTTAGGAGTACTTCAAAAGACAACGTTGTTGGGAACAGCCAGGATTTTGCGAAAAGTACTGGAGATTTGAGAAAGAAAATGCTGGTAGCCCATAGTCATTTGTTATGACCCGCCTGTCAGCATAGAACTCGGCAATAAAAACAGCCAGACACAAAATGTGAAAAAAGATGATAATAATAATAGTAATGATAATAGTAGTAATAATAATGCTTTATAATAACGTGTAATAATTCTCCTGCCCTACACAGCCCATAAGATTCTGTTTTCCATACTAATAGGTGTTTTCTAATAGTGCTATAGTTTTTCTACGATAGTGGGCGAGTGGGTGTCCATCAAAATACCATACGAAAAGTTCCTGGTTCGACCGTCAGACACACCTCTTCAGCTACTGTGCCCTATTGATTTCTTCATTACCCTTAGCAGGCTACTGAAATTGTACATGTTTTTTAAGATAACATGGAGAGAGGGGGTGAAAACAATAAATAAAGATATAGAGTATGAGCATTTGAGCTGTCGAAAAGAAATAAACAAGTAAGTTGTCAAAAAGATTAAGTAACCCACTCCACTAATCTGGCTGTTTGACACACACCACCGCTCCTCTAAGGATAAAATTCGATAAAAAAGCCATTACACACTGTTTATTATTTGATTGTTCTTCGACCATAGGGACTTGTGGACACAGCTGTGAAAACAAGCCGGAGTGGATACCTCCAGAGATGCCTTATTAAGCACCTTGAAGGTTTAGTTGTACAATATGACTTGACAGTAAGAGATGGCGATGGGTCTGTTGTTCAGTTTTTATATGGAGAAGATGGAATAGATGTTTGCAAGGCACAATTTTTGAAAGAAGATCGCTTTGGATTTATAGTAGACAACTACGAGGTTTGTAGTATCGCTACCATTTTATTCAAATCTTAAGTTTTTATTATGTTTAGCAAATCATCCAAGAGTTAAACAATCATAGTATAGTTAAATATGGTTGATTTTGAGTTATAGTGGCGGTGTGATGCCAAACCGTACGTCCTTAAGATTTATCGATAAAATAAAATACGCGCCTTGTACTTACAGAGAAAAATCTTGTGTCAATTGAGCTTAAGCAAAAAGTGCCAAGACTATTCTCAAGATTTTAAATTTTTATTCGGCTTTAGCTTTAGCACAGCATCTACTGATGAAATGCGAATGTGGTAAAAGTTTCGAGAAAAAGCGATTGAAAATAATTGACAGAGCTACGTCTGCCCTCCAGTAAAAGGGCTACAAAAGAGATTTATCTTAAACTTTTATTACAACCATTTTCTAAACAAAGAGAATTTGTATATGGCGTTTAATTGTTACAGGTAGCCAGCCTCAAAACATGCCGGGCTACCCTTTCCCCCTAATTTTTCCTTATAAGGAACCATACAATAAATGCATAAAGCTGTAAGGAAGAAGGAATGAAGACTGAAAAAAGATCAGGCCGGGAGATAATACTTGGCCTTAGTTGTAAATACACTCAGTGCGTATGATGAAGGAATGTACTCAGACGCCCAATGATACACTTTTTCTTAACGGGGAGTGAAACTACATTCATAGAAATATTTATTACAAAAAGGAACAATAACTGCATAAGGATGAAGATGTTAAAAGAAACGAGCCTTAGTTGTAAACACACTCAGTGCATATGATGAAGGAATGTATTCACACGCCAAATGGTACACTCTTTCTTAACGGGGAGTAAAACTACATTCATAGAAAGATTTACTACAAAAAGGAGCAATAACTGCATAAGGGTGAAGATGTTAAAAGAAATGAGTCACATGAGATGCAACAAAGTGAGCTGGCAGCGGCGAGATAAACTAATTAAAATACGTACCATGATAATACCTTTGAAAAGAGAAATACAAGCGAAATTTCGTGGATGAGTCAAAGGTTAAGAAGTAGAAGCAAGACTAGGACCTGTCAAGATGATAACACGTGTCTGAACTCACTCAAGATAAGATAAGGGACCACCTGTTTAAACGTGACAACAATATTCCCCGCAAGGACCGTTGGTAGATTTATAGAGATACAAAGTGGAGTGAGGCATAAGGTACTCACTAGTGCGAAGCAAAGAACCAACTTTTTTAGAAACAGACCTTCAAATGAATTGATCATAAGAACCCCAAGAAAGATCTGGAAAAAATGACAAACAAACTAATTTCGTTGCTGAGCATTCCTCGAGAGAAAAGCAACCTCATCTCACTTAAAATTAGGACCATTGGCCATGAGTGGTTGTGGGAGATAAGCACTCGGCTTTCAATTAAACGAAGTTAGTTCCATTTTGCTGGATTACCAACGTTGGCAACCTGAAGGACAGACTCCTAGTCTTCGGCACGTTTGATCTGTTCTTGCTGAGATGGCCTGTAGCCAACGCCAGGGTAAAAGATAGTGTCATCAGCAAATTTGTTGATGAACTAAATTAACTTACTTGGAATATCATTAACATAGAGTAAGAAGAGATTGGACCAAGAAAGAAACATCGAGGAACGCCAGCGTCAAGGAAATGCTCCTTAAATAAAATTCTATTCAATACATTTAAGTATATGAGAAAAAAGAACTGAATAATATTAAAGACTCTAACACAAATCCGATAACCAGAAAACTTATGAAGCAAGCTAGTCCCTCACATCTTATTCAATGACCTGGAGATATTCAGAGCTATATTTCGATTTCTACCAGACGTAATCATAAACGTATAGATGCGTTCATTGATTACTGTCAAAAGGTCATTAGTGGAGCGAAGTCCTCTACATTCGTACTGAACGTCAACAAAAAGATCTGGTTCCTGCAATAATTCCACCAGTGCTTTCTTTTTAAGTCCTTCAAAGATCTTACTAATGACAGAAAGAGGACTTAAATGTCGATATTTGCCATCATATGGATTAGCCATATTTCTAACGATAGGAAAAACATTAGAAACCTTCAATTAAGACGGAAACCAAAACCCGATATTCAGCGATTAAAAGGTTTGGACAGCAAGGAAGCTAGTTCAGAAACACACTCTTTCAAGACAACTGCAGAAATCGAATCCAAACAAGAAGTTTTAGGTTGATGAAGCTCATTAATCCCTTGCAGTCAACCGTTGGTTTATGTTGACCTTGTCTAAAATTTGATCAGTTTGTGAAGGAAAATCTGGAAAAGAAACACGAGTATCATTGAAAGAAGAACTTGTGGAAAACAATATAGCAAAGATATAAACCTTTTCCGTAGAGGACATTAAAAACCGAACACCATAACAAGAAAAGGTGAAAAATAATCCACTTGCCAGAAAGTTAAAACAATATTGTAAATATGCTACAATTGTAGACTTTAAATTTTTTTTAGAAGAAGTAGAAATTGATTCACCAATCCGCACAGTATAGCGAGATTTCGCGTCAGAAATCGCCCTTTTACAAGCACTCCTAGCCTGACTGAAAAAGCCCAATAGTCATCAGTTCCTTCTCATTGAAACTAAACATAGAAATGATTGTGACGAGGAGCGTTAAAAAGATAATAAATATTGAGCCATGGAAGTTTGACTTTCTAACTGCAACTGGGTACAAAAGCTGGTTTGCTAACTAAATCCGGAGGAATATCACCAAAAATTGACGAAATTTGTCTCAGTCAGCCGGATCAAATTTAAAGGTCTTATGCTGATGCGTCTTGTCATCAAGACTTTAAACAGTGCCTTAACCGCCACAGTGAACAGCAGCATGACCAGGAGATCTGAAAGAAAATAAAGATGAAACTGTACAATGTTCAGGAACAGAAGTCAAAAAAAGATATAAAAAGAATGTTTCCTGCTTCTGAACCAGGAAGACGTGTGGTAACTGAACAAGCGGTACAATATCAGGACAAGCGAAGTTGTGATAAGCACTGAAGTCACGAAAGACAAAGATGTTGGCAGTATGGTGCTTGTCCAGAGGCTCATCAGTGGCAATTGGTACCCTTTCAGTAATTGAGCTAGAACCCAGAAGAGGGAGATCGATACAAGAAAAATAGGGGTCAAGTGGCCGGAAAAGAATAGACGGTCTAAAGAATATAAAAGGCTTATCTTTAAATTTAAGATTCAAGTCCTTTGAATCCAACAGCTGGAAGGTCCTGTCAGGGTTTGTTAGCATGGCTATTGAGGTGAGTTGTGGGGTCTAGTCAAAACAAAGGCAAGTAGCTGTCAACATAAAGATTCCCGTTACTAACACTTTTACTGAGGCTTTTCTCGCAAATTGCAAGAGTATAAGGGGAGTCGGAATAAAGAAAAGCGTTTACTTAAGAAAAATTGAAACGTAGACTTTTGACATTACTGAAAGCTAAGGAGAGAATATGTTTTGAAGATAACCGGTTTTCCCAAGTTTTTGTCGAGCCAGTACTACTACACCTCTTGTCTACACTCTAGGGCGAGGACTTAGTCGTGCGTCAAGAGGTATATCGTTCCTCTTGACCGTGTAAGGTCTTGCGGGTACTAGGGGCCAGTTGTTTGAATGAAACTGGCAAAAAAGGTTAAGGCAGAATTAGATGTCCAAAGCCATTAGCTAGACGCAGACCATCAGCAAACTGACTAATTGAGCTCCATGGTGATGAGGATAGTTAATTGCTACGAGATAGACCTAACCAGACGTTAACCTGTTATTTCAAGATCTCGGAGTCTTCAATTCTCTTTTTTTTCTGCACCCAGTCACAAAGAATGGCTGGCTACTGTGATCTTCACCTTGTTTTCCACATTGATAAAAGAGTCCACTTGACTTGCTTTTGTCATTGTGGTGTCTTGGTCCAGTGGAATGCCAGCAAAGAGCTTTCGACCAAATAAATTATATTTTAATTGAGATGTGTGTTATTGTAGTTATTGTAATTGTTTTACACACATAAACTCATCAGGGTACTTCACTAAACTTAACAGTAAATTAGATCACTGTTTTATTTTTTTCAAAAAACTTATCGTTGTTTTATGTTCGCACCTGCAAAAATGTGAAAAGCGATTTTGAAATAAAATCTTGTCATCGCACTCAAACCTTATTGACTCGAATTGCAAACTAAATTCATTAGATGTTACTGCCCATTTCTGTTAATTCTCAAGGACTGCTTTGATTAATTTGATCCACCTACAGCTTATAAAACTATATGTAGTGCCTCCTAGTGTAATTAAAAATGTGTATTCTCCTTTACTATTTGGGTGATCTTCGAGTATCACAATTTCAGAAATAATTTTTAAAAGATATTGTTAGACCATTTTTTCATACTATCTGGTAATTTTTTTCTTTCCGTTTTAATGTCAGGAATATCAAAACAAAATGAATACTGAAGATTCGATTGATAGGTTGAACGATACAGTGGCACCAAAGCATCAGTCCAAGGTCGGTTAATAGTTATGATTTTCCCAGTTTAATTTGCACATGTTTATTACACAATGTCTATCTTTTTTCGCCTTCAGCACACCGTCTCCTACTACAAACTTTTATAGCAAAGGTCTTGCACTATTTCATGCATTGTTTACGTCTTGCACCGTTTTTCAATAATTGTTACTTTTATGAGTTCCTTTTATTTTCAAACTTTGGTTCCTTTTAGATACATTATTAGAACGGCAACATGTATTTTGTTTCATTGATACCTGGATACTATCAATGCTGATTGCAGTAGATTTGTCAGCACACTTAAATTCAAGCAGAATGTACTTAAAATTTGAATAGGTAAATTGTTACATAAAAATGCACTTTTTATCGCATGTACACTGGATAACAGCAACTTTGATAGTCTAACCTTGAACATGACTGACGAATAGAGAGACGACCATTGACCAACCCTGACTTTTATATCGTTGCCATTACGTGAAATAAATTATTACTGAACCGTTTTAATTCTGATATAGGTGTTTTGTTTGACTTACAACAAACTGAAGCTAGTCAATTCTTGGAACTCTGAGACACACACACACACATGGAACACTGAGACACGCACACACACACACACACACAAAGAAAAACTAAAAAAAAAACAAATCTTAAATCAAACACGCCACATTTCACCTCATAAGCTGTGACTAATTCACCAGAACTCTGACACACACACACACCCACACACACACTACATTTCACCTCATAAGCTGTGACTAATTCACCAGTCGGTCTCTGATTTATTTGTCATGTATGTTTTGTAATAAAGGTAAAACGTTGGAAAAAGAAATTTACCGAGACATTTTCCTCAACTTATAACCATCGGTATCCGTCGCCATTTACAAGATTCATGTTAGAAGAAATGGAAAAGAGAAAATGTACGAAAGATGACGATGAATGGGTATGCTGGATATTCTGTTATCAGGCGTTTATGTAGTAGTATAATAAATGACGATTATTTCATAGTAGTTCGTAGTGTGTGGTTTTTCCCCTCCTGCGAAATGGTCAATTTTTATGCTTGGTATTATTGTAGTTATGTCGTTACAAGAATTTATAGCTTTTTTCGGCTATCAACGAAGGTATAGTAATTTACAGTCAAGTTTCGTTTTCCTTTACAATATGCTTCATTTGTGTTTTTGTTTAACAGAGTGTCTTGAGTTCAAACTTTTTCTCTCTAGTCACAGCTTTGCTGAACGTTCCGAAAGTTATTTTCAGTGTTCTACTAAGAACGGTTATAATTTAATAACATTTGTTTTCATTACGTTGCAATTCGTTTGGGTTTTTTCTTCCTGCGCTTTTTGGTAAAGTAATTTGAGTAACATTTGCCTTTTCATAAGTATTGCGTCTTCCGCATAAGTAAATATCGCATATGTCGATCTGGAAATAATGCATTTTTGAGGTGTCTCTTTATTTCCAAAAACAGAGTAAGCTCTGTTTTTAAAGTTAAGTAGTTGAAATAATAAACCATATCTTATGAACACCATTGTTTTTTGTCAAATTAGTTTCTTTTCGAATTCAGTCGTTGTGTATAAGAGTAGAAATGACAGAAACCTAAAGTTTACCTGATCATTGCTTTGCTAATATTTCAGAACCTCATTTTTGAAAACAATAATAGCCTTATGTTTCACATCGAGGTTACTTGCTAATTGATCTAAATTCGCCATTTGTTTTTTTAAAATCATATTTGACGACTACAGTAAGCAGTAAATACCCCTGGAGTGAAAATAAGATACTCTATTCATTCGTTTGCCGCAAGAATCATTCTATTTATTTTCCTATCAAATACTATTCAAAATATTGTCAATGACAAAGTAACATTGTGATGAACAAATTCTTTTGAAACCTTGGTCAAGCAGTGAAATTAAAATGATCTCGAAGATTTGATTACCTTATAAAAGCCTCGCAGTAGTTTGTTTTCGATTTTTAATACTGGGATAAACCGTTATAAATTTTACGACTAATCCTACCAACATTATTACTGTTTGTAATATTTTCTAGAGATCTTAGTTACTCAAATCTAAAGCATTACGTAAAGAACTGCACTGTTTGAATGAAAAGGTACGTCAGTGGCGCCCCAGGTCAAACGTAACAGGGATAATGAACGTTTGAAGAAAAGGACTTGAAAAATTGTATTTGTTTTGTTAATGTAATCATTTTCATTTGGTTTGATACCGCCAGACCCAGTTCAAGGCTCATGTTAATAATTTCTTAATTTCCATAGTGAGTTTTTAACAGATGGACATTACCCCAATTCAATTCTTTCCATCAACCATGTGCCAAGAAGTAGATAAGTATTTTCATCCTGTTTTTTTACCACAAGCTGGTTTCGCGCTAGGTCTCCTAAAAGTTAGCGCGTGCATTTGTGTTTTTCATAAATACGTAAAATATGTTGTACCTACGGCTTACTGAATGAAACCTTTAGTTGTATTACCATGTTTCTATGCATTGGAAAGGCATTTAACGGTAGTTTCTTGCTACATCACAGGGTTTTTTGGTTACATGATGCTTTTACGACACGTTACAGGAATGTTTTCTGATGATCGCAAGATGTTTGTTCTACGGTTTGTTAAAGGGGAGCCAACATGTATTAAAAATCCATCTTACCGGGTCAAGAACCGTCAATACAAATTCTATACACTGTAAAAATTAGACGTCGTTGAGTTAGGAGGGAGCTCCATTTGAAGGTTTTAACTTGTCGTGGTTTAGTCTTGCAGTTGCTGTGATTTTACGTCTTTAGACCTGGAATAGATTCAAGTTGCCGTTAATAATACGTCACGAATTTTTCCTTAAATTGTGTAACACTTTTTTTCCTTATCTAGTATTTTGCAACAAGGAAAGATGGCGAAATTTTCAAATTGTGGCGTGCGATGTCAAAAGAGGAAAGGTCAAGGTTCGTAAAATGCTCGTCTGTGCGCCTACTTTTAATGCATAATTTATAAAAGGTAGTCGTATTTATATTGCTTTAAGTATTTTGTGGTATTCCTCTTCCTGTTAAAGGAAGGAATGATAACGCAACCATCAGTTTTATCATTCAACAATTATACAGCTCTTTCCCTGCAAAATATCAGGAAATTAAATCACAAAAAAGCTCATTTCACTTTCATTTAGTATCGCTCTAAAATATTGTAGATATTTTGCGTATTTATTTATAAAGAAAAATGCCATAGGAAGTTAAACTCAGGCTTAAAGGGCAAAAGGTGAAGATGGGCAATATCAAGAACAAGGAAAGTAAGAAATATGACTAACGCATGACTTACACCGAACTCTTGGTTCCGTGTGCTTTTGAGCAGTTATTTACAAATATTCTGTGGAGTATTATCAGATGAAAAATTAGAAGTACCTCGTTGTGTAACTCATTGTTTTAGAGTAGATAAATACTCGGTTCGCAGAGGGATCCATGAGTGATACAAGTTAAATACGAATTTCTTGCTATCACATTCTGTTAAAAATGTGGTTACTGGTAGTGATTGTATAGTATATTAGTCGCTGCTCCTGATACCTCTGACAGTCATATCTGTCGTGTTGTATTTTCGTTTTTTTAGCGTTCATGGAATGTGGGCTTGGTGAAGCTAACCAGAATTAAATACCAACTTACTGAAATGGAATTGTGAACTTTTTGCTTTCTAATACCAACCTTTTCTTGTAATTGCTTATTAAAAAACTGTCACCTTAGTGTACAAATATGAAAATGAAACAAACGTATTTGCACTATAATTTTAGTAACTTATTTAAACAGGCAAATCATATGCGGATTTATTGGTTTTTACACTTTTTTATCATTTTTTGACATCGTAGCTTTTCTTGGTCTCCCCAATGGCTGGTTGATTATGTTTATTAAGTTGGTTGTTAAGTGAGAATTGGAGAACATCATGATTACTAATGTTGGGCTCGTTAATCACATCTGGGACAAGTGTTAAAGGTTTTGTAGTTTTGCAAAACCTAGGTACCAGTATGGCTTCCTAATCTTTTCTTTTCTTTTCTTTTGTTTTCGTTTTGTTTTGTTTTTTGGGGGTTTTTTGTTTTGTTTTGTTTTTTCCTTTTGTTTTTTTGTTTCTTTTATTTTGTTTTGGTTTGGTTTCGTTTATTTTGTTTTGGTTTGGTTTGGTTTATTTTGTTTTCTTTTGTATTGTTTATTGTATTTTTTGTATTTTTTTAATGTATTTTTTCTAATTTTATTGTGCAGTGTTACCACGACTATTTTTACATTTGTCTTTATACTTTATTCTTCCTTAGTGTTACCCGCCGTTGCCGTCCATGTCCAGATCCTGTCATTTGCTTATATCCACCAGACAGGCACTTCGGGTCAGTTTCAGAACAATATAACACGAGTGTGAATTCATATATTTCAAAAGTTCAAACCGGGTCCTTAAAGACAAAAGGTGATGATTCAAGGTATGTTGTGTAAATTGTAGGCATATAAAAATCGATTTTTTTACAGAAGAGATGAATTTTTAATTTTGATTTATACCTGCGTCTTACCAAACCTTACATCTGTGTAATCATTTGAATTCAGTAATTTGATAACTGCGTGCCATTTTGATTTTAGGGCGTTGCCAAATGTGTCTTTAGGAGAACGAAAAAGAACTTGCATATATTTGTATATATATATATATATATAATAGTATTTTTGCTTCCCAGTGTTTAATTATTACATTTTTTGACCTGCAACAACCGTTTAGATCATAATGATATTTTCTTCCATGTTTGACTTTAGAAATATATTTGAAGTTTTTAGATCTGACTTCTAAAATGTGAAAAATACGAAAATAAGATCACAACAGTCGTTTTGCTATTGATTTATTGTAATTATATAATTTCTGCTGTCTGTGTTTCAGACATCATTTTGGTTACTAAAAAATTGTATTCTTTGAAAAAGTATGAGTGTTTTTATGCATTTAAAAACTTTATCGCCATATATGGAGGAGCTTATCTTTCATTCACTTAAAAAATAGCGGTTTTGCGAATTGACGAATACTCAATTTGATTTTTTTCAAAAGGGGTTTCCATGCACTTTTGCTGTTGAAGTACCTACGGTCTCTTGCCTCCCCTGGTGATGCGGTTGGGCTGTTAGCCAGTCAGGTAAGAAGCTGGGGATATTTATATTGTTTTGGGACTATTGTTGTTTTTGAAAATGATATACATTCTTTATATAAGAACAGTTTATATTTATTCGGTAAGATAGGCGTTGTGGTGCTTTCCTTGTTTTTGCTTAAAGTTGAAGTACGGCATTTGACATAGTGGCATTGTGGATGTCTGGTCACGTAGGCCCACGGTCAGTGTTACTACATTAACGAATTCATTTCAGATTATGACTTTTAGAATGGACTGAGATAATAGTCGTTACATGTTTAAATATTTTATTTCGACGTGACTAAATTTCTTCATGTATGTACGCATGTATTCATATGCTTTTATATCTAGATATTATTGCATTTGCGGACGTTACTTTGTAAATACTTAAATAATATATGTGTAATTAATATATGCTTTCTAGTTTTTGCCTCATAAAATAGAGTCTTTGAATTAGAAAATATTGCAGCATGGAAGTACTGTTTGCGAGAGGAATTTAGCTTTTATAAAAACATAAGGCCACTATTTAATGGTTATTTATTTGAATGCCAAACATTGATGAAACCCTGTACAATGACTAATCGTTAATTTAGTTTTGTGTTTTTACAGGGACACATTTTCTCCAGTCATTTAAAAGGAGTATACCATTTATTATTTAGAGTACTTTTCCAAGTAATAAATTATGTGTGATAAACCACAAATCATTATATCATATCATTTATGTTGTAGTCAATTGGGGAACCATCAACACAGATGACACTGAATACATTCCATTTTGCAGGCAGAGGTGAAATGAACGTCACTCTCGGTATACCCAGACTAAGGTATTAATAAATAGCAAAAGTATTTTGTAATGCATATAGTGGCTTTGGAAATATTTTACAACCATTTTCTTTCATTAGCTCTCGAAATGTAAAGCTTTTAATTTGCAAGACAATTATTACTTTTTTACTCATGATGCCACGGAAGTTATTTCTTTTCAACACCATTTAACTCGTCGACACAAAACAATCAAAACAATGCGAAAAGAAGACGACCTTATTTAAAAGTAGACTTAAATCAACTTTGATTTTCAATTGCGTCTAAAGGTAAACGAAGAAAAATAAATCCAAACTAAATAAGAAGTTGGACAATCTCCTTCCACGTTGTTATGAAGGCTGGTGTTCCTGAAGGCTCTATCTTGGGAACTATATTATTTCTTTTTTTTCATAAATGACCTTCTCAAGACTGTTGAAAGTAACATCGGTATTTTGCGGATAATCCCATCCTTTGGTCATGCATCTGGAATAAGTCGTCTTCTTTTGATCAAACAAGAATTGCTTTCTTCCACCCACCCCAGAATGCTCCAAGTAAGCCCTGGCTAACATTTCGTAGGTATGCAGGGTGATTTCAGTTAAAAGACATGAGCGAGCATAATAAGAGAACCTAGTTGCATAGCTGGAGACTTGGGATACACTGTATTGTATTGACTCCAGGAAAAATCATACGAAAAACTAGGTCCGAAAAGTTCAAAGAATTGTTTTTCTTGGAGAGTAAACCCAGGAATGGAAACAGAAAACGGGCTGGCAGATCTATGTCTAATGATAATGGGAAGGCAAGTCTTAGCATTGAATGTGACAAGCCATTGAAAACCCTGATTAACGATTGATTCATGTCCATGCTTAAGTGTCCATTAATTAGCAGGTGCTTCTTTAAAATGTTTTCCAATACACAGAGATACATAGAAACTTATATATTATTATTTCTTTCATGTTACTTTCAAATCGTTTTAGGCTAGTGATGGGCAAATTTTTAAGTCAAAGGGCTACACGCAAATGTATTCGTCAAACCGAGAGCCAAAAAGCATAAGGAAATTATTGCAGAACAGAACATTTTTATTTCGAAATGTCTAAACAGTTTAACTTTAAGTTATCTACAACAAAACAGTAATGTTTTTTCTGATTCCTTTGTTTACAAAACCAATACAAAAATAGTATTTGTTATAGAAACAGTGCCATACAAGTTTAGAGTCTTTAATTTTATCACTTGACAAATTAAGTCATATATATATATATATAGTTCACCTTACCGATGGCGTAGATGTAGTAAAACGATAACCCACTTTCCTTTTGAAAGAAATTTATCTCCGAAAAAAAGCCTTATTTCCGCTTTTAAAATCCTATAATTGCAAGAAAATACTGCATCTGCAGTCACGACCTTGAATTTTTTTTATTTTGGTAGAAAGCGACACCTTCATTTCTGGAGGTGTGCTCCCCGCGATGTAGATTTATTAATTGATCAACAGGCAATGAATGAAACCTAATGTTTTCCTGTTATCTTGACTGGGCTACTTTCGTACACCGACTACAAATTATATTAATTTGGTTACATTTTTATTAATTGTTAATGCTCCCAGATTTTGGGGGATTCAAATGCCTCTTTTCTATCTTTTCATGACAATCTTCGTTGCTTCAGGGTGTCAGACGATTACATTTGTCTTTAATAAGTGTAGTGTATCAACCGATAGGTAAGCATGGCAAGGCTTCTGCATTGACTACCGTTGACTTTGCTGTGGAGTGTTTTAGAAGTTACTCACTCCTAGCCATGGCTGTAATAACAGGATGCAACCCAAGTGGTAGATTTCGAGTCAGAATTATACTATGGCGTCCAGTTTCCTGCTTGGATGAAGTAGTTCAGAGAAGATTAAATGCGAAGGGCAATAGAGTTGTTTTTGTTAGCGAGGGAGGGGGGTGTTAAAGTCAATGAAAGGCTCTTCAGTTCGATTTCTTCAGTGGACATAATATTAATATTATGCAAAATTTCTTTATTTTATGCTAGAAAGCATATCCATCTATGAAATTTCACAATGCACCAGTAAAGGGTCTCTTTTAAAAACACAGCCCAAACTAATCAAAGTTATTGATAATAATGTTAGAAAGGCAGGAAAAGGAAACGAAAAGGCCTACGTGACTTAAAATGGTACCCGCCTACTGTTTGGAGATGCTGTTTTAATTCATGTCAGTAACGATCTTTAGGAAAGCTAACATTGTAATGGAATTTCTCAAATACACGTACACAAATACTCAAATGCACATGGTGGTAGATTTAAGTTTGGTATGAATTGCTATATAAGTCACTGTCTCACGGCAGACTAAGCACAATTCCTTGAGCTTTAACTCGATAAAAAATTACTTCTTTGGCCACTCCCCTCTAAACTTTCGCCGTTCCATGTCAATTTTCTTCGTTTTTGTGCTTGGCTGCATACTCTTGAATATTGATATATAAAAACTGATTAAATGCTACGCTAAATATTGAGATGATTGGATGCATTGGGATTGCTAAGGAAAAGATAACACTGACCTGTAAATTTATAATATCAAAGGAGAAAAAAATCAAGGAGGTACAACACTTGTTGCTATTCAGGCAGCTTGATTACGTTTGATGGTTTGTGCCATAAGGAGGCAAAAGAAAAATTGGGATCGCTAAAGATGCCCCATGTAAATTCAATGGTATTTTGAAGAACAAATGTCTTCAAATGAAGAAAAAGCTCAGATAGCTTGAATGCTACGTGTGATCAGTCTTGCACAATGAGTGTGATGGTTGGAAAATATGGAGGAGATTAGAGACTGCAGAAATGTGGTTCTTGAGAAGAACGATTAGGGTATCATGGACAGATAAAATTAGCAATGCTGAGCTTTTGAACAGAGTTAAGGCGGAATGAAAGCTGGCAAAGGTAATAAGAATGACCAGATCCAATTTTTGGGTCATGCGATGAGAAGAGAGGACACGGAAAATCTCGTGTTGACTAAAAAAAATTCGAGGAAAAAGTAGCAGTGGACGAAAGCGTCAGACATTTGTAACAAGTTTGAGGAAAGACATAGTTGTCAGAATGAGTTGTAAAAAACCGTAAACAGCAGCGAAAGGTGTGGAAAATGGAGGACCGTAATCGCCAGCGTTGTGCGGAAGAATACGGTATCTGAAGAAGAAGAAATCAGATTACAAGATAGTATTTATTTAAACAATTGTCTGCAAAAATTTAACATACAAGTTTATTTCAAAGGGGGAGAAAACAAGTTCATTGAAAACAACTCATTGGGCCCGAAGTTGCGGCTACTTTGTCATCATTTCATATTTTTCTGTTACAGTGGAAATAATCAACACACTTGCCAAAGTGAGGCTTGTTACGTAAGAAACTGGAGGCTACTGACGGGCCTAATGAAAATGCTGAGCGGGCAAGACTTGGTCTGAAGTCCGTGGTTTTCCCACCACTATTTTAGGATGACATGTTCACAAAATTTTGATTGTTTTACGTATGCAGGAAAATGAAACCAGACCAATTTTGTGTGAAGGTTGTGTTTGTTTAACACGGGATTTAAAAGTTCCCTATTTGTAATAGTTGAAACTGAATGTGACTTCATGGATAAAGTAGAACTGGCTATACAAATACCTTGTTCCTCCTTTCAAGATGAGTATTTTCCTTCATCGTATTTCGTCATTTTATTATGCCTATTTCTCCTCAGTTTTCATGGTAGAAACCACATCACCCAGTGGCGGTGTCACTATGGCTATTGTGCACTTCACAACTTTCGAGAGTTTCCTGATGGAAATGGCCGGTGCACAGGCCATTCTCATTTTAAAACATGTTTCTCATTACCCAGCCTTCTCAGCGCGATATTCAGAAAAAGAGTTAAAGGAACCCGTAGTTATTTTTGTTCGTAGCATGTGTTCCACTGCCATTTATTATTTAATACTCAATATTATTATCAGTTTGAAGATGTTGCATGTCTTTTTTTCAAGGGAAATTCTTATGACAGCTAGTGCTGAAATAAAGACTCCGACAATGGATGTTTTGGTACTTAAAGGGGAAGATAAGCACAGTAAAGCATCTCGTCTGCAAAGAAAACTCAATCGTGTTTGCATTTCGCAGGTAATGTAAATTCAGTGATAGTGATAGTGATAATTATTTCGTCTTATTTACAATATTTACAAAATTTTACACCCTAAAACGCTCTCAATCAGAACCGCAGTACTCCATCCAAACAGAAAATATTTGTTTAACTCATAACGGAGAGGGAACCATAAGAAACCAAAGGTTCTTCTAGTACCAGTTATGTAGAAAACTAGGAAATAGATGTTCACACCAACAGGTATGAACGTGTCCTCGCGAATGTCGAAAGTTGAAATTCGGGATTTCATATGAAATCAAAAGATGCTCAGTTTGATGAGTTAATTTTCAAAATGTCTGAATCTTGGCCGTCAGACCAACGGCCGCGATTTTAAGGCTTGGCAAGTTTTGAAATGCAAGCAATAAACGCTTACCTGTTGTTGAAGATTTATGATTTCCTCCTAAAAGGGGCATTTGAACTGACTTCGTATGTACCAGTAATCTGTTCTCTCGTGAAAGCAGTGCATAATGATCACAATTTGAAATTTTGAAGTTGTAGTTCTGTTTACTTTTTTCCATGCGTAGAACATTGAGTTTCTTCCCTCAAGCAACCTCTCCATAAATGTGAGGCTAATTTTCAACCCCCTATAGGAGAAGCTGAATTGTTTAAAGAAATTTTGACTGTAATATAGTTGTCCTCACTTGCTTCGCTCGCTTGGACTAATAATGATTGAAATGGGTAATAAAATTGAAATTTGTTGCTTATTTTTTTGTATGTATTGCATTTAGAGGTATGACATACAACAAAAGAAAATGAGATTCTAATCACATAGCATATCTTAATTGGTAATTGAACTTTAATCTACTTATTAGTTGGCATGTATTTTTCTATGCCTATATGCTTTCTAGTAGTGCCTTAGTGCACTACGTTGGGGTTTTGGGAGTTACAGGGATATAGTCAACTCAAAATATTTGTGTCTTTGTTCATCAAATTATTTTTTTGGTCATTTTTTCATTTTATGTTGTTTTTTTTTACTTTACTAATTCTCTTGGCCATATAAATTACTGGCGATAAATAGGTTCAATGATTAGTGTTGTTTTAACTGGTTTATTGGTTTATATGTCGATAATATAGTAGAGTGATATAACCTCGGGTTATTCACAATATGGGCTGGATAGTTGTAAAAAGTGGCTACTGTAATTAAATTTCGAGTCCAAGTTACACAATTAATTTAGTAACATGAAGTTGGGAAATTTACGTAGAATTTTATACATGATGCATGTTTCGTCTAGCGGACAGTCAGAAAATTGTTTGTGAACCACTGATGAACAATCTAACACGAAAGCGCATAAAATTTTATTATTTGGATTTTAAGATTTGGAATGTGAATGTTTCAGTTAACATCACGTTTATTTTGAGAAAAAGCTTTTTCGCTGCCACTTGACTGAACCAAGGCTCCGAAATGAAAAAACACAAGACAAGCGGGTTTTAATCAAAGAGAAAAGCAGAGATAATCGAAGACTTCACACTGCTTTTTGTGATCAGCTGAGGTAAACAAGAGGGTTTAAGATAGCCAGGCGACCAGTTTCTGTAACTGGCTGTCTAAAGCATTGAGGACCTTACACCTACTGGTTTGGCGTAGAAACCAAAAGGCAATAAAAGTTGAATATAACTTGCTTTTAATGCTTCTTTGTGGAAGTTAGGCGTATTGCTATCAGTTAAAAGCTATCAGTTTTGTATCTTCCAATAGAAGATACAAAATCTGTACATGATATCATTTTGTACGATTTCAGACCAAGGTAGAATCTCCAGTCCAAAAAAGTTTACCTCATCTCCGTTAAATCCACGACATATGAGACAAATATTTTCTCTGTATTTGTACGTTTTCCATAGTTGCAAAATCACATTAGTGTAACGTTGGCTAGGTTTTCTCATTTACCGATTTATGTTTTAGGCGTTGTTTCCGTAAACACGGTAATGAAGGATTAAAACGACCATAAAGGGTAAAATACATACAACACACAAATCTTTTGAATTTTTTTTTTTTCGCAGGTACTGAGAAAAATTGACTCTTCAGAAATTTTAGTTACTGACAAGGAAAGCAAACTGAGGTACTTTAATTTATTTATTATCGTTGTTTTCAAACACATCAATGACATAAGAAAGATCCATGGAATTTTATTTCGCATAGCTGATTTCTGAAAATATTTTCGTGGCATTGACGTACAATACTGTAAAACACAATCATCTTGTACTGGAACTTTAAGGAGCATACTGAAGATGTAATAAGTGTTTGGAAATATCAGAGTGCTAATAGGAACAGGGCATTCATGGTGCAGAATGGATGTATAGCTGAACCATTGAACCACTAAACTAAGATTGATATATGTTGTAAAGCTGAGTGATCTGCGTGGTTTTTGGGTAGATTTTAACTGAATTTAAACTAATAGAAGTCAAGGAAAAAGTAAAAGAAGATATTGGACTTGTTGAAGTTTTGGGTTTCGATGTGTTAGGAAATGAGAATGAAGCACTAGAGGATGTTCTGGTTGATGAAAGTTTTGACGATGAATTAAGCCAAGGAGCTATTAGGAACCATGATGTTAGATATGACACTGCTAATGTTGCTGGACCACACAGTCCAAATAAAAACTCAGAACCTGTACTAGGCAAGGAAAGAAGGGAAGTTGACGATACCGAGTTTGCGTAATTAACAAAGTAATAGCTAACGTTGAGAAATTTGAATCTGTTAAGATGAAAAAACGCGACGGTCTCACAAAAATTACATTGAAGAAGTCATAGAAGAAATACTTAGCTATTATTATTATTATTATTATTATTATTATTATTATTGAGTGGTGGAGCAATACGAGCCCATGGGGGACTCAGGGGTAGAAACCCCAGCAAACCCATCCGACTACCAGCCCGATAAGGGTAAACTGGGTGCATGCATCACACCCAAGTGTGTCCGATATTGATGTACATAAAAAAACAACAGCACATGAACTTGCAGTTGGGGCCTGTTTACTTTTCCCAGTTTAGGTGACCCATTCTGCTTAAAACGGTCTCCGTAGCGAGGCTTCACCCAAGACCTTAGGACTAAGTAACAAAGTAAGAACTCGGTACTCAGCCCTTCAGAACAAGAGATCCACGCTCACGACACCTA
>RDPX01000045.1:544797-577119 GCA_003991215.1 Morbakka virulenta | reverse complement strand
GTCACCCAAGACCATAGGACCAAGTAACAAAGTAAGAACCCGGTACTCAGCCCTTCAGAACAAGAGATCCGCGCGCACGACACCTAGATATGATGCGCCCCCACTATTATTATTATTATTATTATTAAATTGTTTATACAGGATACAATAAATATATGCAAAATATACATAAAAACATTATTTTACATATACTGTAAAAACTGCTATCAATGTGGTCCTGTTTTGACACATTAGTAAACAAAAAGGAAAAAAGGAAAAACATAATGAGAATAGGAAGCTAAAAAACTGCTTCAGGGCTTATCTAAGACTATTAGCACATGGTAAGACACTGAAAATGCTGAAAATTGAAAATTGAATAGCGGAAATTTAGAGGAACTAATCACTAAAATCTAAGAACCTAAAAATTCAAAGATGCTATTTGAAATCATTTTATTTAAAAATCACGCCAAATTTTACTAAGAAATTAGGCATAATTTTTAAATAAAATGATTTAAAATAGCATCTTTGAATTTTTAGGTTTTTAGATTAGTGATTAGTTTCTCTAAATTTGCGCTATTCAATATAGGATCGTTTTTGGAAAACTAAGAATATTTGTTAGACCCAGAATATTTTTTGGCTGAGTAAGACATGGTAAAGACTAGTGTGGTACTTGTCTACACACCCATAACCTTTACATTTTTTTTATTGTCTGGAATCTTTGTTAATATAGTGTATGTAAGCTTTGAGGTTTCAACTAATATGCAAGCATTCTGCTGCTTTGGAGGACACATAATTTGTTTTAAAAGATACCGAAAATTGTGTTTATTAAAAATTACATTTTGTCTCATAAATTTATATAGAAAGGTTTTTTTTCTAATTTAGCCAAATAAATCTGTATTTGTTACGTGTCTGACCTTCAGAAATATTAAATTGCCCGTAGCAGAGAAGGCCAAAACCTGCGCAACAAGTGCTCTAGTTGGGTGCGCACTGGAGGATGTTGTAGTTGCCCTAAAATCTTATTTTTTTCGATGACTTGACAATTTTTGCAAAAGTTTTATAATTTCTTTGCCGACTAGCAATTTGAAAAGATGGGGGGAAAGGTTGCAGAGAACAATGGCAGTTTAGTTTAATTTTTTTTAGATTGGTTGGCTTCGATTGGTTAAGGATTTTTGTTGCCATGGCTCAGCATGACATAAGTTTTTTTGGCAGTTTTATCAGTGAAGGAGAAGGAAAGGAGTGTAATTTTCACCGATGTTTAAACTGATGCGTTGAGCTGGTGAATATTTGTACTGCATTCAATTGAATTATTTTACCATGGAAAGATGTAGTTGCAAATGAACAAACAATTCATGTATCGTTTCGGTCATGTTCTAGAAAATGCATTATAAATTGTTGCCTAGCCCAAAATTAAAGATTTATTTTGTGTTTGTCAGTTCAGACCCTCTTCGGTCTTCTTTCGACTGGAGGCGGACGCGAGGTCAAAAATTGACATAGGGATAGAGCCATATCATAGGCCTGTAGCCCAAGACTAATTAACATGTCAGATTTTTTTGATTTCGTGTTTTGATTTTATTAAGTGGTGAAATTTATTTGCATAGTTGGACTTTGTAATTTGTGGAATGGCGTTTTTGCTTTCGTAACTTCAATTAAAATGTTAAACCCTGTTATAAAACTTAATTTTTATCATTTAGTTTTTATGTCTTGTTCTTTAGCTCCTTGAACGAGTAATTGATGCGATTGATGTGTATAACTGTGATAATGAAAGCCAAATCCAGTTTTGTGTTGATTATTAACCACGCAGGCCCCAGCAATTTCCTAGATTTGTTCTAATTTAAGACACTTTTTGTTTTCTTATCTTCATTCCATTTTAAGAACATATAGTGCAAATTATACTGAGCTGTATTATGCATCAGTTCAAACAGGAAATATCAGTCAGTTTGTTAAAGAGCAGAAGAAACAATTCATGGTAAAAAAACAACAAGAAAATAACAAGGAAAAAACAACCAGAAAATTGACTTTGAAATTTTGTGTCGTGTAAAAAAATGTACTGAGCTACAGTTTACACAAGAACCAGTCAGTGAGTCGATTAAATATATATGTAGCAGTGTTACTTTTGATTTTTCGTTTTTGGTTTAACAAATAGCAAATGAAATTTGTTTTATAGTATTGTTTTAAATTTTGTTTCTAAATCTGTTTTTTCATAAGAAGTAGTAGATGTTACCTTAATAGTGGGTTGGCGACAAAACCTGGGTACTTCATTTAAACTACTGAGCAAAATTACCTCATTACTTTTACTGATTCTACCACTTTTTTGCTCATTGTTTACTACGATTTTTTTATGGGCATGCAAAATCTAGTAAAAACTATTTCTAGTTGTTTTTTTACCTGACTTTTACACAGGGGAAATCGCTGCAGACAGTACAAAGTTAGGCTGCAGTTTCTTCCACATTCAGTATACAAAGTAAGTATGCATTTAGAAAACTGTATACGATACCCATTAAGAATTTGCTTTAATACCCCAGAACAGTTACTGTGTTGTTTATTCAGAAGTTCTTCAGGCACCATCCCCCTTCCCCACCCTGCTGGAAAAAAACCAACCAACAAACAAAAACAACAGCAAGAAATGAGTAGTTTGCCATTCGGTAGAAATACATAATAAATATTACTGTTTAGATCTTTATTTGAGAATGATAAGTATTGAAAGCCAAACACCGTATGTATGAGAATATTTTATACGCCGATGATGGTTTGAGTTGGACATGTAGTCCTGAATAAAATGTGTTGGTGTTTCGACGTGATTCGAATGCAGCTGTATTAAGCACGGTAAGCCTTTTTAACGTGTTATGATCTTTTGACTTTTCTTTCGTACTACACAGTGCTTTCAAATGTCAATACCATTTTCTTCGTTACATTCCTCGCTTATAGTTGGGATTGGGGGTAAATGTGGGAATAATTTACGGAGGGAAAAAGCCTTGTAGCTTGTCAAGAAATTGTATTGTGAATATATGTAAGTGGGGCTTTGTTTTACTTGTATGTTCCTTTCGTAATAGCTTTGATGGGTGTTAAAGTCCAAGTGTGCTACTAACGAACCTGATGCATAAGTATTTTATGTTTATGGTGTTAAATGTATATTTGTATTTATTGTTAAAAATTATATTAAAAGTATGCCAATAAACAGTGTCTGGAACACTTAATCTTTGCTTTTTATTAGGAAGACTTTTGTGTCAAGTCTGAAGATATTTTACTGTATGTCGAAAATACCTTCATCAAGAGAGTAGTCATTGCAATTCTTAAAGTAGTGAGAGCACGACAAAATGCCAAGTAAGTGCAATGCAGTCATCAATACTGTTTGGGTTTTTTTTGTTTTTGTTTTAACGTCACTTTTCCCCAGCAACTCGGTCTCAGACGGTGCCTTTCACAAGGACTTGGATCTGGTAGCGAGGAATTTCTTGGCCGGATGCCCTTCCTGACGCCAACCAATGACCTTTTCTTTTGCGAAGTTCCAAACTCGCCCGCTCGGGGCATCGAAGCCGGAATTGTTGGTTAAGGTGCAATTGCACTAACCATTAAGCCATTGCTCCTCCTCACTCATCAAGACTGTCAATACTATTAATTTGCCTTATTTAGTCAAGCACAATTACAAACGTGTGTATACTGTATCCTACAGGGGACGATTTTTAGTTAGTTTGTACGTATTTCCCTACCCAACTCAGATGATATATACATATGTTTGATGGATGATGATCTAAAGTACTCTCAGTTAGGTGTTAATATTCCTTGTTAATTTGAGAACACCGAGCAGCCATGGTGTGCTTTGTAGTTACCTGTGATATTGGCTCTCCATTATATCACACTACATTAAGTGATGTAAAAATTGAGTTAAAACAATTAAGTATTAGACTTTATCCTTACCCCATAAGACCTCTTTGTAGGCGACTGTTTATTGAATTGGACAATAAACTAGGGCTTTATGTGGGCATGAGTTTGACACGCACAGGGGATGATTCCTTCCCTTTTCTTGTGCATATGTTCTTCTTCAAATGCCTAACTGGAAGTTAAGGAGGTAGTTGCCAGGTTCTTCTTGTGTTTTTTAAAAGCTATTTTGACATTTAAACACTGCCTTTTTATTATTACCTTTTGTTTAACAAAGACCGAGGTAGTTGTAAGCCGTTATTGTTTTGTTTAATGTTATTATTTAAAGATTTTACAGGCAGTTACTGACCATTGTGTCATTGCAAGAAAATGGTAAAAATTAACGGTTTAGATTTCTTGACAATTTTGACACTATGAACTCAGTCAAAGCTATAGATATAGGAAATGTCATGACTCGTAAACGTTTTGCTGAACTACGTTTCGAGACATACTTCTCCCATTGTACTGAAATGGAAAACTGTGCCTAATGGCAAGGCAGATGTTTTATTATTTTTTTTAACAAAAACCCTTTAATTGTTCGTTAAGAGGAGTGTGTACATGTACTTAATTTTAATCTTTTAACTCCACAGGTTTTGCAGAGCTTAATTATTTTTATGTCGAGGTGACAGATTGTAAAAATTGCGTTTTTCGTACAAGACACGAAGAATTTACCATCGTATATTTTGCTTTCAATTTTTACTATCAGTAGTGAATGGATCCGCAAAAAGTGTCGGTGGTGGCCAAGGAAGTTAAGAATGCTTGACCGACACTTTACATCGATGCTTAGACCTCCAATTTTGGGGCTCATCGGTTGAAATGGGCAAAGTACCTCTACAAGTGTTCTAAACCTTAAAATGAAATACCTCTTTTTTTATTGATCATTTCGCCCCTACTAAAACTTTATCAAAGTCGTGTGGCCCTACTGACTAATAAGAAACTCTGCATCACTTTATTACCTGGATATTAAGTGACTTACATTCTTTGTAGTTTTACTGAAAAAAAGTTCGACTGTACCTCTTGTACCTCAATACACATGTCTTCCTGGCTTTATCTTGGTACTAGCCAAAGTCCACTTTCAATCTTGTCTTTAAAATACATAACTCATTGATCAGGCCATACACAGTTGCCAGCTTTCTTCTATCTTATTCTCAGATATTATAATAATGTTACGCTTCAGTTGTTCTATGTTCTGATGGTAATTTTACCTCTGCCCTGGACAGTCAGGGTCATATTTTTAATAGTACTTGGCCACTAGCCACCGGCTCATCTACACCGATGTATTAGGGGTCTGGAGTCACAACGGCCATACACCGGAGCAGGTAAAACTGCTTTACTTGATAGCAATAGCAGATAAATCGTGGAGTTAAATCAAAAAGTACATGATGAATGGTGTAAATTTTCTTTTTAGAGTTGTTGACAGCACGGAAGATAAGTTTTCAAAACCACCACCTAAAAAAGGTAAGTCTTGTTTTTCTTCACCGAAAGTTGTTTACCATTAACCCAAAATGTCTTGCAGAGAAAGCACCTGATTTTGTAACAGTTACATCAAGTATTTAGCGCGGCCAAGAGTTAACCCGGCATTATTTTAGGTGTTATTGGAAGTTGAAAATTATCAACACAACGTTGACTTAACATGTCTAAAATTCTACATTATTAGTTTTAGTTCCAGATCTTGCCGCTAGTTTCCTCCCTAATACAACTGGATTGTTTCGCAGTCTGAGGCCAACTTTTTTTTTTTGTTTTCATGGAAATTTATCGTTAAAAATACAAGTAAAGCACGGACAGCACCTCAAATAAGCATCAGAATCGAGCTACTTAAGGGAATTAAAATATTCTATTTATCTGCTTTACTGAACTTTTGTCTTTCCAACTATATTCTTGAATGGATTCATTTGTGTTCAGTCTTCGTCATCTGTCTGCCAGTCACTTTGTCGTATGAGTCATAGCTAGTTTCCACTGCGCTTTTTTTCGTTCTATTGTAGCTGACTGCTAACTTGTATAATACTTGTTTTATAGGAATCAATGCCCTGCCGATATATCGTGATGTGTTTACTTGAGTTTCTGCTATCTATCTTATATATTTACTTTTATATTAACCCGTCATATGTAGCTTCAGAAAATACCGGTGACGAATCTGACAATGATGCTGATATTTCAGAAGACGAACTTAACGTAGATGGAGATGCAGCAGATATCAAATCGAGGAATAGGCAAACTCAAGTAATGACAATATTTGAATTGATGTAAACAAATCAGTATTTTGAAATGGCTTGCAGTATTTTAAGTTGATCGTTAATGCCAAAGTTTGCTTTTTCCCGCATTTAAAGTATTCTGGATATATACTACCTTCATTTAGAACATCGTTTTTGTTTTTGTACTTACTGGCTTTGTGTTGACGTGATGACGTTATTGTACTGTTAAATAGTCGTATTCTTCATTATGCCACCAGGCCTGGCCCTGGTTGTTAAGCACAGCAGTTAAGAGTCCGGAGTTCCTATTATAAGTAGACGATATCTTTGCAGTCAGTTGGTTAGGGGGCTGGAAAAAGTCAGGTCCACTTTACCTAGCAGTTCCAGCCTTACTGGAAGCCATTTTGAGACCTCCCATGTGCAGAAGATTTGTATTACAGCACCCTAACCACTTGACAAGTGATACAGAGCCAGGAAATGAATTTTATTTTTTAAGTATTAAGCAAATCTCTTATGCTTTTTTACCGTGTTGGCGCAATCGTTTACGTCACCGGTTAAGAGATTAAAATAATGATTAGTGCGGCAAGTAATAAATTAATTTTCATTTAACTACATGTTCTTGCTAGGCTTTTTTGTTTTTTTAAATAAAGAAAGTTGCACCCTACAAAGAAGTTGAAAGTCATATGTTCTATTAGTTGATTTCATGAGCAGTGGACTCGTTTTTGTTACTTACGTCTTTTAATCTTGAGCTAAAGAAGGCATACAAGTTCCATTATGGTGAAATGTACGATATTTTTATATTTTAACCAATTCACTTGTATTACACGTCACAGTTTGCCTCATACGAAGAACCAGAAGAAGAGGAAATCATACCCGAAACTGGTAAGCATGATTTATGACATCAACTACTACTCCAGTGGAAGAAGAACATTTTTCATTTCACAGTAATCCTGCTTTAATTTAGTCATCTTGAACCGACAGGTGAATGAAATTGTTTGATAGGTTATCAAACCGCCTTTCTCTGACATTTATTACCAGTTGTTTTATGAATAAAATAATACGTTAAAAACTGAAGAGTTGTGGTTGCTGTTCTATTATGTAGTTCCGACTTTTTATGGCAACGGGAACCAAGAAGTCAAGGTTTACATATTTTTAAAACTGATTTGAGCCATGGTAATTTAAGAAGTAGTTTTCAACTGTAGAATGGCTACCAAGCAGAGGTCACTTCTCTTTCCCGTTCGTCAGGAAAGTCGGTACGTTACGCTGATGACATGAAGTTATATGGATATTCTATTGAATAGTTGAATGTTAACGGTAGCATTTGAACCATCGATTGACCATATACCTTAATTTGAACCTTAACACAACACCATTACCTCAAAATCTTAAATGAAAGCTGTCTTTTTTCAAACTACAAAAAGGTAGCCTCTTTTATAGAGGATTGTATATTGCATTAGGAATTAGTGTTTTGTTGGTAGCATTTAAAGGAGTAATAAACAGATTATATATTACAAACGGTTTTCTACAACCTTACGTAAATCTATAGGGGCCCTCATACAACTTTTAGACTTTTTGAGAACTCTTTTATGACCCCTTTTCTGTCAAGATGCCTTACATACGCCTTAACACTTAAGATACTGATTTTCGATTAGCTTATATTACTCAATCGCTTTTATTGCCGTAGTGTCAAAGTCTATCCATCTATCTTTTTTTTATCTATCTTTTTTTATCTGTCTGTCTATCCATCTATCTATCTATCTATCTATCTATCTATCTATCTATCTATCTATCTATCTATCTATCTATCTATCTATCTATCTATCTATCTATCTATTTATCCATCTATCTATTTATCTATCTATCTATCTATCTATCCATCTATCTATTTATCTATCTATCTATCTATCTATCTATCTATCTATCTATCTATCTATCTATCTATCTATCTATCTATCTATCTATCGTGCTTGTGTGTTTATGTGTGTGTGTGCGCCCGATGTAAACACGAGACTTTGTTTTAAAACTGACTTTGAAATAGATATAGGAGCTTTTTCTTGTCATGAGGCGTAAGCGTTTTTGAGCATTTTCTATTTATTTAGTCTTGAATTATTGTTGGAAAATTGCTTCCGGGATTGGAATTGTGTGCTTATGTAATCAGTTTGTGTATTACATCATTAAAACTTGCAGCCTTTTTTTTGCAGAGGAAGACAAAGACATAATTGACGACACTGAAAGTACACAGGAAATCAAAGGTAGTAGTATTTTTGGATTATTCTACTTGTTAAGTGATTTTGAACAAAGTAAAATATATTTGTATCACATTTTTGCAGTGCACCTGAGCAGCTTTTGGGCATTTCTCACCGATGAAATTGTACTTTTGGATTAAAATCTTGGCAAGAACTAAATTATTTTTTTTAACGTCATTTCTTGGCCGGATCCCCTTCCTGACGCCAGGAATGATTATTTAAACGTAACATTTGAATGCAGCGAAAGCATGATGAAAATCATTTACCATAATTTTGTTGTGGAATGATATTGTTACATGAGCCAGAAATCTGGATGCACTTAAGACCGGAACAACTCAAATTTTCTAATTGGTTAAGTGTTTCCCTGTTTGTTTTGTAAATCGCCTTTAATTTAATGTAACAAGTTTTCGTGCCCATTATGTTCTTGTGGGAGTGATATATTTGCCTTAGAAGAGAAAGCAAATACATCGCAGGCACCTGTGTGCGCAGCTTAGTATTTTTCTTCTTTAGCAGTAGAAACCTGAAGCAAATCTATCAGTCAAATTGTATATAGTCCTGCTAAGAAATTTATCTGAAATATCAAGCCTGAAATTCAGTTAACAGGTCAGTATCAACAGTTTTCATAAGTAGTAGTTCACCCCCAGCTAAAAGGAACGTAAATGTTTGACTTTGTTTTATATATTTATTTATGTATGTATGTATGTATGTATGTATGTATGTATGTATGTATGTATGTATGTATGTATTTATTTATTTATTTATTTATTGATATTTTTAACAACTACCGTAAACAAGTAGGAGTCGTTTTTATTTTTCTATGAATTGTAAAACTAAGTAGGCAGTTTGACATCTATATCGTTTGACTTATTTTTCGAATCGTCTACTCCAACTGTTATAAGTTCCGAGGAAAAACAATACTCTCTTTAATTTTTTCAGTTGATCCAACAGATTTTGAAGAAGGTATTACAGTGGCACCTGATACACTACCGGAGCAAGAGAAGTCTAGAATAAAAGTAAGATTTTAAATATTAGTAGAGAATATTGCGCAAAATTGATTGCCCCACCCAATTTTTTTCAAGCATCTATATAGGCCCACTTATTACCCATAAAGTAAAGTTTCAATGTTTAGGATAGTTAAGTATTAAGGATTAATAGTTTAAAGAAGTCTTTTGAAAGTAATTTTAAAACAATAAACTTTTGGTGCTGTACAAGGTCTTAGTCTTTTTTTAAACTCATTTGTCATGTCGTTTTTTCATATTGTTTGTGTTTTGATGAAGTGGATGTATGCAAACATTCACTGCGATTTCATTAGTCATTTACTGGTCTTTGTTTCCACTAGATCTGCACCCATTACTCGCGATATTTCAGTGAGTTTGGAAACAATCTGACAAGCTAGGGACCTTGTGTGTTGATCGCAATATCGGATATTTTAGTTTTTCGCCAATTTTTCACCTTTCTTTTCCGTCCTGTTTTCGCCGGAAAGGCCGTCGAGGCCGTACCATTTTATTAATTATAGACTATTAAGACACATAAATAAGAAGGAATACGAAGTTTCGGTATGCTCTTGAGCTCTGTCGACTACAGCTCTACTTCACACACCCTGTACCCTATACTCTTTGTGTTCCCTTGATCATAACGTTTCACTTTCGAGATGTTATCAGTGCCCTTCAATACCTTCTATTTCAGAACCAGACTTATTATTGGTCTGAAATAAGTCACATCAGTCTATTCTCATCCGTAAGAATAAAGGCCTGCCCAAATTCTTGTGTTCCACATAGATATTTCGTCTTTACCTGTAGTTATACACTCATTTAGCTGCCACCAGCCAAGTGATTTAGTTTTGTGAAGATTGTCGGCTAATATCTGCGTACCTTGACTGCTCCACGACCTTGCTATTTTTAAGGTATTTGTTTCGATAACTTCCTTCAACACAAAGTAATGTATGTGTGCCTCTTACATTTTTTCATACTAAATAGATCTTCAGTGATATTTTTAGCAGCTCATAAAATATGATATGCGACTGTTATTTAATTACTTATTACTTTATCAATCACTTCATGTACAATTTTTAACTCGTTCTGCACTATTCTGCTGTTTATTGCTTGTAAATTTACATGCTTCGATGTATTAGGCTCATTTATATTTTCGTTAATTAAACTCGTAATTTCCATCACATCTTCAGTAATCCCGCTGAGCTCAATTTTCCTTCAGCTGCTTTTACCTCCATCCTTCTCGCTATTTTTCCTCCACTCGACGACATTTCATTTAGTTATTTAAAGGTGCTGTTATTCTTCCATCCTGCTATTCAATAACTTTTTAACCTCAATAAAAAACGATTTATTTTTAGAACTCTTACGTGGGACCAGTTTTTCTTCCGAGATAGTAGATATACCAGCTTCATACCATTTTTCAAATGCTGTTCCTTTGATACAATTACCTTAATAAATCCTATTTATAGAAACACCTGATCACAGTTTTTTTTTACTTGCTTACTCCTGGCAGTTCTGAACATATAGTTCCTTGCTCCCATAGATTGACAGGGACCTACAGCATGCACACAGAACTGGGTGCAAAACCTTCACTGTTTCCAGCTCGAACCACGTTTACGCTGGAAATGGTGGCCGTATAGCGACTTCCGTACTACTCCTCGTTCTCTCATTTACTTTCTGCATTGTCTATATACTTAAACCTTTTTTTCTCCATTTTTAACTGCGCCCCTTGCAGCAACTATCAACTTTTATTACTTTGTGCATCATATTGTAGGAGGCTATGTTGAGCTCTATTAAGAAATTTGTTATTGTTATTATTTTATCGCTAAGCCACGAAATAGCTTACGTATTTGGTATAACATTAAGGAAACTTTCTATTTTTATATCATACACGACTTATTTGGTTTGATTAAAAATACGAGTAAGAGGTTGGATAAGACACATTTTGTCGTCCACAGGAAGTGAAATCTCATCCAAATTTTGGAAGAAAATAAGGCTTTTAGTTAAAATGTAATTTCTTAGCAATTCATCCACAGTTTAATAATGGTAATGATAATAGCAATGATCGTTATTATTATTAATTTAGTTTCCTGTACTTTCAGCATGTGCTTGGGTTGGATGACCATATTGTTCATTACGACTATGACAGGCAAAAACAACGTTGGTGTGAATTTACCTTGGAGGTATACAATTGAATACATTTTTTAAATCATTGCGATTTTTACGCCACATAGTTGCATCTATTGTAGTGTGTTGATTATATTTTTCGCTCTTTCTATTGAATCATAGCGGTTAATCAAGATAGGCTCTACTGTTACTTTTGAAATTGTTTTTGTTCAGACCACTTAAAACATTACCCTGTATTTTTTATTGATATGGTCATGAAACGATTTAAATCAAAAAGAAATTTTACTCCCTTAAATAAGGGTTTTCTACTTAACCCTTCAGATCCACTGGACTTTAAAATGAACTTCTGTTTTTGATGTGGAGAGCTGGAATAGATGTAATAGACGAGGAAAGTGAGACGGAGATGCGCAACTGTCGAGATAGCACACATTACATCCAAGTTAATATACCTGACTGCACTAAAACTAATTATAATTGTAATTCAGACAATAGAAATGGTCTCTTACAAACTTAATGGTGAAAGCATGCATAAGCAGACGAGAAACAGGCGGTGCCTTGTTAATCGGTTAAGGAATAATATCGTATTTGTGGGGCTGTTGTCAATTGTGCCCACTTTATCACACAGAGGGATCGTAGCTTATTTGTTTAAGAAATTGGGTCGCATTGTAAAACTACCTAAGCCTTTGTACTTTATCTTCGTGTGTGTGTGTGTGTGTGTGTGTGTGTGTTTGTGTATGTGTGTACATGTATGTATGTGGGTATATCATTGTGTTTGTTTGTGTGTGCATTTGTGTGCATGTGGTACCCAGCCTTAACCCCATTTCGTTCCATTCATTATTTCTTATGTTATATGTATGGCTTAAGTTGTTTCCAGGTAAAGGCATAAGCAACGTTATGGATATAGTAGAGCCGTGGTTCTAATAAAGTACATAAAATTTAAGTTTTATAGAGTTATTAGTTTTCTTGCACGGGACTACCATTCGTGGAAGAATATCTCGCAGTAGTAGCCTACGGAAAACAAAGAAACAAATTAATATCGTAGGGTGTCGCCTTAAAAATACATTTTTGCTTTTGACTTGGAAAAGTAGAGAATAGACCCTCCAGAATTCTTGATAAAGATGAACTTGTAAGATGTATGAAATCTGCTGTTTTTAACAATTTGTTCTGTCTGTTGATTGCGTTAGGACTTAAACTAATAGTTGCACTTGTATTGCTTTTTAATTCCTTTATGATATATATAAAGACATATATATATATATACAATAAATACAAACACAGCACAACACTATCCAGTTTCGTATGGCAAGCAAAGAACAAAACCGGAAAAGCACCCGAAATGTCTTGGTCTATCCTAAAATCAGGCCCCCACTACAACAACAGCACAAAAAGATGGCTCCTTTTTTCAGTGAAAAAATGTCCATTGTAACTTACACCATCAAGAAACAACTTCTCAACAAAAGATCAGAACTTATTTCGAAATGCCGACACGAAATTGCTCGTTGGATAGCAAAAAGCCAGCAACTGTTCTAACCTATTTTTCAATGCTTTTCGCAATTTTTGTACATTATTTGCTGTTTAAAGTCCTTTTGCTAGAGTTAAAAGTTGTTTGGCCAGAGTTGTTATTGTTTTTCGCGTTTTACAGTTTATCGATTCCTTTTCTCATTATTCTTACAGTTTCCAATAGTTGGGACGAAAGTCATGCTGATACCTTTGATCGAGCAGGTTGCCGAGAAAGTAAGATCATGTATCTTTTACTGTATTACACATCTAAAGACACATCTATGCTTATTTCAAATGTTTTTACAATAGCATTACTGATAGACCAAGTCTGGAGAACCTGGGCTAGCCTGGGCAAAGTTCAAATGTTTTCTTTTCGATTCATTAGGATCCATCTGGGCCGATTTCCTTTGTTTGATGAAACCATTATCAACTGCCCACCTTATAGAAAAAAACACTTATCAAGAGATGCGCGAACACCTTTAAAAACAACTGAAATTTTTGACTTCAACTGAATATTACAGCAAATGTACTTGGGTTTCATGACCATCTGCAGTATCTAGTAAGACATCGGCTTAACGTTCTTAACGAGATAGTTATATGTGACTTATTTTCAATGTGATTTCACTACAATTAACCCAGGAGCCTGGGGAAAGGCACACTATGGAATACCTCTTTTGAACAGGATTGCAGACCAACTAACAGTTTATAATGGACACGCATGGATAGAGAACAACAGTTCATGTAAAAGCCTCCCCTGCCCAATATTGTTTGTGAAAAATGTAGCTTAGGTCAATCTGTCCACGCATCAGTGCCCCTAGACTATTTAAAGGGCAACTTCTATCTGAAAACTAAAATTTGCATTTATACCCCTTTCTTAGTTTAATTACACACATGTGCTTTCCTTACACGGAAGGCTTTGAAATTCAATATGGCTGTTAAGAAACTCCCATAATTTTTTTCTAATTGGTACACTACATGGAATGTGACGTAACATTTAGCCAATAAGAAATAAGTTCAACATTTTCAGAAGAGCCTCTTACCCATGGGTTTTGTAGAGTCCTCGTTCTCAGCAGTCCCAACATAACAAAGCAGAATTAAAACAATGAGATTTAAGAGTCTGATAATAGAAAATTTGTTGTGGAAGAGGACAAGATATATTTTACGTGTTTTTGGCATGCTTATCAGGTCGTGTTGAAGTTTTTACAAAAGCACGTTGTTGGCCAACGTAACAGGGTTATTCAATTAAAGGGTACTATAGGATGAATTAATTTCCAAGAGAAGTCATACCTTATTGGAATATTTAAATATAACGAAGCTCCAAATATCTTTATTTGGCTTTGTGTCAAAGCTTAATTTTCTAGCAATTCGTTTTGAATTTTCCATACTAGTTTGAGAATTTTGAAATTTCGTGCATTGAAACTTGAAATTGGACGCCGACAAATCTATGTTTCTCAAGTATTGTTTATTTTAGGTAGTGATGATAAACTAAACGATTTTTTCTTCGGGCAGTTATTTTTTAAACGTATCGTTAAGGTTTTGTTGCCATCTTACCTGTAATATAAATCTTTGATTTTTAGTATTTAAAAATTGACTTAACACCTTCATATTGATGTTTAGGCTGTGGTTTCAGAAGCAAAAGGTATCACCAAATGCTTTCTTGCAGCAAGTCAACTCCCAAAGGAAGAAGGAAGATTTCGATTACGAACCGAAGGAGTAAATGTCGAGGCAAGTAGTTGGTTGTCATAAGATGTGAGTTTAGATTATGCTAAAAGGTGTATACACTTATTTGTGTTATAGGGTTATTACCTGTAACAGTTTCCTTGGTGGATTCTCTCGCTGATTGTTTCTCCATTGCCCCTAACATTGTTGTTTTAGATTTTTTCCTCTTTTCTCACCACAGACATAGCTGAAGGCTACTTTGATACAGACGATTACTTTTTTATTGGACTTTCCTTTCTGAATTTTTTGCCTTTTTTTGAAATCGGTTTTCTCCCTCCTCCAATTTTATCTTCAAAAACATGTACAAACGTAGTAGTCTACTACCTATAACTGATAAACTAATTGGGTGCATTGTTTCTAGGGCAATGACTAAGGTTTAAACCGGCAACCTCTTGCATGGTAAGCTGATGTACTACTCGGGCACAACTGCAATGGATTCAACAGTTTCAATACAATACTTCGAGGGTTTAGTACCTGAACCCAGTATATAGCATTTTTAACGTTTTTTACGTTTTGGTGTCAGATAATAGATACTGTCATTGTCTTTCATGTAAACAGCTGCATTAAGTCCAGTAGCCAATATTTATTGATTTATTGATTGGAACCGATATCAAGTACTGAATTTTGTGTATAAGTCACTCCAGGCAAAGCGCTTCAAAAACAAGATACTTGGTTCTGGCATCGAAGCCTCGACTTCATGTGTTTATAATACTAAAAGTACATAATGCTTTGTGCTGAAGTTTTCACATGGCTTTTATCAGTATCATTAGAAAGAAACAGCCGAATAAGCGAAGATATTTTAACCGTTAAAACTTACAGCGGAAGTTTATAGAACCCAGACTTATACATTTCATGAATTGATAAAATCCATGGGTCAAACTGGATGAATTTGATGCTTGCTTTTGAAATTCTACCATTGTTGTTATTTTATTTATCCTGCTTTAAAGGGAGACTTTACTTCCAAATATTTTGTGACTTGAGACATTATTTAGTCGAAATCAACCAATGGTATCATTTTTTGGTACCAGGTTTTAAATCAGACTGAAAAAAACAACGGGAAAAGATTTCAGTTATTCTTTACTAGGGTTAGCGTTAAAACTGCATCAGTTTGTAGCAACCTTTGTTTAATTATAATTATACATTGCCTGATATACTTGATGTTTGTAGGAATTGTGGCAGTACCAAGATATTTTAGACATCAATTCCTTGTATACAAATGAAATCCATGCAGTTGCACAGAGATATGGGATTGAGGCAGCAAGAAGAGTTATAATTAAGGTAAACGGACATAAAGATATTTTTGCTTTGGATTTTGTTTGGGGAAACAAAAGTTCAGTTAATCCGGAGTGCTCCATCACTCAAAAATAGAAATATTGTGAAGGCAAGGTTACGAATGCACTGTAAATTGTAAACCTTTGTAATTGCTATCACTATAAAAATGATATACACAAGAAGTACAGTGGAAATGTTTTAAAAGTTTTATGATCAATATCTAACTGCGCATACAAAAGTGGTCATCAGTTTGCTTTTAGGTCTCTTGTAAATCAGTTCGAATGATACACTTAGTTCTTCTCAGATATTGCTATGCTTCGTTTCCTGTTTCAATGAACACCAAGTAGTTATGCATTTCTGTTGATGCTAGCAACTCGTTGCCTTTTGGACATTTGGTACTGGATTTATCTCACTCTTCTTTAGTAATCCGGTCGTGGTTATCATCTTCAATTACTGTGTCCAGCGCCTCGTCTAACATTAAGAGATCAGTGTTAACTATTTCTTCATCCAGGTGTTACGAGGCTATACCACTCAACTGTTCGTCAAGAACTTTAAAGGGTTCGTCGCTATCCCGAATGGTAGCTACGTGTTTTTCTTCGAAAATGTTTGATTTTAAAAAACAGTTTACGATGACTTGCTTAGGGATGATTTCTGGCTCCGTTTTCAACATTCTCATAGCGTCCAGAATATAAAACATTGGAGTCGATTTCCTCTTGTCGATCGCTTTGATTAACCAACAAACTAATAGTCTATACCTGGCTTTTAAAGACCCTATAACCCCTTGATCCATTGGCCAGGAACTCTAGGGTGGTTTTGGTGCAAAAACACGAAATTTTTGACTCCATATGGTTAAGCAGGATGTACTGGGCACTTGTCCACCAATAACACAATCTCCTTGCATTGAGATGCAAACTTGATTCAATCTATCAATCCCACTCTTTAAATAAAATAGAATGTAACCAATTTGTTCTCTGGTTTCTGTAAAGTTCGGGTAAGTCTTTTAAGCCCCTAAAACCGCGCCCACAACAGTGTGGCTTTTTACATATCACGCTCCCAAACATCGGTAGTTTAACTCCCAAGCCATTTGTAGCTGCTGAACCAGTGAGGGTGCCTTTACTTTGCTTTCTGCATACACAGTTTTTTCCATCCAGAGAGACATAACTACGTGGGCTTGGTAAAATAACCGGTGTTGAAAATTTGATGAAGTTTGTAATTGGCAAGAATGGTTGGCAGAGTTGACTCCGATAGAGTGAGGTGCAGGCTTTCCTCTGGGCTGAAATCTTTTTAAGAAATGTGAAAATGAGCCTTTACCATTTAGCAATTTACGCACTCATCAGATACCAAGAAATTCTCAGTTTTGATTTTTTTCTTTCTTTTTCGATAGATAAATTTCTAAACATCACCGTAAGAAGCCATTTAAAGATTACCTTTCCGAAAGCTGCATAGGATCCTTTGTACTCTAAGTCTTTTAGAATTATTTCTTTTATCCAGCGCTTTTTAAATCTTTCTTTGTTTGTAATCCAAATGGACACTGTATTTCTGGGGACTTTGAATTTTCGGCCCACATCTGCTCTTCATAATCCTTTCTCATTTAACATTTTGTGTTTAATTTTCGTTTTTGCTGGATCGTTCCTATCTTTTTTTAATTCACAAAACTAAAAAAATTGTAGATTACAAGATTTGGTCATCACGTAAGACATTCGATTGTTGTATTCCAGTTTTTCTGTGGGGCATAGCACGTACTTAGACTGTAAATTTGCTCAGTTATTTGCTCGGTAACTTTGTTAAAAAAGGAGTTCATATATATGGCTCGGTATTTTATTTTGGCCGTAATGCAGAACACAGTCATTGGTAAACAAATGCCTGCAAGACGATTTACCAGAAATCATTACGCCTAATCTAGTTCTGGACAGTAACATCAAAGAAAATCAAGTTTATAAAAGTATCTGGATTCCTTGAATCGGCGAAAACGTAACAGCAGAAAAAGAACATGACAGCTGTGTGGATAAATGCACTGCTTGCTATGAAAAAGATAAAACAATTGTTGACCATTTAAGGAAGAGTGGGTTATTGGCAAAACCTCGTTTTTCTTCCTAAAACTGGATCACTTTTCATCTCGTTATGCTAAGATTACTGGGAAAAGAGCCAAATGTCGTAATGGAGAAGGACTACGGGTACCTTACCAGTTAATTGCTGGACATATATAGTTTTGTAAGTATATTCAAAGAGGAAGTTCGTAAGTTAAAAGAATTGTAAACGAATTAACTCTTTTTTGTGTTTGCCTCAGCCACGATTTTTCCAGTTATCTTAAACCAAAATAAGCCTACCAAGGATGATGCCGCTCCAATGGCGTCATATATTTTACGGCACGACGGGAAATAAAAAGGCACAAAAACATATTGTATGATGTTTGATGTATCTTAACGTATTTATTTTACATAAAAATATTTTTAAATCGATGTTATTTGAGGAAACATCAAAGTATTGATACAATTTTAAAAAATTGTATCAATACTTTGAAAATTATAACAAGTTCCTATTTTCTGAAGTTTTGAATACTCCGCCCTTCGCATGTATTGTTAAATTGAAGACAAATAAAATAATCAAGCACCTCGTATGCTCTACTCAGTTCTGTTTCCAGTCTAGATTTTCAATTATCTTCTATTCATAAAACACGAGCTTTAGACAAAGACGGGAGAAAGCCCCGCTACCAAATAATAAAACAACAGTTCTTTACATGTATTTTATGAAATCGTTATTGGAAACAGACGATAACGTTTTAATACAATAAAATACAATTTCTTTTTTTGCAGGAAATCGCAGACGTGTTTAAAGTGTATGGTATACACATTGACCACCGCCATCTTTCTTTGGTTGGAGACTATATGACATTTGAAGGAGCATACAAACCTTTTAATAGAACAGGAATTGAGACCAACCCATCACCTTTTCAAAAAATGAGTTTTGAAACAACAACACATTTCCTAAGGTCAGCTACAGCGTATGGCGATATAGACACACTTGGTTCACCTTCATCTTGTATCGTGGTAGGGAAGTCAGTGAAAGTTGGAACTGGTATTTTTCAACTGCAGCAGCCCCTACAGTGACATCTAGTCGGATATAAATGACACAGGGTCAAGCCATCTGTGTGGTGCTTGCATATAAAATTATTGAATGTAGTGATTTTTGTACTGTCTATTTTGTTGAGTTTTTTCTTGTCAAATACCGATCTGGTTTACTGAGGACGTTTGAGTGCAATCTCGTACTCCTGTTGTGTATCGTCTCCAATTGCCCTCACTTAGTATAATTAAGAGTGAGAATAGTTATTTCATACAGATCATGGTGTCTTAACCGTACCGTTTTCGGTGGCAATGTTACATTTTATGGCATTGAGAAAATAACATTGTGATTTTCACTTGGTTTTCAAGATTTGAAAATATTTACACCCACCTTTTAAACATTATAACTTTCACCCTCTATTAATACTCTCAACAGTTTTTGAAAAGAAAGGAAGAAAAAACAAAGTGACAGTTCATTAAATCCTTAGGATTTTTTATTCTGGTGTTTAAATGTAATGTAGCTTATCATTAATGTCGGAGTAACAATGTTTTACATCTGACGTAATGCGTTATGTTGTAATCAGCTGCTTTTTGACCATTGTTTCAGTATTCCAAAGTTTGAGTACCAAATAATAGGTTATTGGTTTATTGTGTAATTAATCGCAAATTTTGAGGTAAAAATACACAGTGGTTGAACTTCTTAGACTATTTTTACCTTACCCTCAGGGTTTGTTGAATAAACCGAGCCTCTTTTTAAGTTTTTCTTGTGAAATTCAGATTGACGGAGCATAGGGCCGCTTTAATGCCCATTTTCGAGGTGCACCCCTAGATCCTTATGATTTTGAGTAAAAAGTTGATTAAAGTGGTCGTTTAGTGTTGATATGAGAAGATCCTGTCATACCATTTTAATGAAATATATTGCTTTTTAAACATTTTCCTTGTTCTTGCACGGGTCATTTTTTTTCTGAGTTAGAAGTGCAATAAAATTTTTAACCTTTAAGACGACCGAGTGTAATTATTACTGTGTTTTGAAGACAATTTTACACCAGCTGGTATTAATTACCTCGTTTAGGATCCGGACGTGATGTAGTTGGTGATTTGGAGCTACCGGATCTATTTTGGTTGTGATATTGCGAATGATATTATGTATTAAATTATTTTCATGTTTGAATTTATGATCATAGCAGCAACATTTGATTAATCTCGGGAAAAAATTCATTAAATAGGAAGATTAAAGGTATTTTGATTTAAACACCTTTGACAGAGCTTTTTTTGAAAATGCGCTAACATGTAATATTTTTGATAAGCAATTTGACAGGAACCTTTAAATAGTCTTGTTGCTGACATATTTTCCTTCCCAATTCCAAATGAATTTTGTTAAGGCTTTCATTTTTATAAGTAGTTTTCCCCAGAATAAAACCAGTTTATCGGAATAATTGTGGTTATACTGCTTCCAATCAACGCCACTGCAACAGCAATACAAAATTGTGGGCAATGGTTTTCGTATTATACTACTACACATCTGCTTTTCATTTTTGCTTCCTTTCTTGTGTTGGTCTTTGTATCTGCGTTTTACTCTTTAAAGTTCTTTGTTGACTACTATAGGGGAGTGTAGATAGTATAATAGACAAACAAGCAATGATTTGCTGAACATCCAGGCAGATTATTTTATGGAACCGCTACCTAAACAAAAAAAGCCCCCGAATTATCTCTTTATGTTCCAATTAAGAAAAGAACTAATTGCCCAAGAACAGAGTTCAATTTAGGATGTTTTAAACATAACTGGTCATTAGAAGTAGGCACAAGACACACTATTCCGCGCAAGATCCAAGTTTTGTTTGGTACCGTAACGTACGAAATGGATTTTGTTGGGTGTTTATTATTTTTTAAACGTGAATTTGTGTATGTATGTATGTATGTATGTATGTATGTATGTATGTATGTATGTATGTATTTATATATGTATGTATGTGTATGTATGTGTGTATGTATGTTTGTATGTATGTGTATGTATGTATGTATGTATGAATGTTTGTGTGTATGTTTGAATGTTTGTATGTGTGTATGTGTATGTATGTATGAATGTTTGTATGTATGTATGGATGTATGTATGTATGTATGTGTATGTATGTATGTATATTTGTATGTATTTATTTATTTATTTACACTTCAATGCCATGTGTCATAACCATATTTTTTTAAAAAGAGCATTCGTTGTCCGAAGAGATCCAGATTATTTTCATGCCAAGGTTGTCGAGTATGCCTCTCTTGCACTACTTCTGCAGTCATAATATCAATCAATACAAGCATTGCAATGCCATTGGGATAGTTAAAATGGCAGTTTGAAGTGATGTGATGTTTGAAATCTCTGTCGACGCTGTCTGAAAGAAAATTGTTACTCTTAAAAGAACTGGTTTAAGACTTGTGTAAATTTGCTTAGCAGAAAAGTCATGCAAAGGTCTTCTCTTTGAATCAGAATCAAAAGCGCATATTGCTACCTTGATTTCTAGATGGAGGCAGGACTGAGAAATGTAGTAACCAATTATGACCTAGCCTCGTTTTCTTTCAGCAGCTACCTTTTTAATTGAGATATTCGTGGTTGTCGTATAGGAAACAAAATTCCATTATCTCTGAAGGCAAAGATGATCGATGCAGTCTTCATACTTGATTGCTGGCCATCTACGCTAGATTGCTGTTAAAATGCTTCCATCGAGCTACCAATTTTTATGAGTATTTAGCCTTTTTTCACCGACCACTATGCTCCTCTTTAAATCTACCAACTTTCGTCTGGGGCCGATATTGAAAATGAGCGTACAATATTCAGAGTGACTACTTGATAATATGGTGAAAAAACGAGTGGGAGTATTAAAACAGAAAAAAATGGAATCGTAATATTTTTATTTCTATTTTATTTAACATCAAATACTTTAAAGTAAACATGAAATTTACACGAGATCCGACCAAAGCCCAACTAAAATCGAAATATGTACTTTAGACCCATTTTCAACACTACTATTTGTCAGATTCGACCCATTTTAACAGATTTTGGATATTTTCCGATCCAATTGTAACAATCACCCACCTTACATTGAAGCACCTGATGTTTTGCATCATTAATATTTGCCTATGGAAAAAATATGACTTGGTTTAGAAAGGTTACCATTAGCAACGTTGCTGCTGAAAAACTAAAATTTCCCCAAAGACGCATTGTGGTGAAATGGATTTTGCTGACCTGGGAATAAGTTATAAGGGAATTGATTCTAAGATGGAGAACATTTTAATAGATAGAGAAATGCTTTTGGCTTAGCTACTGTTTTGTAGCCCAACCTGAATCCATTGGAAGAAACAATTTGATTTGGAATGTGTCGATCAACTTAAATCTTTGACTTGAATCAAAAAGGTGGCGAGAACAAAGAGTTTGGAATGGTGTGGCTTTGGATATTAGTGTCTTCATGTTAGACTCGAACTGGATAATAATTTTTAGTTAGATTATTTTTATTTCCCACGACTTCCGCTTCAAATATAGTACATCGGCACTGAATCGATCATAGATGGTAACATGATCGATTCATTTCATGATTCTACAGTGTTGGCAATTCTCATTAAATTTTCTCCAATGTCTACCGTAATAGAACTGAACAAATTATGAAAAATACCAACAAGGATTGAGAACTAGAAGTGTTTATGCTCACCATTGTCGAGTGTGTTATGGGGGGTAGGGGAAGCATTAGAATTACTATTTTTCGTTCATTTTAGTACTGTTTTACGGTATACAATGAAAAACCGGTTACACCATTGTCTTCCAATTTTGTATACTTATAAGCCATAATACTGTTTAATTACTTGTACTGAATATGTAACAATGACAACCACCATATAACCCTAATTAATCGCTTTTATCCTCCTGATTAAGAGTCTATTAAAGCTGAAAAACATTGATACCACTCTAGTTAACGTGCCTTTCCCCAAAGAAAGGAATGTTTACATAAAGACCTTCCTTCAATAACAAAACCACGGAAGAAGCAGGAGTTTTACCGGCATATTCAGCTTAATAAAAGAAAGGAAAAACGTAGTTGTTTTTATTTTGCTTTCTACCTGTTAACGACCTGAGCTTTAAAAACTTGATTATTATTTTGTGGATAAAGTATGCTTACCAACTACTACCGAGACGAGACTTTGAAAGGAGATTGCCATTGCTCCCTGTCTTTTTTTCCAGTTTTATGGCGATTTCATGGAAAATTTCATGGAAAACACAGAAACCATGGATACTTTGTGTACTCACCCTGTAGTCCTAAAACCAACCCAACAACCTAAAGATCTCCACAGACCAACAAACCATGGTCATGGTAGTCTAGACCATACAGCAACTGATCCATGTTGTCGTGGGTTCCTTTCATTTGCACAGAATGACCAATTGGAATTGAAGATTATTTATTTCCATTATGAAAAACTGTCTTGAGACTTCTTTTGGACGAGTCGACGAAGAGTCTCCATTCTATAGCAACATAGTGCAGCCCCAATGACGAGTCTCTCTGGGTTATGAAGAACTGCCTAAATTCTCTTACACGCTCTCGATAGCAGTAGAATGTTGTTCCAGGTGCCTCCAAATTGTTCTCACCAAGACAAGAACCCAGAGGCTGTGCAGATCCCTTTGAGAGGTTTAGGTCTCGAGTCAAATCATTAAGATCTGCTTGTGTTAGAGGCACTGAGCGGTCATTCTCTTCTGATTTCACCCACTGTTCTGTCATACGTGTTGCCAGATTCCCATTCAGAACGAGATAACATTGCAACATCTGGTTCGGGAACAGGTAGGTTTGGACCATGAGGTGCTGACCTTAAGGCAAACGAAACATTAGGATACTGAACACAATGCTTGTTCTTATGATTGATTCCTTAAAGATTAGTCATGCAAAAATAGCAGTCTAATACATGGCCTTTGCCCTCTCTTTACACCATAAGAACACCGAATGGCATACTTTTCCTTTCGTCATTTCTCCAATCACGCTAGTTCTCAACACGTGTTTTGAAGGTAACATGGGGTGCAAATGGCTTGTCCTGGTCTCCAAGCTTAATTCCAAAGTAAGCATGATATGCCTTCTTCACAAAATCAGTTATTTTTGCAAGGCGATGAAGTAGAATCACATTACCAAATATATCAGAGAACCTACCGGGATGATTCATACATCTGCGATCCATTCTCTCTTGATCTAATACAATAAATAGGAACATTGCATCTGTTTTTTACGACTTCAACTCACATTGATTGGAATTCAGCTCTGCTAAACAATAAAAGACAATCCAGGTCTAAACAAAAAAAGTTTGAGTTTGAGTCCCTCAAAGTTAAAGACAGATGCAGTTTCGTTTTCAGATTGACGTTGCTCTAGTTTCATTTTCTAAAAACAAAGACTGGGCCAGCTACAGCCCTGTTTTCTCTGTATTGAGTACCATTCAAAGGTCAAAACGTGCCCTAACCATATCTCAAAGACATGACCAGACCAAAGAAAATGAATAATGCTTTTGGATTCAGCGCACCAAAAAAACACAAATCAGTTAAAAAAATGCTTCGATCTTTAAAAAGTGTTTTAAAACACAGGCCGGTGTAATCATCCGCACTACATATCTACATATTTCACTTTCTGTCGTAGAAATCGGCCATGGAAAAACCCTGAACTATTGTTGTTTTAATAATTTTTAGTTAAATATTTAATGTTGTTGAATAGGAAAACCGATGGAAACTACCTTGATTACTGAGGTTTGTAATTGTATGTGTTTGGATGAAAAATATAAAGTTCTCATTATGGTCATTATTATTGCATGGAGCAGTTGAAAACTCACTTACTGTTTCGAAGGCCTGTTTACCAAAACTCCCAGTAGTACTTTCCATTGCGAAAGTATCTAGCTCTACCCACTAAATACACATATTTTGAAAGATTAGGTCAACGTCTTCCAGTAACAGTAAAATGTGGCCCACGAAAAGCAAAATGCCAATGAAATGTCATGTTTCATTATAAAACGAAGCTAACATTCAGTCTAGATGAAATGACAATGTTTGTGCCGATCTGCCATAACCTAGGTTACAAATCCTCTCTAGTGCCTTTTGATTTTCTAACAAGCCATAATTCCCCTAGGCCTACTGGCACCCTGGGATGTTAACCCCAAAGTTCCAGTGATGAAAAAAAGAACAAAAGATCGCAAGAATGACGATACCCTGTGTCCTAAAGGAGGTAGAGATAGCAGAATCCAATAGGGGGACGATTAGATTTTCAGGCCAACATTAAGAAAAAGGAATTCCTTTCCATGGCAGTAGAAAGTATATTTTCACTCTCTTCAGGTGTAATAAACTTTTTAGATGGTAATTTAGGTGCAGTAGTTGAATCGAGTGCAGTAGCTGCCGATAATTATGATGTAACAAATCTCCTGAACCATGCAAGAATTGTTAATGGAGAACTTTACTACACCCATTCCAGAAACGGATTCAGAGTAGAATATTTTATTAAGCCGCCAGTAAATATTATTATTACTTTTCCATGTTTTATAAACATTGAGAAAATAGTCGTTGTACCTCACGAAGGTTGTATGAAGATAGAGAATCTGGAAATTTATTCAGGGTCTTGCGTTACGTTAGATGCAGAAACGAATGGGGAAAATATACAAAATGAAAGCAGAAAAGGAAGGAAAGCAGAAACTGGTCATCACAGTAGACCGTTACCTTACAGGCGAAACAAATCGAAAAATGATTCTAGGAAACCAGCTGAACTTGTTTATCCATTAAAGTATAAGGTGGACAATAAAGTTTTTAGGTTTATAGAACCAGGGTATTTCTGGCATAGACTTGCTTCCTACTACAGTAAGGAAATAAAGTATCGAAACCTTGTGTTTCAAAGGAAAAATTTCCAAGCTTCACAACAGGAAGTAAATACTTACTATTTTAACAATGCACAAAGTTCTTTTAATGCCACCCATCTGGCATTACGAGTAAAAAGAATGATAAATTCTGGTGTTGTTACTATTGGAGGCTTGGAGGTTTGGGGTAAAATATCTTCACTGTCACCAAAATATATTAATAGTTACATTAATGATGTCATAAACTTAAAGTATTTTCATCGAGATTATGATAAATGTGGTGTAGCAAAAGAGACAATCAACAAAAGAAAACAGATGTGTACCAGTGTACAAAAAAATAGTACTGAAGAAACCAAAAGTAGAGACTTGGGAAATGAGACTAATCAAGACAATCTGCCACCTGATTTTTTGGATGCAATCACTTGTGATACAATGTGCTTACCGATGCTTTTACCATCTGGTTATAATGTAGATAAATCAACTTTGGACAAATGTATAGAAGAAAATAAAAAACTAGGTAGAGTAGCAACTGATCCATTTACTGGTCTCCCATTTACAAATGCAAGAAAACCAGTACCTAATATTTCTCTTAAGACAAGGATGGATAAATTTTATTTTGATGGAAACTCTGGAACACCAGAAGCTTTTGCACAGTCAGTAGGTACAATCTGCCAGAGCTATGGGACTTTAAAGAATATTACAGAGTCAATAAAGGTTTCAAGTAGGACTAAGCCTTCTGGTCCAAGGTATCCTCTGAAAATGCCCTCAGCAAGCAGAAGTACTTCCCAGGAAGAATCTAATAAAACTGATTTACTCCCCAAACCCAAATATGAAGTCAACTATAGTTCTTCTACAACAACATCTTCAGGTTTTGTGATAACAGGAAATGTTGAAAGTGTTTTAAAACCTTCCACAGATAATCATGAAGCTGAATTATCATCAAGTCTTCAATTTAGCCTTTCCAATGGTCTAAATGTTCTCTCAGTCATCAAAAAGCAGTTTACAAAGGAAGAGAGCCCTGTTCTGTGTGTTGCATGTGAAACTCAGTCCATTGAAAATGCATGGTATATATTACCATGTAAACATTTAATGTGTCGATCATGTGCAGTTCAAGTAAAGGAGTACAATAAGTGCACAGATTGTGACAGATTATTTTGCTCAAGAGATTTAAAAAGACATTTTGTGAAAACAGGATATTTTTCATCATCGTAATGTGGTGAGGAATTTTCACACATTAGCATAATGTATTAAGAAAAATTAATTTATTGCCTAAAAGAATTTTAAGTAAACCACTAAATTTAGTAGTGTTTGTATTTAATTTTTTCATTTCTCTGAAGGCATGCTATATTAATTTGAAAATTTAAAGATTTATCCATATGCCTTTTTGGCGCTTTATGATGTGAAGTTTTGGCTTGGTAGGGTAGATAGCCCTATTTGAGAGCCCCATATCAATTTAAATATATTTGAAAAATGAGGTCCAGAGAAATAAACTGCAGTAAACTGAAATAAAAATGTATGTTTCATAAAATCATATCTTCAGGTCATAGTGTATATAGCTTGGTTAAAATAACTATGGACAATAGCATAAATTTTTGTTGAAGTAGTTATACCTTTACAGTAGGTTCACCCTTTAAAAACCCCTTTTATAACTTAATAGTTACATTTCTCTACCAATACTTGTATATTAGTTTTCTTGGACTATACAGAGTTCTCAAATACAATACGAACATAGTTTGGCTAAGCTGTCATATTTGTAGTAATCATAACTTTTCTATTTATGTAGCCAAATAATTAATAGGCTTGGTAAACAAAAGTTTATTATGAATGTATTTGCATAACAGCTAGGTTACAGTTTTCTTTACTTAGAGTGGGCTGGCTGTGATTTGGGGCTTAAATACCCAGATAAAGGTTTAGGGTGGTTCCTAAATAGTCACAAGGTTATTTCTATTACAATTGTATTGTCGCTTTCCCATAGCACAGAAATGATATTTCCCATAGCACAGAAATGATATTTCCCATTCTGTGTTTTTACTGGAAAGAATATGAAGGCAGCTGAAGTAATCATCTTTACACATGTAGCATAGGATGATAAAGGAGTGGAGTGGGATTTCAATTCTTCTTTCCCCTTTTTTGCCAGTCACAATCCATCCCAAACTGCATGTCAACTCGATATTACTTCTGACAAGGCCCATTTGCCAAACATACATTAGGTGGAAGTGGTATGGGATTGTTCACAAATGACGTCAAGCACTTTTCACTATTTTACCTCTCCCACCTCTTGGCAACTCTTGGCAACTTGCCCCCTTACGTTGAAGTCAATTTTGGTTACTTTTTCCCTGAACTTCTTCTGCAAATGAAGATAAAATATTGACACAATTCTTAATTTATGTGTTTCTAACTATAATGTTAGAAGTTTGAAGCAAAAATGATAAAAGCACCTCTGAGTGAAATGTAAAACTTTAGAGAAAAAACAATTTCATGAAATAGCCTTTCAACTGAGCCTCTCTGTTTTTAACACTTTGAAAAAACTTTCAGTAGCATCAAAATTATTTCCATCAAATTCTACTCATGAGGTAAAATCGTCATCATCTCTGCTCTGTTTATCCTCTGCTTCACTCACATCATTTTCATTCCCATTTAAATTCCTGAACAGATGTCCCCAGGCATGTCTGTTGTCAAATGTACACAGCAGCCAACAACTGAAGGGAGGTTACTGACAGAGTGGAAATGTTTATAAACTCCCAAGTGAGTTAAGTGAAGGTTTAAGCTTTAGAAATATTGAATTTTTTCAAAGAATGATGTCAACTTTCACCTTCCTTTCACCCCCATACCCAAAATATTGTCAACTTCTGTCAACATTTAGGTACCCCTTCCCCCCTCTAAGTGGTTAACATCATTTGTGAATAATTCCTATGCCAGGAATGAAAAAAAGCAGCACATGACATGCCATTGCTGTGTACAATGGTCATAATGTACATTCAAAAGAGCTTTGTTGTATTTAATAATATGTGAATAGTTGTAAATGGGTATACATGGCACTAATCACAATATAGAACTGCTTGATATGACTTCATTACATGGAGGTAGTGTTTATAGGAAAATTATGTCATTTTAAATCTTGGTAAGCTCCTGCAAAAAGCCCAATCTTTTAACACTAGTTTTAAAGAGTGTTGTCAAATAATGGAGACAGTTTGTTTTTGTGACAATGTACACCAGAGTCAGATATTATGGTTTGGAAAAGAAACAGAGAACGAGCTCACCTTTCTTCCCAACTGTTAATTTGGTTTTGTACTACTGCCCAATAAAGATAAGTAATAGTAATTTTCAAATAATTTTTAAGTGAAACACATCAATGTCCAAAAGTAAACCTTAATTGCCCTTGATAGTATTGGGTAGAGACATGGCAGAAAAAATTTATTTTTCACAAATGCTTTTAAAAATTTGATACTTTGCATTTTACATTTGATTTTTTGATATTTTCTTTAGCAGATTAATATCCATTTCATACATTTTCCCAATTAGTTTTCCAAAAAAGTGGTTTCTGCTTATTATGTGAATTTTGTAAGGATTCTAGTAAATCCTCTTTTGTAAATTTTAAATATTATTTCCCCTACATGTAACATGATGAAGAGAAAAAGATACATGTCTTTTGGTAACATTAACATGACTGAGACCTTGACCCTGAGCTTTTTAGATCATTTGAAAAACTTGCAAAATAAAAAGGTATTTAGATCATAAAAGCTAGGAGGAGATAGAGAATATAGATGAATAGAGATTTAGATAAGGATAAATATTTATGTATAGTTTGTTTCAATTTTTCTGTTGAATAGTGTTTAACACATGAATGCAGAATTCCATATATAATAAGGAGAAGAGGATCAAAAGGCTATACTTTGTACCACAACAAGTCTGTTTTGTAGTATTACTCATTCTCATTTACATATATACATAAAGAGGAACATTTTATTATTTTACTAACTTACAGTAGAAAATCTAGAGGAAGAGAGTTTTTAAAATTTGATGTCAAGATTCCAAAAATGTGATCATGATATATCACATACTATAAATTTTGTTGAACAGAAACGTCTCTGTATATCTTGCCCTCAGGTAGTCTTTATGCATATCCTATTCTCCAGTTTTTATTGGTCTGGCTACATGGTTTTGTGGAAGTTTGTTTTGTTGGTTACATCTCTGTTTGTAACTGTAAGGATAACTTATTGTCATTAAGTCATTCTTTCATCATTCTTTTATTAGTGTGACTGATACCTTCCATGTTCCATGGGTGCACAATACTGTTGGGAATATTACAGATTGTAAAAGCTTCTCTTTTAATGGCACTGTATTGAATTATCTACGAAGTCCAAAGATACCCAATACACTCCTAATTCAGAGGTTATCACTGCTTAACACATTTTCCATAGGTCTGAAGTTAATTGTCAGTTGTTTTGGAATTTTTTGGCCATCAATTTAAATTAACAAGCAAACTTTCCGACAGAAAATTGTTTGAACAAAGGGAAATGTTATTTGCCTGAGATAAAGGAAGGAGTCAATTCGAAGAATATTCCAACAGCGTTTTTAAAAAATAATTTTGACACAAGCATAATACTGAAGAGTTTAATGCTTTGAGTACTATAGAATAGAGGTGCAAAGGACTTGTTACCCTCATGAATGCCCATATAAAACTTCTGTTCAGTGACACACTTACTAAAACATGTGAATCTAAATCAGCAAGTTTATCTTTCACACCCACCTCACTGGAAATAGCTTTGTTATACCAGCCTTTTTATGATTAAGAACCATACACAGCATAAAGTCACAAAGTATATGGAACAATGAAGAAACTATATTTCAAAAGAAACCAATACAAATTCTCTCAGAATCATTTCTAAAAACACCGTACAGACCAATTAGTTTCAAGTTCAATAACTTCAATGTCATCCCTACATTGTAAATAGAAGCTCCAACATTGAATTTATTGTTGATTTCATTAACATACCACACCTCAACGTTTTGCTTATGGAACACTTTGCCCGACTCTTTTACTGTTAAATCCAATGTCTGAAAATGATTAAAGAGCTTTGATGGTACAGACATATAGACACTAACATTGAGTTTATGTTACTGTAAAGGTACCAGTTATTTGCTTCTTTTCCAACAATTGGTACACCGGCTGCTAATTTCATATGTAGGGTTTTGATTGAGGTGCATATGAATGGTGACTGAGTTTGAGCAAACGTTAAAAATACAATCATCTGGAATGATATGTTATACTTTCAATAGCTTCAACCATCGCTGAAATGCAGATTGGCTTGATGAAAACTCCTAGGGTCACAGAAACATACAATTTTTTCTCCTTATTTTTCCACCAAATATTTCCATTTTTTAAGATACTTTTCTTGCCTGCACATTTAGAAGCACTTAGAAGGTCGCCCTTTGGCAAGGCATAGTACCAGGTTTGCCACCCCTCCTGGGGTTATGGACCCTTTAATTCCTGTTGGCCCGTCTTGTCTGAGTGGGGGCAGTACATTCCTGGGCATATGAACTTCCTCTGAGGTCACCGGTCAGGAATAGCCACTCTCTGCCTTGAGAGTAGGTCCATTTGGGACAAAGGCTAGGTACACCGCCGATAACTGTGGCTGGCGTCAGGAAGGGCATCTGGCCATAGAAAACAAACTGCCAAATGAAATATGATGCGGATACATAGACAAATCTTCATCCTGGATCGGTTGAAGCTTGGGTTACCAACGACTGCCAACATCACTATCGCGCAGGGTGATGCTGGAAACTATGCTACTGAGGAAAAGTGGAAGAAGAACAGAGGAGGAAAGAAAAGGAGGAAAAAGAAGGATAGAAGGAAGGTAAAAGAGAGATCGTTAAGGATTGGTACACTCAATGTAGGAACAATGAATGGAAAGGGAAGGGAGACTGCAGACTTGATGGAAAGGAGGCACATAGACATCATGTGCTTACAGGAAACTTGTGGAAAGGGAGCAAGGCAAGGCACCTCGGCGATGGCTACAAGTTGTTCTATCATGGGATTGATAACAGAAGAAATGGCATTGGAATAGTCCAAAAGGACACCTTACTGGAGAGCTTACTTGAGGTAGAGAGGATATCCGACATGGTAATGAGAATGAAGCTTGAGGTAGAAGGGCAAATGATGATTGCGATCAGTGTATATGGGCCACAGGTTGGATGCCCGCGAGAAGAGAGCGAAGACTTCTGGAAAGACATGGACGTAGCCATCGTGAGAGTACCAAGAGCAGAAAGGAGTTTCATCATGCGGATTTCAAGGGACATGTCAGAGAAGGGAACAGAGACCATGAAAGTGTGGTGGGAAGGTATGGTTATGGCAGGAGGAACGAAAATGGGCATCACATAGTCGACTTCTCAAAGAGAACTGAGATGGCCATCCTGAATACATACTTCAAGAAAAAGGAAAACCAGAGAGTGACTTATAAAAGTGGAGGAAGATGCACGCAAGTCG
>RDPX01000045.1:531659-543146 GCA_003991215.1 Morbakka virulenta | reverse complement strand
ATACGAAACAAGTATAAGAGGCACTGCGCATGTGAGGAGACTGGGAGACAAGCAAAGGGAGTCAAGACTGAGGTGGTTTGGCCATGTGCTCAGGAGAGAGGGAGAGTATATAGGAAGGAGAATGCTGGAAATGGATATACCTGGCAGAAGACAAAGAGGCAGACCGAAGATAAGATATATGGATGTGATTGAAGAGGACATGAGAGCTGCAGGAGTGCAGCAACATAAGGCAGCAGACAGAGCGAAATGGAGGAGACAAATCCGCTGTGGCGATCCCTAAAGGGAAAAGCCGAAAGTCAAAGAAGAATTACTACTTTGATTCCTACAGCTCCGAAAACATGGCTTAAAATATGAGGTAAGCTTTAGAGAAGATTTGGAAAACGAAAAGGGAAACCTTTTTCTATTCACAATGAATGACATTCCAATTTTAACGTATTTTAGTAAAAAAGTGATCTTTGAACACACACGCACAATCACAAAATTCTATCTCGTCTCTTGCATCCATAGCATGTCATTGAAGCGAAAATAATGACAGGATTAGGGTAGAGTAATATTTTGTAGACAAAAATTAACATTAGATAACTAGTGGTTTCAAGTGTTTAAGCCTCCCAAAAATCTGAAACAGGACTGCCGTGTTTCTTTGGAAGGCAGGTCAGAAATATTAATCCAAATACTGCAAATAACTATAAAGTTGTATCCAAATCTCTCTTGCAACGATAAAATAAAGGTAAGCCCTACGGAGGAACATCAAAATCTCAGGTACTACTCCATACTCTATAGAGAAGTCATCACAGTCAAACATAAAGGGAGCGTGTTGCAGAAGCCTTGACTAATGCTTGGCCTTGCTAAAGACGTGATGGCCGCTCGAAAGCACATGGTGACAAGACTATAAATTCTATACCAGTAATTGGACAGGACATTTCGAAATGTGGCCTAGCATTCAAATGCAAGTAGATAGAACTGATCAGTGGTAGAATGAAGTCGATCGACAGTACCTACAAATGGGTCATTTTGGCAACTGGTATACCGAAGTGATAGCCAGCTCATCGGTTCATATTTTTTAATGGGCTCACTTTTACTCTTTTCACAAACTGGCCCCGACCATGTGTACCACTGATTCAATATCAATACATAAGTAATTTCCTACCACTCAACGTCTCGAGATACTTGCCGTCTTTAGTCTTAATCTACCCCTCATTTCTTGGAAGAAATACAAGGCACCATGGTTGCGAAACATAATTATTGCCTGATAGAACCTTTCAACCCATAAGTATCTCCCTTACACATTTTTGAGAAAAACTAAAATCCCAGAATTTTCGTCAGGAAAATTGACAAAAATATCCGAAATAGCTGTCAGAAAATTTTTATGTAAACTCGCCAAATGGTTTAGCACTTGCAAACAAAGCAAACGACACCTATGGGATGACTCAGCTGGGAAATCGGCTCAGTTTTTTGTCCAATATTGCAAGTTTGGAAGAAGATGGATTAAGTGATGCTGCATAGAAACGGATTGAGATTCACCCAGAGAATTTGGAAAGTGGACGTGAATGAGAAATTGTGCATTTTTCTCATTTAATAAAAGGATTGATGATGCAGGGGTCATTGATGCATCCAACTCTGTAAAAATTGGCATTTAGCAACAAATATGTGAAAGTGACCTGATTAAGACATTTCCAAATGTGTACGTTATAGTTCGTAACTATCTGTATATGTTAGTCATCAGCTGCAAAGGGGAAAGAAAAAACTTATTTGCAGTAGTCTGACAGGGCCAGGAAAAAGAATTTTCTATTTTGAAAACACCATTAAAAAACTTCTCTGATATTTCACTTATAGGCTTGAGCAAAAAATATACTAATGTTTTTGATTAAAAATAGTTTTTGTTTCACTTTGCGAGAAAATGATAGGAATGAGATTGAATTAAGGCAACCGTAAAAAATTTTCCAGCTAAAGTGTTGTTTTACTTAGGGCTAGGGCCTAGCAAATTATACTTGTCTAAGGACCCCACACCCTAAAGCCCCTCCAGAGCATAGAGAAGTCGTATCTGAGAAGCCAACCCTACTCCGTAGAATTCTTTAGTCTGAAAGGCCCAAGAATAAGCTAGAAGATTACTTGGAGGAGGCTTGTCCTTTTAGATGACATAATGGTTACAAGAGTTTAAAAATTTGGTACATCAGACAATGACAACAATTTGACTAGAGTTTGTTATGATTGATTCACATTCTGAACAATTAATAGCTTGTAGCTATTAAAAGGAATTGGTTTATTAACTCAAAATGTGTACCAATGTAAAATGACACTTGAATAGATTACTCATTTAAAGAGAAATGTAGAACTGCGCAATAAACGGTTCACAAAGGGATTACAACAATTATACATAAAAATGGAATTAATCTAAATTTCTGATAAATTACTTGACTTTGTGGAGCTAAGTGTGGTCATGAGACGTGGAAAAATACGTAAATGTTGTACTTACACATATAACTGATACACACGTATATGTACATATTCGTATAAATATAAATATATACATGTATATACATATAATATATACGTGAATGTCAGTTTTATATGTAAGTACAACATTTTTGTATTTGTCCAATACTTTGCTGACTTAATTTTAAACGTGATAATTTCTATGTATTGTATGTATTTATTCGCCACTAACAAAAAAATACAAATGTTCAAAGGTAAATGTTAAAAACCTAATACATGATGTTATCCAAAATAGTTAAAAAATAAGAGAAAACAGAAACAAAAAAGAACAAAACAAACAGCCGGGACGGAAATCTAGAGAAACGGTGGCAGGGGTAGCATAATACAGATCATGAAGACCTTATTTTCATTATGGCCTCTTGTAACGTAAATGGACATGTAACATATAACAGGAGACAGACATTGAGTAGCCCTATGTCTATAACAATCTATGGTTAACCCAATGGAAACAATATCAATAACCGTGCTGTAAAGAAAATAGAATATTTAGTAATACACGTAGATATCGTTCTCTTTCTTCTGGAGCTTTTCAAAGAATAATTATAGTCAAGTATTTCACCAGAAATTAAGATTAATTCCATTGCCCAAGAGAAATATCTCTGAAACTGTACTTTGCCATAAATCACCAAGCCAAGTATATAGCAGAACACACTATGTCATATCACTCTAAGTTGTAATTTACTGCCAAACAGGAATATATTCATCGTAAAAGATCCCTTTTGGTAACGAACATGTCATTTTTGGTCTTACAAATCTTACTCTTTTGTTTAGAATAGTTTTGATCAGACAAGAGGTCACACTTCTTCAGCAACTCTGAGTGTCATGTTTATTAAATAATCACTAGGTTACAAATTAAACGCTAAATTTATAACCTGATAATTGTTCTCGTACTATCTTCTTTAACGTATGTAGATATATACATATATAAACATATATATAATCAGTTAAAGAAGATAGTACAATTTAATAAATACTATAATACAATAACAATAATATAATGATATAATAATTATAATATGATAATATATTTAATATTGCCATTATTTTCTTTACCAGAACTACTTCCGTTTGTATAAATATAAACTAATTTAACTCTCCCGTCTTGTGCTGTAATGAAATGTTTGAATGAAAATAAATCTCGTTTGTTTGTTATCATGTTCTCTTATTTGTTTCTACATCTGCCTCTAGATCAGAAAGAATTGTTTACTTTGTGGTAGAGAATTACTCATAGAGAAAACAGACACATTTTCTAAAGGTCTTTGATCACAGTTTCTTCTAACTTTTAATCAGATCCAAGGGCAGTAAACGTCGAAACAAACTTTTTCCCCCCTTCTGAACCCATAAGCAAGCCGCCTTTCCTATTCTGAAAAACGACGAAACATAATCATTTTCGGTGAAATCATAAAAGTCAATGAAACCCATGTTTTCCCTAAGAGATAATACAAATTATTCCCATCATGGCACTTATTACATTGCTATTTTGGAAAGAACAGAAGAACTGTATCCTAATCTGAGAAATGTTTGGGAAACAAGAGGAATGTCTGTTCAAGCGCAAGGAGGGGTACCTCTGCCAAGCCGCCTTTCCTATTCTGAAAAACGACGAAACATAATCATTTTCGGTGAAATCATAAAAGTCAATGAAACCCATGTTTTCCCTAAGAGATAATACAAATTATTCCCATCATGGCACTTATTACATTGCTATTTTGGAAAGAACAGAAGAACTGTATCCTAATCTGAGAAATGTTTGGGAAACAAGAGGAATGTCTGTTCAAGCGCAAGGAGGGGTACCTCTGNAAGGGCAGTAAACGTCGAAACAAACCTTTTCCCCCCTTCTGAACCCATAAGCAAGCCGCCTTTCCTATTCTGAAAAACGACGAAACATAATCATTTTCGGTGAAATCATAAAAGTCAATGAAACCCATGTTTTCCCTAAGAGATAATACAAATTATTCCCATCATGGCACTTATTACATTGCTATTTTGGAAAGAACAGAAGAACTGTATCCTAATCTGAGAAATGTTTGGGAAACAAGAGGAATGTCTGTTCAAGCGCAAGGAGGGGTACCTCTGAAAGTTGGAGTGGACCAAAGAGGTAAATAAGCCTTAAATCGTAACAAAAAGACGACCAGCGGAATAAAGCATTTTGAATCAGACAATTCATCTAGCCTGAAATAGACTTTTAACCGTGCTGAACAAGCAAAAAACCAGCGATGCATTGCTGAAATCAGTGGATTTGAACTTGGCATGCAATACGTACGGGTCACCGAGCCAATTGCAAATTCTGAAAACAGAGAAATTTGTGTCTAATGTCGTTCATGTGCTTAAAGAAGAGTACATATACCCATTCGATGCCGACTTAGATTGAGATACCCTTCTAACTCTGCAAGGATTTTGACCTTCATGAACCAATCTTAAGAAATAAAGTAAAATTCTTTAGTAATTTCAACAAAATGATTGTCATGAAGACGAGCTAAAAGTAAAAGAGTATTGAATTGAACAAGAATATCCTTGGAACTTTGCTGGCAATATCAATAAGAAAGAAGAGAGCTATGAATTTCTCTATGTCCTGTTCCGTTAGACCATGCCAATCCCAATGAATATAGGAAAGCAATTGCAAACAGCAAATTTCACAGCATTATTCAATTATGGCATTAGAATGAAAAACAATATGGTATCTTCAAATCCAATGCTATTTATGAGCTTTACAATGACCGCACATTTTTCTTTCATAAAATGAAAATCTCCTTAGTGTATGATCACAATTTTAAACTGATCTGGAAAGTTTTATATTAATTTGTACACATTGGTTGTGGTGCCAACGTTCAAAGTCACTTTGAGGCATGGCATGTTTGCTTCATAAGCTAGTTGCTGAAGATACATGAGGGTCTGGTAGATCATTTCAAAGTAAGTAACTTTAGCATTGAGTGGTTGTAAATAGTCAGAGCAGTTTTTCGTAAAGCAGTGTGCAAACAATGTTTTCTTAAAGTTGTATGCCGGCCGGAGTAACTGAAAACTAGTTGTTCCGTTTCATTCAGTTTTTTGATGATACTTCAAAGCAAGAAATCAGTCGTAAAGGACCCTGTGTAGAGCTGACACTGGGATACCACTTGTCTGCAGAACGATGGTGGCTCTTCCTTTGGATCAATACTTTTGATTTGGACGGATAGATCCTTCTGGAAAGTAACAGGTCCTTCCTCTTGAAAAGCAATCATGTAAGTGGTGTTAATGGCTCCATGACCAGCTTGTGCTTCAAAATTCAAATGAGAATACTTTGGCTAGAAAAATGTCAACAGCATCACTGTAAGTTCTTGGCTTTACAGGAAGAGTACCACTAATTGTAAATAATATTGTGTAGTATATTGGATATATAATTAAATAATTCTATAACGATAGATTTGAATATGTTGGGAGATGAGAAGTATGATTAGTATGGCAATAGGTTCACACTGTGGAAATATTAAACAGCTGTACCAAGTTTCCTCTAAAAGCCTGACGATGGAAAACATATCCCTCGAAATGTAGCTGAGAAAAACGCTTATGACTCCTATACCTATGGCTTTCACTAAGTTATAAAATTAAGACGTTTCATAAATTTGTATTTGCTTTCTTAAACAATCTCCATACCCTCTCTGATTTTACTACAAAACAGTTAACCACCCAGGGAATATTTTAGGTGTATGTCTTCTTTTGTTCGTTTATGATTTTTTTGATCTCGTATATGGGATGACCTTGGTTTATATATTTAGAAAACAAAGCACTACACGTTGATAGACAGATGCATTTTTGTAAAGAAATCACTACTCGTAACAAATATGCTACATATCTTTTCCACTCGAATGCTGCTACTTCTATGCACTAAAGAAGTGTGACGACAAGTCTGCTTAATAGTTCTCCTTGGAAGGTTTAATTTTACGGAAGAAAGTTACATATTCTTACAAGGATTTTAATAATGAAAGCAGAGGGTTTTATCTTGGTCGCTCTTTTGGCTTCAACGTGCGCTTTTCTTAAAAAACGAGGTAAGGAGCTTTTGTTTTTAGAGTTTTGTTCTGAAATGATAGGTAGACCTAATTTTAACAGTTTGTATTACTTCAAGTGAAATCAATGTTGTCGGCTTGGCTACCTCGGACAGCCGTTATAAGAAAGCCCTTAAGCGTATCAGACCATTTGGAATTCAACAGTGTCTAAGTTTCGTAGGCTGTCATGAACCTGCAGTTGACTTTCATTATAACAAACAAATAGAACTAGTATGATTCTAGTAAATTGATACAATCTTTCTTAAAAATGCTTTTGAAATTTTATTGAGATAAATATTGACAAGTTGGCAACAGAGACAGTGAGGCTGTATCGACACCAAACAAGATATGAGCATTGAAAACCTTGTACGCTCAGCACTGTTGAGATAATAACTGGCACGTCTGTTGAAAATTAAACAATTAATTATTGAATGTTGCTACTGAACTACAGGAAACTAAACAAATGCGTCTTTTCTTTCTTCATAAGGCAATCAATTTCTCAGGTAAACACCATGAAAAGTCAATAGGCTTTTTTCTCGTGTTGCATTCAGATAAAATAAAAATTTGGAACTTCTTTTAGTTCTCCATTTTCAAAATATAGCCATTGCCGTCGAAAAAGGGTTCAGGGGCATTGTGTCTTCTAATGTTTTTTCAAATCCTGTTTTTAGAAGATTTGAAGTTTTTGCTTTACTCTTTAGGTAATTATAAATCTTGGGTGTGCAAATGATAAACACCTTACATATTATAAAAAATTGTCTCTAGCTCTCTGAGACCATGCATGGAATGTGCATAGCATAATGTTTTAATGTTACAACAATTTTTTTATGTTTCTGCTTTGATTTTCGAGATGTTCTTCCCAATAACTATTCCAAGATAAAGGGTTGAGGTGATTTTATTTGAAGGATGCTTTTTTCTCGCTTTGTGGCACATCACTTGATAGTGGTTTTCAACTTAACGCCCAAGCAACTTTAGGTTTAGGTTTGCTTCAATGACTTTGATTCATTAAATAAAACAATGCATCCATTCTCTTTAATAACACACAATACAGGGGGGGAAATCTGTACATTTGTGTTTTCTTGTAAGATCTGAAATTAAAATATATACGTTTTGTGCGAAACATACACTGGAGACAGAAAGAGTGCTCAACCAAACTTTCGTAAGGGAGCGTAACACTCAATCTGCAGACAGTACTGTTGTTATATATATATATATATATATATATAAAGCTTTCGATTCGGTTATCCGTATTAAAGTTGTCAATACATAAATGCAGAGCGTAATATAAGATATGATAAGTTGGAAAGAATAAAAAAACTACACAGTCCATTTCGACACGCCTGTTTCTTTAACCGAGTTAAAGAAACAGGCGTGTTTAAAGAAACAGGCGTGTCGAAATGGACTGTGTAGTTTTTTGATTCTTTCCAACTTATCATATCTTATATATATATATAGTAATATTAGTAAAGTATACCAATGTTCACTGAGAGTGCTCAATGTTTCCAGAGCGTTTATAAATCCAGTATAGCATACAAAATAACTAGACAAATTTAGCAGTTACTACTAGTTTCATGTTTTCTTAACAATCTTCAAACTATAATATATATATATATATATATAACGATGGAGCAGAGCCTTGCATCAGAAATAGAAATTAAGGAAACAAGGATGTGTAATATCTCAATTTCGCTTCTCGGCTGTTTGGCTAAGATCAAGTGTATAACTCTGGCCTCTCTTTGGTTGGGGTTTTGGCTGTAGGGCTCAACCATGCAGGACATTTGGTCACGAGATGCTTGAGCACTATGTCCAGACCAATCCAAGAGGGAGGGCCTTCCCACGGAGGGTTCTTTTCTTGATCTGTTGCTTCATTCCGGCTCTTTCATTGATAGGAATCTGTGAAAGACAAAAATGTGCCCACTGTTTACCAGGGGTACCATCAATGAATAACCCAGTATCTCAATTCTAATTCAGCTTTTACATAGAGATTAGAAACATAGAGACTAGAAACATGGAGATTAGAAACAAAGAAAATTTCGAATGTATCAACATCGGAGTGAGAAATATAAAAAATTTGAGTGACTATGACGGCAGATTATCCTTATTCTTATCATTATCACTTTCATTATCATTAGCATTAGCATTTTCATTATCATTATCATTATCATTATCATCATCGTTTTATTATTACTATTATTATTATTATTATTATCAGAAGATACGACAAAACTACAAGACATAGTAAATAAAGTTAATGCAGGTGCCTAGCATTTTTTAGTAAGGGTAAATGGAAAAGACCCTTAAAATACTGGTGATACAAAAGGATGCCATAAAACCGACAGTTCTAATAACAATAGATGGAGATGTCATTACAGAGATTATCAATGTCCATTACCTTTTACAGCTAATCGCAGAAGTTGACAAATATGACAGTGAAATAATAAGGCATATTGAAATGGTAAGAATAACTCTCATTAAAATGAACAAAGTGCTGTAGCTAAAGCGAATCGATTTACCAACTAGGAAGAGGTTAGAAAGGAAAAAGTAATAGAGCTGAAAGAGGTGAAGGTTGTTCATGGAGTAGAGGGAAAATTTGTAAAGCTCAAGAATAGTATCACAGAGGCAGCAAGGGAAGTTTGTGGAGAAACTAAGAGAGCACGACCAAGGCAAAAGGAGACGTGGTGGTGGACTGAATACGTTCAAAAGGCCGTGGGGAAAAAACGAGCAGCCTTTAGGAACCTGAAGGAAGATAGAAGCGTCGCAGGTGTCAAGAGACATCAGCATTGCAAGAGATTGACAAAGACAGCAGTAGCAAGAGCAAAGGCAGAGCATTATAGGAACTGGTAAGAACATTTGGATAGCCGAGATGCTCAGAGAAATATTTTCAGGATAGCAAAGGCAAAGGAACGAGCATAGTCTGACAAAGGAGATTTGGTTCTTATCAAGGATAACCAGGGAAATGTTTTGAGCCAAGACAAGCAGATGGAGAGAATATTTCTCGCAGCTTATGAATGCAGAGAACCCACGCAGTAAGCTGGAAGACGTATGCCCAGTTGAAGGTCCAGAATACCAGATAACCGAAGAGGAAGTGAGAAGTACATTGAAAAGCATGAAAGGAGACAAAGCGCCTGGTACATCAGGTCTTTCAAGTGAGATGCTGCTGGCCTTAGAGGAGGAAGGTGTAACATGGCTGATGGAGGTGCTGTGAGAGATATGGAATAAAGAAATGATTACGAGAGACTGGACCAAAAGTTTGTTGATCTCTGTCTACAAGCAAAAGGGAGAAAATTTGAACTACAACAACTGCAGAGGAATAAAGCCTCTGGAGCATGCAATAAAGCTCTTTGAGAAGATCGTGGACTGGAGATTAAGAAGGGTAGTTGAGATAGACAACATGCAGTTTGCATTCATAGAAGGGAGAGGTACAGCTGACGCAATCTTTATCGTAAGGCAGCTGCAAGAGAAGGCTCTAGAAGGCAACAGGAGTCTCTACATGGGTTTTGTGGACCTGGAAAAGGCTTACGATAGAGTCCCTAGGGAACTGGTCTATTGGTGTCTCCGAAAAGAGAAGTAAGCGAAAAGTTCGTGAGAGTAGTCAACAGCCTTTACACATGATGTGAAACCTTGGCAAGGACGGGCGCAGGGGAGACATCTCCCTTTGAAGTCAAGGTAGGATTGCACCAAGGATAAACCTTGAGCTTGCTGCTGTTTATCATTATCATCTCGAGGAAACACGCAGAGGCACTCCACAGGAACTCCTTTTTGCCGACGATTTAGCCATTACAGCCAACGATGAAAGGGAGCTTCAGGAGAGAATGGGAGAGTGGCAAGCAGCTCTGAAGAAGAGGGGCCTAAAAGTGAATTCAAAAAAGACGAAAGTAATGTTATCAAGTAGGCAAGTTGACTAAGCCTCTAAGATAGTGGATATCCAAGGAGAGGAGATAAAGGCTGCGGATAAGTTAAAGTATTTAGGTTCCATCGTTGAAAAGAAAGGAGGTTGTGAGGAAGAAGGTAAGGCAAGAATTGGGAGTGTCTGGAGGAAATGGTCTAAGAGTAGTGCAGTTGTCTTCGACAAAAAGGTGTCACACCATCTCAAGAGGTATTTCTATAAGACGGACATAGGACCTGTTGTGCTTTATGGACCTGAAACCTGGCCATTGAAGAAAGCAGAAGAAAGGAAGCTAGAACCCACAAAGATGACAATGGTGCGATGGATGACTGGAGTATCTTTGTGGGAGCAAAGAACAAGTGCAGATTTGAGAAGGCATGCCAAAGTAGTCAAAGTGCGTAGAAAGGCTAAAAGATTCTAGACTCCGCTGGTTTGAACATCTAATGAGGAGAGAGGAGGAAAGTATTGTGAAGCAAGTATACCATCAGCTGGTGGTTGGAAAAAGAAGTAGAGGGCGCCAGAAGTTGAGGTGGAGAGACGGAGTGCAGATTGATATGAAAACAGTTGGCGCTGAGGAGGACGATGCAAGCAATAGAAGCGTGTTGAAGAAGAAATGCCGACCGACCGACCCAACTTGAAGTTGGAAGAAGACTGAAGAAAAATAATAATAATAATAATAATAATAATAATAATAACAAAGTTCATGTCCAACATGATAGCCCTCACAGGGAGATGGTATTCACCTGCCAGACGAGAAAACTTAACCCCGGCTACCGACCAGTAGCTTTAGAGTTTAAGCACATTCCTCAATATGTTGGTGGTTCCAATGATGGTAGATGTTTGGAGTCCACCCAAGACATCAGGGATGCCCAACTCTTTCAAACTGCGCTCCAAGCGCTTCGTCACCACTCCTAAGCTTCCCACGACGATTGGAACAACGCTGGTACATACGCTATGTAACTTTCGGATTTGTTAGGCTAAGGGAGAATACTTAGTGACCTTTTCTTCTTCTTTAGCTGTCACATTTCGATCGGAAGGAACAGCAAAATCTACAACCAGCCATCTCTTCTTAGTGCGGTCAACAACAACAACATA
>RDPX01000045.1:512866-531379 GCA_003991215.1 Morbakka virulenta | reverse complement strand
TTCTCTCCTCAACCACTCTCGTCTTGTAATGCTTCTTTGTCTCCCTTCCATGCATAATCATTCCAGCCACCTGTTCCAAAATTGTCTCCTCAGTAGCATGTACATACTCTTCTAACCCTAACTCTTCCTGCTTCACACAATCTTCAACGCTGATCAGGCCACGACCCCCATCCTTTCTTCCGATGTACAGACGATCTACACTACTATTCCTATGGAAAGCACCATTCATCGTTAAAATCTTCCTTGTCTTGGTATCAAGTTTGCGCAGCTCCGCATCAGACCAATCCAGTATTCCAGAGCTGTATTGGACAACACTAACTGCCCACGCATTGATACCGCGAACCAAGTTAATAATAATAATAATAATAATAATAATAATAATAATAATAATAGTAATAATAATAGTAATAATAATAATAACAATAATAATAATAATAATAATAATAATAATAATAGGTTAGAAAGTGTTTTCTTCTTTAACCTTGTGTATGGTTTTGATACTTGGACACAGTCAAAAAGATCATTTAACAGATTGAAAACCTTTGAAAGGTGGTACTTCAGAAGGGGGTATTATTGATATTATAAATAGAAAAGGTAACTTACATTGATATTTTAAACAAAACACGAAGTAAAAGACTAATATCAATAGATATCAACAAGAAAAAATGGTATTTTGGCCCATATTTTTAGTAGAGACATCCTCCAACATGTTACTGGAAGGCAAAACTCAGTGAAAAGTTAAGAAAGAGTCGAGAAAGGCTTAGAACATCAAGAGTGACTAAAATCAGTAAATGTTTTGGGTTGAAATATAGTAATTCAGTGAGAACTGTACAACATCGAACAACATGGCGGATCATTGCCTTTCATGAGAATTGAACCTGGTGATGATGATAATAATGATGATGATTGTGATTATGATGTGGTAGCAAAGATGTTAAGTAAATTACTGAAAGGTTGCTACGCTTAGTAGAGAAGGACATACAATAAAAATAAAAATATTTTTGTAATCAAAGTTTTAGTGGTCCTCGTGTGCTCAAAAGAAGCTGTTGAGACTAAGCGATTAAATCAAAGCTAAGTATTTCCAATTCTCTCAAAAGCAAATCGATACTAGTATTAAAAAGTATGTGTTAATTTGCCCATTTCTACATGAGGTGGGTTTCCTTGTTTTCATAATCCGAGTTTTGTTTGTCATTTGGTAGTGTTCTCTACGGCAAGACTAGCAATAAAAAAATTACACCATAGTTGCTTTTAGTTAATAAAGAGCCCTATTGCAATAGTTCCTTCCATCTCTACTGCGATGTTACCAAGGAAGTAGTTGATACAAAAAAGTTTGTCTGAAGTTATATAAGTGTTTTTAAAGTCAACATCCATAGAAGTTCGAAAATTGAATCTGTCTTCCAGAATATGTAGTTTTGTGATTGAGAATCTAAAACTTGTACTTGTGTAACTACAGAAAAACCATGAACTGAATCATAAGTAGGAGATAGGTTGCTGAAGAAGTCATGGGCGAAGGAAAAGGGTTTTAAATGATCAATGTTGTTTTCTTGTTGTTTGTTGTTTTTATTGAGAGTAAAGCGTCACTGCAACGAAAAATTGGATTGGCAACCATAAGATAATTACAGTAGCTTTTGCATGACGCCACGGCGAACCAAAATGTGTTTGCACCGGGCAAGGTCGCAGAGATATGACAATGGTTACTGAGATCGGAGAGAAGTTTCTCAGGTTGATATCGTTGTTAATAAAAGACAATGAGCATAGTCATTTTAATTTTATTCTGTGTTTGCAAGAAGAGGGAAATCCAGTAAAGCAGGTACAAGTTGGCAGACATTTATGTCCAAGTGTGAAAAACCATCAACTACAATATTCTCTTTATCCTTGTTGTAACGAATATTGGGTGTGAATTGTGACATATAATTAAGATGACATGTTTCACAAGGAGTGTAACAGTTGAACAAGGTAGAAAGAGACTATGTAAGAGGCTTGTTATCTGTAAAAAGATAAAATTGTCTTTCTGATGAGATGGTGGGGGTGCCCAATCAAAAAGAGAGATACCAAACAAGTCGTAACCAAATGAATTAGACTTCACTTGTGAGGGTTGTAAACGTTTGTAGAAAAAAGCAATAGGTGGCCAGATTCTTTTGGCCTGTTGTTGTAAAACTCCAATGACAAAAATATTTTATGTTTCAGCTATGAAGAAATAAGAAGCTGATAAAGATTAACGCACAACAAAATAACAAGGATCTATATAAGAATAGTATCAGAACTTCATTTTCCAATGAAAAGTAAGAAGGGGAAAAAATAAAGAAAAACTGGAGGAAGAAAGAAATGGGCAAAGAAAACAAAAGATACTTTTGAAGAACTGAAATTGGCCTGACAAAGAAATGTTCAAGAAATAGAATATGTATTCAATACATAAAGAGTTAAGGTAGTAAATCGTGAACTAAAATAGCAAAATGTGAATTGATGAAAATATAAGTTGAGACTGCTTGACTTTTGATGTCATGATACAGTGTGAAGTAGAAGAGTCTTTTTCAGTACAAAAAGGTATATCGTCAAATTGCTTTAGGTTTTCCTTTGAATATAGTTCCCTTTTCTTGTGCCTCGTCCGAAAACCAGACATTGTCAAGGAAGTCTGGCATATTGTCAGTCTTGTCGCAAAAACACTGGCACATGATCACTCGCTTCCTCATGTCGTCAGGTGTAAGCTTATGTTTCACCTGCATCCTGTAAAAATACAGGTGAAAGTGGAGATATGTGATCAAAATTTTTCTCACGGACTCCCGGTTGATTCCAAGCTCTTGACTTCGCCGACGCACAGACTTGTTTGGGTTGTAGACAGCAGAGTCTCTGACTGCAGCAATGTTGTGTGGCGTCATTGATGATTTCAATTGTCCAGAGTGTGATTGTCTGTTAGTGTCTTTACGATTGAGGTTATGCACAGTCCCATTGGTTTGGAACTTGTTGACCCATCTGTAGATCATTGAGTGAACAGGAAATTCACAACATCCGAACCGTTCCCTGAATTCCAATTGAGCTGCATAGATAGGCTTCAGCCGAAAATATGCCTCAACTATAAATGTCTTTTCCTCAGTAGTCCATGGCATCTCTTAGCTCAGATTTGGTAGACTCTTAGACCATTGATTTATCGTTGTAAATCTGAAAAAATAAAAAGACGTAATTGATTATTTCAAACGTTATTCAAGTTTAGGTGATGACCGTTTTTTTGTGTCAACAAGTGGTTGTTTAGGATCAACAACATTTTATATAAATGTATGCAAACAAAAAAGAAAAATTATCATAATTTCTTAATCAAACAAGATCAGAATTCCTATGTATTCAAACGTACAGTAAGTATAATTAAGGTCAGCTGCAATAATGTTAGTAAGATGCTGATATACAGATCTCCGAAGCAATGACAACATCGACATAATAAAACGATGTTAATATTAAAGCATTATCGTTGGACGAAGTTATAAAATGTATAAACGACCTTGCTATCTGATACGATAAGTATTGGACCACATTCTTATGTTTGACATCGACCTTCCCCATGTTATTTTGAATATCTTTATTTACAGTATTGAAAATAACAGTGCTACGGAAATCAAAACACAAATTAATGGATATATGAAGCGCGGAAGCTCATTTGCTAGCTTACATAATCCCAGTGTAAAACTAAAGATAAAGGCCAAAAGCCAACCATAACGTGACTGTTTTATTTTAGATAGTTCCCTGAAAAAGTAAAATTATGGGGGTTTGGATAATTGAATTTGCTCCTTTTTTTTCTTCTCTAGTCAATCAACATGACACAGAAGACGATTCAAGATATTATGACGTAATCAAAAAAGCAAACAAGGTTTTACAGGATGTGTCTAGGCTCACATCTTTTAATACTGAGGATCGCAGAGGTCAAAGAGGAATAGAAGATAAAAGAAGTACCGGCAACATACAGGAAAATAGCGAGAAGGAGAAAACACGAATTATAATTAATGGAAGAAGATATAGTGATCAATTAGGAAACAAGGATCATTCATCACGAATAAAACAATTTTATGCAGGTCAAAGGAATAAGATTCGTCAGGAAGAATATCCATTAGACATACCAATATTTGATAAAAGTCAAAATAACGACGAGTTGACAAATCGCTACTTTACCCAGGCGTTACATGGAGATACACCCAAGGCAGATAATAATGTAATACATGTAAAAGAAGACACTAACAATAAAATACCTATTGATTATAAACAGGATACTGAGGGCATACGGAAGGCTGATCAAAGTAAGGATCTGCGAAAGGTAGTAGAAAAATATAAATACAGTGATGAAACGATTGATCATGCATCAGCACACGAAGATTTTAAAGCAGCTAAGTCTTACCTGTCTAAACAGGATGGGCCTGTAAAGAAAAGGCATCACATTAAAAAAATTATTGAAGACCGGGAGGTAAAAGACTTTGACATGAATGACCATGATTCAAATGTGAAGAAAAATAACGGCGAGAGGCATGCAGAGGATAGCGGAAATGATGACAGCAAACAAAAGTTTGACAGAAGGTCAAGATACACACGAAAGAAATTCGATGAAGAAGAATATGACAGCTCTAACAAAATAAGAAATCGATACGTTCACAAAAGCGACAGAGACAACAAAGACAAAATAAACAACGAAGACAGAGATCAGAAAGCAATAAACGTCAAAGGTTGGTATGAAGTAAAAGAAAGGCTCAGATACTCTACAATGGAAGGGGCTGGAAGAAGGCAGGAAGAGGATGATATAGAAAAGCTTAGTCAATCTATAAAGGATTCCGCATACAAAAACGGTAATGGTATTGAAGATGATTTAGAAGGCTATCAATTCAAAAATACCCAAATTTATAGGGACAGTGAAAATGATGAAGATGAGAAGGTACAAGGCAAAATAATTGAACAACCACATCGACGTGAACATGTTGACCAGAAAAAAGCAACAGGTAGCCTCAAGAATACGATAAGAGATTCATCAAGAAAGTATAATGCAAAGAAAAATTCTGAAGACAATGGAAGTACAAAGCTCGAGAAAAATCAAAACGTAATGCTCTTGAAAGCAATCAAAGACCATATTAGAAAACAGCAGAAAAATGCGGATAAACAATATTTCCCTCTTGCCAAAACAACAGCCGAAGCAGACGATACGGGTAGCAAATTAGACGAGATAGACAAAGATCTCGAATTACAATTCAGGAAGTACAAGAAGCCTATATACTCAGCATGATTTAGGATTGCTAAAGAGTTAGCTACAAACATAGAAGTGCAGGATTGAGAACTCTGCAGCAAAAAATATATCACCACTAATTACATGGAAACTTGAAATTGTGATTAGTTAGTTGTTATAGAAAGAGGAAAGGTTACCCTTACCCAAACAAATCATTCTAAAGGTTCAAGAAAACAAATGAAACTATTTCTTTGCATTCTTAGGAGTGCCCATAATGATAAATAATCTACTGAAATAACTTCAGATGAGCAAATGTAATGACAGTTTTGAAACAGCAAAATACTCTGTTTTTCTTTATGTATTTTATTATTTAAGTACAGCTTCAGTTGTATCCTTTTTTCAAGATTGACGAATTTCTTGTAGCAGTAATGATGATTTGATAATAAGGGTTTGATCATTGTAGTGGACCTAGAATTCCATTTAAGTTAAAGGTGCAAATCGATGGTAATTGTTACATATTACTTGGAAAGAGTATTTTGTATGTATACCAAAGCTTTCCAGATTTTTTGAATATTTAGTTTACAAATTCTGGAATATCTTTTCTTTGCTTTACAAATAATACTCTAAACTTTATAAGGCTGTTCTTCGCCAATTCTGCAGAAGTTGATTTTTAAGCCTTCGTGTATATTTTGAAATCAATAGTATGAGCACAGTTTTTTATGAACATATATATATATATATATATATATATATATATATTAACAAATGAATATGAAATGTCATCAGCAACAGTGCTCTACCACATTAAAACGTAGGAGCTATCATATAATCAGATATGCGAGTAAGAAAAACTCTAACTTTACAATACTCAGAGTTTCATGTCTTCCACAATCTTTAGCTGTATACAAATGATCGCATGATATTTTTTTATACAAGGATGTTATACAAATAATTGTGTAATCTGATCTTTTGGAAAGCAACTATTGATATCAAAAGAATCATAAAACGTGAAACTACAAGACAGGAAACGGGCATTAGAAACTCATTATCTATAGTCAGTCTTTTGATTTGAAATTTGCGAGAGCGTCATATATATATATATATATATATATATATATATATATGATGAGTCTAAAAGAAATACCATGAAAGCAGTAAAAACTTATTGATTTCATGATTTTCATAAAATATTAACATTTCTTGAGGAGTATTTAGTAGATCTAGTATAGTAGATCTAGTACGATTTTTAATACATCATAATCGATATTTTATTTTAGTTTTTGGATTTTCAACACTTGAAAATTACTGGGGTACTTTAGGTTATTGATTGTTTTGATACATCCGTAGCATGGCCACTGAATACTCTTGACATAACTACGGTATCTGTAAAAAATCACTGGATTCCTCTGGATTCCAAATGATGTAAATGCGTGTCTCAGTGCCTAAGTTAGTTCCAATGGATATGTCAGTATCTTATTTCAAGCTAAATCAAAAAATTAAATTAACTGTCAAAACTTTAATCAGATATTATAAAAATGATATTTATGTCCCCAACGTTGATAAATAATTGAGTTCCCTGCATCAACACATCCAAATTACATTAGAAAATCTTTTTGAAAACAAACAAACTGACACTGGATGCTTTGTACTAGTTAGAAAACCTATTTAATTTGGATCCCAATCCCTATCCATTCTACATTATTTCCTTTATTTCCCTTTATTTACCTAATTACTTGAGTATGAGTAAGACCTACACACTTTATACTTGGACAAGTAACAAAACCACACCTATCAACTCGAAAAATTATTTCGAGTTTGTCAATATGCATTTCACCAAGAAATGCCAATATTTAGGTTGTTAGATGACATTTCAAATAAATATGATGAATTATCCTATAATCTTTATATATTTTGATGTAAATATCTCAATCCTGTTTGATTCAGTAAACTATTAAGTTCAGGGGAATTTCTTATGATTGTGAGTCCAGGACAATACTCTGTATCTCTATTTCATTATAGAACTATACAAAACAGCCTGTTTGAGGCTACCCATCCTCATGAAGCTAACTTTACATGTAATATTCCATACAACGAAACAATTAAACGTTTCACTTAGTTTATAAGATAGGCGAGCTTCATTAAATTTGACATCTACTCCACCCGAAAAAACAAAAGTTCCTTTTACCACTTGAAATAGAGCAAAAACCAAAATGCCCCGTAACAACTGATTTGTTTCAGCTACCATCAAAACATAACCACACTAAAATGCGTTCAAATTTTTGATTAAGTTATAATAAAGCACAATGTAGATAAGAATCGTAAGAAGAGATAGACCTTATTGAAAAAAAATTAAAAGAGAAAGAGAACCATGCAACTAAATGAGGGCGTGGAAAGCTAGAAAGAACAAAATTGGTAGAAGTCTCCTCATCCCAAGGCAGTAACAATAAGATCACTTCTCCAGCATCTCAGTGTTGAAACCTCAATTTAAAAACGACAAGATCACTTCTCCAGCATCTCAAAGTCTTAGCATCTGAATGCAATAACAATAAAATCATTGCTCCTGCATATCAGATTGTTGAAATCTCAATGTAATAACAACAAGATCACTTCTTAAGCATCTCATAGTCTTGGCATCACAATGCAAAGTTACAGTCATTTTATGACCCAGTATCAAACAAAGTAATTCAAAAGAAATGCTTCATGATAACAACATCATGGGATCAGCCTAAATACAGCATTACTCGTAATTCCTCTGCCTTAAAAAAGTTGAAAACACATGTTAATCCAAATACACATATTAATTTACATGAAGAAGATGATGACCAGCTTGAGGTAGGAAATGATGGAGTGGTACAGGATGAACAAGTTGGAAGTTCGAAAGAAGAGTTGGACCCCAAGAGTGTCAAGGATGCTGAAGTTGGCGAAAATGAAGAATCTGATGAAGTCAGGTGGTCGAATGAAAACTGGATAAACAATAGGAGACAGTTAATGTTCAGCCGCAAAGAAACAGACAGATGCGGAAACGATATGGTGATTACAAATGGCATAGAAAATTAAATCAGTGAAATGGTTAAAAGTCTACAAGTAAAGTGCTAGTAATCTCTCCTTGTACTATAAACATGTGATATTGCCTTGGAAATAGACTTAGGGTTTTCTATTCTAGTTTGCTATTTGATTATGGCATTTTATCATGTAATATGAAACTAGTATACATGAATTGATTATTGGATGTGAGTTGTGAGTTGTGTTTTTCGGTGTTGTCTTGTTCATATAGGAAAATCATGTCGATGTAAGTATCAGTATTGTCATTATCATAATTTTGGTGATTTACTAGCTGAAAGGTTAGAGGGATGTAATATTCATAGTTATTGAACACCCATTATTGTTTATGTTCTTTTAAGATATTATTTTGAGTGGAAGATTATCCTACAAAGCAGTTCCCAATATGGCAGATGTTTAACAACCTAGTCTTCAGAATCTAAGATACTAAAAGATCACTTCTCCGGCATCTCAGAGTGTTTGTATCTGAATGTAATAGCAACAGATTAATTCTCCAGGATCTCATTGTGTTGACACCTCAATGCAATAACAACACAATCACGTATCCAGTATCTCAGAGTGTGGGCATCTGAATGCAATAACAACCAGATCACTTCTGCAGGATTTCACAGTGTTGATATCTCAATGCAATAGCAAAAATATCACTTTTCCAACATCTCAGAGTGTCAATTTCTATTGATCATGGGGAGTTGTTGACATGACAAAAACAAATATGTCTATGAGAAATTTTTGTATTTCAAGGTCTTTTCGTGGCCAACAAGTCCGCTGGTCAATTTTTTCATTCTCATGGTTACACACATGTACTCCTGTCATCTCGAGAGTACATGTTGGTATATTGATACTTGAAAATTGGTTATTGTTTAAAAACTGCATAAGTTTCTATGTTTTAAAAGTTGATTTTATCAGACATACGTTTAGTGGAGTACAGAAGTAGAGAAAGGATCGTAGAGAAAAAATTAAGGGGAGACAGATGATTGAGATTCTAGGAGCAGTAAAAAGTAAAGAGTATCAAGATTACTGGAGAGATAAAGGCCAATATTATGGGTCTAAAATGGTCTAAACCAATAATAAACACACTGCTTATAAAGTAGCAAGTAGGATGGAGGAATAATATTAGAACCAAATCAACAAATGTTTTCAGAGAAACCTGATGTTTTTACACATATCAATAGATATAAAGATCCTAAAATGCAAACAGGTAAAGATTTTATACACCAGGGGTTTTGTTAAGTCAAAATGACTGAAATCTGTTGGTCATGATTTATATACAGAAAACAAAGGTTACTTTTTGATAGCTTACTAAAAGAAGAAGATCGAGGATCTTTTTGTATTTCTTGCCTTTGGAAAGTACGCAAATCTGTAGTGATTATTTGAACGCTCATTATCCTTAAGGAATAGCAGGTTTTCCTCGAAGCAATAACCCCTTCTCCACAGCTACATGCATTTTAGATTAAACTTACTTGCAGTGTACTTTGGTTCAAACCTTCTACTGTTTAGGAATGAAGAAGGAAAGTACGAATTCCAGATAAATAACAATTAATATAATTGATAGTTTCAATCACGAAGGACCAATCAGTATTGAACAACCAAACTTTTCCTTACCGCTAGCTTTCGCTTTAAAACTTTTTTTTGGTCATTTCCCCCAGTACTGGGGATCAGACGGTGCCTTTCACAGGGGCTTGGATTTGGCAGTGAAGAATTTCTTGGCCGGATGCCCTTCCTGACGCCAACCAATGGCTTTTCCTTTTGTGAATTTCCAAAGTCGCCCGCTCCGGGAATCGAACCCGGAATTCGTGGTTACTCTACAGTTGCACTAACCATTAAGCTACGGCTCCTTTCAAATTGAAAAATGCAAACAAAAGTAGAAAAACTGGCAAGAACAATAATTCTAAACTCAAGCAAATATGGACTGGATTTTTAAGCAAAGTAATAGGAAAAAATAATTAATATATTTATACCAAACTGGATTCCAACTTTCAAATCAACGTCTTTAAGATTCATCAACACCTTCTTTACCGCATGAATTGGTATAAAGTGTTGTTTATCGTTCCTCTTTTATTGAACTGGCTGTAGCTTAACATCCCTATTATGATATTAAGTGGGAATTTGCAATAGCAGTTGCGTTGATAGGTTCATTTGTTTTGCATCCATTTCTCAATCAAAGTATCATTGTTTATTCAGTCAGCCTTATACAAGAAGGCTTAGAAATTTCTCTAAAATGAAACATTATCTCTGAAGAGCTGCCAAGACACCCAACAAAACCTTAGTAACTCGAATTTCTCATAATGTACTAGCTTGTAATAAAATCTCTTTGGTTTGCTGTTTTAGCAAGGACGTAAAGAAAAGAGCAATATAGCATAAATTGTAAGTGTATTGAGCTAGCCTACCACCTATCAAAACTAATGCAAAAATATTTGCAACTTACTACTTAGATGATATTAACTAGGAAAGATGATAAATTTGTACAGTGTTTACTTTTAGTGACTATTGATTTCAGACATCCAATTGTTACACAATCTCAAACTTTCTTACTGTCTTATTCCTTGCTGACTGCCCTTCACTAATCATTCTTCATTTAGCGTTTGGTCAAGATTTTTAAATAAGAAAGAGCTTAAAACAGAAAAGGGAGTCTTTAAGTTCATTGCTTTAGGGAAGGCTATGCATGAAAGAGTAAGAAGTAAAGTTCTTGCCTCATGTAAATTGATGGAAAAGTTCAATATTGAATGTGAGGTATACAAGGCTTTTAGCTCCTTTCTATTAGTAGTAGTACTTAATATTCAAAGTATGAAGATAAGTAAACAAGACCCTTGGGAAATTTGTAGAGTGAAAATTCTGCAGTGGCAGCAAAAGCAAGGAAAACTTAGAAATAGAGTAAGCGATGGCAAAGTGCTTCAAAGGAAGGGGATTCAAATATCAGTACAAAACACAAGGCAACAGAATATATTCTCTAAAATCATTATTACTAATAATGACATTTTTACTCTTTCTGAAACTTGTTTGACATTTTTTAATTGCAGCCAATTCTATGGTACAAAATTTGAAGCTGTTATTAAAATCTATAGTAAAAATCTGATTTTAGAGATACTGTACAGGCTACCTTAATATGAAGAAATATCATAATGTTCCATTCTTTTTGCGAGCTCTGTTCAAAGAAAGTAGTAGTGAGATACTGTAAAGCAATGTCGCTAATACAAAGAATGATGTATACAAAGGAAATAATTGTCATTATGTATCTATGTACACTTTGTAAGTATAAATGTGTCTGAAATACGTAAGAAAGTGGGGGGAAGAAGGTTTTAATTGGCTCATCTTTCATTTTTAGCGTTTCAGAATTATCGTCTAGCAAAGTGCAATAGTACAGTGAGACCATAGCCTGGTTCCATTCACTGAAAAATCTCGTTTCTATCATTGCTATAAAATAGTCGACTCATTCTTGAAATTTGCCATACTTGATCAGAAAACCCCCAAATGGAAATGGATAAAGGTTATTTTGACATATTGTATCCTGGTGTCTTGTAATGCAGAAAAAAAAAGTTTATGTATTTCTGTACAGGAAGATTTCTAAAACTTTTTTTGCTTGCATCTTCACTTATTTTTTTGCGCCATTTTTTTTTCTCCTCGGAACAAGTGTTTATTTGTGCTCCAATGAAAATCCCTGCCATTAGTTTTGTATCTCTGGTTTTCCAATCCTTTGCATGCATCGAAGTCCTCATCAATTTTATACATCGTGCCTTGTGAATACTCTTCCTCAAATCGAATTTGATGTTCAAGGGAGGCAATATAATCTTGGTTGAATCAACAAGCTCTCTTAATGAGCATGGCCTTTCAGCATGGCTGGTCTAAGATACCTGAAAACACAGGATGTTCCCCATTAAAAAATTCACAGTTTGAGAGCATTATCAACTTTGCTCTGAAATAGGGATATAACTTTGAAAAAATTATTGATTATCTATTTAAGGAATTGTGATTAGCTATTATAACACTTTTCCTTTATGAAATTATTGATTATCTTTATGATATATAATTTATGTATTTCTAAAATTTCTAAATTTTTTTTTTTTGGTTTTAACGTCATTTTCCCCCAGAAACTGGGGTTCAGACGGTGCCCTTCACAGGGACTTGGATTTGGCAGTGAGGAATTTCTTGGCCAGATGCCCTTCCTGACGCCAACCAATGGCTTTTTCTTTTGTGAATTTCCAAAGTCAGTCGCTAGGGAAATCGAACCCGGAATTCTAGGTTACGATGCAGTTGCACTAACCGTTAAGCCACGGCTCCTCTAAATTGATTAAATTTTATTATCGATATAGTTGATTATTAATGGAAATTATAATGCTATCTGCTGAAACATTTTCAAATGTAAAATACATTAAACTGCTGTTAACATATTAAGGGCAGAAAGAATAAAGGGCGAATATTGTAGTGATTATATTTCGGCTGAAGAAGGTCGAGTTATTTTCGTGGATTTTCTTAAACTTCATTTTTCTGAAAACCCCTCTTTTACGAGGTCATTTCATGGAGCATAACTAGCGAGTGAATACAGGAACATATTTTATGTGTACGATTTTTAGTATATTATAGAAATAATTTGTATATATTCAGGTAATAGGTGGATGATGCTTTCTTATAATCAATTCACTTAATCTTTCAAGGTCTGTTGACTATTCAAGTCATGATTTGCACTTAGAAAACTATCCTTCCAGAGAAAATCCAACCAGCTTGTAATTAAATACAAATATGTTGTGAATGAAAATGAAAACCCGATGTGTTCCAAAAAATTCAATATTTGAAACCAAGGTGTCAAAGTTAGCTGAAAAATAACTAACAATAATAATCAGCTAATTGTTTATTGGTCAGTATTATTAAACAGGTAATGGCTTATTCCAATACTTTAAAAACCTGGCATCTTTGTTTGTACGAAAATGATGAATAATACCCTAGTCGAACTTAATTTGAAAAAATTGAAATGATTTTTAGATGGCTCAACAAAATGAGGTTTTCATTTGGTCATTAAATGTCCAAATATTTATCTTATTCTGGAAGGGTTCAATTTTTTGAAAGCTGTCTTTGAATACTGTTTTTTAACAATTGTTTTGCTGATCATTGTCTAAGCATGAAAACTCAAGAGTTCTACTCTAAGCGTAGTGTTATTATCAGTCTTTCGATTTATAGTTGACGAGTAGGAATTTATTCAGATGGCGACACTTGGTTAGTAATTGGGTGTTTTTGTTTAAGAGTCCATTGTTTTTTGGGTAGAATAGGATGTGGAATTTTCTGGTGAGCAAAGAGGACCATTGCGTGAACTGCTTCTGTAGCTTTGTATTTATTTGACGATCGATCATTTAATTGACGGAATCAAGTTATGGTTCTCTTTAAGGTCCCAAACGTAACATGACAATGTAGAGCTATTTATCTACATTTTGTTATTTAGGGACTGTTTGTGGGCGTTGAAGCTTGATTTGAAGTCTTTCTCCATTAAACCAATGTAAACATTCGCGGGGAAATTAGGTGACCTTATCTCGCATTTAGAGATCAAGGATAATTTTCGGCACATCCCACCCAAAGGGAATTCGGTTTTTCTTCTATCTTTTGCACTGAGGTGTATCTGGTTTTTGAGGTGAAGATGCTTAAATGCTTAATGTATGTATGTGTGTATGCTTTGTCAATCATTTAAACTCCCATGTCAGATCAAGGCCACTTTCTAATCTCCCTCCAAGCCCACACAATATGTCATGTGTGATGTGTGACAAGGTTTGCAAAATAGCGCCACGTCTCAAAAAACACATGGCTGTACACAGACACCATATTTCACAAAGTGATACCATCAACGTGGAAGCTACTTCTTTCATCTGTCACCTATGTTTCAAGCATTTCAGATAAGAAGCTGGTCTCCAATGTCACCTACGTGGTCAAGCAAGGGAAAAAGAAATTTTACTGACAACAGCTGAAGTCATAGACGGCAATCATTTGTCAAGATGGAGCAATCACCATGTATGTATATATATATATATATATATATATATATATATATATATCCACTGAAGGCAAGTTTATTATAGGTACTTCAATGTTTTTTGTCTCTTTATATCTTTTGTTGTACTAAACTGCGTTCACCATTGTGTCATTTTTCATAACCATAATAATTACTTTACCTTATTACCCTTAATTAGACTTCAATAAGCCTCATTTGAAAAAATAAACATAATTTAACTTGACTTAAGTAATATAGGAGGTTAAATAATGCAGAGTACTTTTCTCTTGCTTTGAAATGGTATGGCAGACAACAAACTAGGGATAAACACCATAACACAAATAAAGCATTCNGGGTCTCAATTGTCACCTACGTGGTCAAGAAAGGGAAAAAGAAATTTTACAGCACAAAAGCGGAGTCATAGACGGCAATCATTTGTCAAGATGGAGCAATCACCATGTATGTATGTATATATATATATATATATATATATATATATATATATATATATATATATATATATATATCCACTGAAGGCAAGTTTATTATAGGTACTTCAATGTTTTTTGTCTCTTTATATCTTTTGTTGTACTAAACTGCGTTCACCATTGTGTCATTTTTCATAACCATAATAATTACTTTACTTTATTACCCTTAATTAGACTTCAATAAGCCTCATTTGAAAAAATAAACATAATTTAACTTGGCTTAAGTAATATAGGAGGTTAAATAATGCAGAGTACTTTTCTCTTGCTTTGAAATGGTATGGCAGACAACAAACTAGGGATAAACACCATAACACAAATAAAGCATTCTGCTAGTACATTTAGTCAACTTGTACTGAAAAATTATACATACTATATCATTTTAACTGTTATTATTGCTGTCATCTTTTCTCTCCACAGCTCCTAACTCTTTCAATATTGCTTAGCTGTTCTCTTTGCATTAGAGATAGCTTACACTTTATCTTTTTTCGCAAAAGTATTATGTTGCTGGGATGGTACCACATGACCGTCATTTCTCTTAGAATTTCCAAGCTACTTTGAAGTGGTAATATTCTAGGCTTCGGACTGCTTTTCTTGCCGACGATATTTGATGGCTTTTGTGAAGCGTACCAAATATACCTTAACATTTGTGGAGGGGCATGGCCTACGATCACAGAAGCAATCTTCACAGAGCACATACACTTTGCAGAAATAGCAACTTGTTAAATTTGAGTACAAATCTAACTTTATCCCGACAAATGGAATCCAGTTGACTGGGTTACAATATACATGATTAACCCGGACATTAAATGTAAATTGAAAGCAATAACTGATTTTCAATGCCATGTTGTATTAACTCCTACCATAATCAAATCACTTTTATGTTGTATTCCTAATTTCACATAAATTATGAAGAGTTCTAATTTTGATATATAAGCCAAATTTGAATTAGGTTTTTTGTCTTATATCGAATATTTCACAAATTTGAATAAGTTATTTCCTTGTTCACGGTTGCTACAGTGTGATATTTTGGTTTTAAATATTTTGCTGCAATTCAAAATGACATCTATATACCTTTGTGTAAAACTAAATATGATAGTGATCACTCAATCAAATTATATAAGTAGCGTAAATCGTCAAGAAGCAGAACGTTGCTAAAGAAATTGATACTTAGGTGAATAAAAAGGAACGCCCAACGAAAAAGATAAAATTAGAATTGTTTCTTTTGTTTTAATACATGGTAATCTACCTGCGTTTGCTAAATTAAAAGTTGAATTGTTAAAACTAAACGAACTAACCAAGACTGCAAATATTGCTCTTGCCGTCGGCATTCCAAATGAAGTGACTCTGAATCTGGATTAAACCACATATAATATATATATATAATAAATATTATATATATATATATATTATGTATATACATAAGGTAAAACACGAAAAATAAGAACTATGATTGAAACTAATAGTTTCACGATATTTCGATCATCAGGCAATAATGCTATAAATACTGAAAAAGCTTTTATAAACAAATAAAATAAGCAGCTCATCAAAAAATAAAAATTACAGGTGGTAATGTATTACAATGCGTTAATATTCTGAGAAAGGAAGAAAAGAAAGGAAGTCCCATGTGGAAGCGGTTTGAAATCACTAAAGAATGATTTATTTTCAAATTGAGTAAATATTTGTTCAGCTGTTTGTTCAAGACAGGAGGTCCCATGCGATTAGTCATTAGGTATGAAGTTGCGGAGGAGGAATTTGTTTTCGTGTCAGCATTTTGAAATAAGTTCTTATCTTTTGTTGAGAAGTTGTTTCTTGATGGTGTATGTTAAAATGGACATTTTTTCAGTGAGACAAAGGAGGCGTCTTTTTGTGCAGGTGTTGTAGTGATGGAAGGGGCTGATTTTAGGATTGACTAAGATATTTCGGGTGCTTTTCCGTTTTTTCCTTTGCTTCCCATACGAAACTGGATAGTGTTGTGCTGTGTTTGTATTTACTGTGGGTAAATGATAATTTATGTTGAGAGTCTCTGTGTTTCCGTGGCCTTTCGGTTAATTCTATGTATGCCTTTTCGATGTTAGGTGTTGTTGGTGTTCCTGTGGGTGGTGCCAATGATTCTGTGGCCTTGTATATATATATATATATTATACCCATACATATATGTGTACCTGATCAATGCTTTATCAAGGAACTTATAGTTGGAATTAATACAAATTTACCTACTTCAGAATTGTGTTTAATGTGATTAATTAATAACATATTTTTTAGTGATTTTAATACAACAATATGGAAGCTTAAATAGCTGATGCTGCTAATAGTGTGTAACACTAATAAATAGAATTACAGTGATGACAAGAGTATTATAGAAGTAACAGAAACAATAACTTTGGTATACTAATTAATGACTGCAACGATGCTATTAACCACTAACTTGATGACACTGAAGTTATGTCAGTAAGCTACAAAGTAAAGAGATATTCAGACATTATCAAATTACATGAACAGTGTAAGATATATTTTCGTCTCTGAACGATACATCAGTTTCTTCTTGAATACGTAGAATTTAATGGAGTTAATAGGGACTACGAGAAATAATCAGCTCGTTTTGGAAGGTTTTAAGTACAATAATATTTTCTAGAATATTGACTTCAAGTAACAACTGATGATATAATTGAAGTTTTAAGAAGGCTAAACTCGAAGTTGGAATGTTGGGGATATCATAACAATATGTTTTCAAAAAACGCCATTGTTTTCAAATGTGTTTTTACAATATTGCCTTTCCTCAATAAGTTGAAAAACCCCAACTGATTTTAATTCAAGATAAAGTTTACCAGCATCAAAGGTGAAACTGCTTCAGCCTTCTTTGTGACAAGAAAACGAACAATCACTGGTGTATTGATTGTAAAATTCACTCGCATTTATTCATGTGCATTTTTCAACCAGTGCGTAAGGTTTAACCTTGTGAAAGGTACCGGCAAACCACAGACTTAAGAAAACCTGAAAACAACAAAGACAAGGTCAGTGTAGTGAAGACAATTTTGCATAAAGGCTTATTCTTAACGTCACCTTTAAAAAAATACTTTACCATGAATTCACAGGTAAAGCGGTAAAAAAAATAAAAGATTTTTTAATCTCTATAGATTTTTTTACTGGTAACCCCAGAATTGAATCCACTTCAATAGAAAATTAATCTTTGTGGACTGTGGATGGCGTTCAAGAATGGCTCAATTGACACTGAACCCCACAAAAGGGTGGGTGGGTAGTAGCATTGAGTTAGAACAAAATACTCTCCAATCAAATTGGACAGTAAAATATTGTGCATACTTTTTTGTAAGTACGAACAAAAATTGCTTTTGAAGTTGCCACAAATCTAAAATTGCTAAAAAGATTTATCGATTTTTCATCCTGCTTTCGGATACTTATAATATTTATCATGGTTTGAATAGAATAGCAGACCCAGTAGAAGGCCCAATGGCTGATATCTCAGAGGAAGAAGTGAGGAGCGCATTGAAGAAAATGAAGAATGACAAAGCTGGTGGACCATCAGAAGTCACGGCTGATATGCTGAAAGCACTGGAAAATGAAGGTGTTAAATGGATCACAGACCTATGCAGAAAAATATGGAATGAAGAAAGAATCCCAGATGATTGGCGGAGCAGCTACATTGTACCCATATACAAGCAGAAAGGAGACAATCTTGAGTGTGGGAGCTACCGAGGAATAAAGCTAATGGAACATGCAATGAAGATCATGGAGAGAATTGTGGATGAAAGAATCAGGAACGTGGTTGAAATTGATGCAAGGCAGTTCGG